>CM040744.1:41785717-41805717 GCA_022829145.1 Albula goreensis
GGAAGACGGAGCGTGCTCCTCTTGCTCATAGTGTGCGAGACACCTCGGGTTCACCGCTCACCCCCCATGAGCCGTACGCTTCGCCGGGAAAGAACATTCTGGCACCACAGACCCCGACTTTTACGTTCCCCAGCGCCACGCGAAACCTTAATCGACTCTGGACAAGACAACGTGTCCTTCCAACGTGTCCAGCTTCTCCAAAAACCTGTTCAGGTCTCGTTGCGTCCGTCCAGTGCAAAAAATCTCCGCCCACTTCGTCAAGCAAAAGTGGGTGGAGATCATTTTCTGAGTTGAACAATTATTGCATTTTGGCTGTGGAGAGAAAGAAAGCCTTTGAGTTGGTTTGATTAAACAGTTGAATTGAATAGTTAATAAACCTCACACTGTCCATCGCTACCTCGCCTATCCTCGTCTCAAAATGTTCCTACCTTGAGGCCACCCACCGCAACCCCCCACCCGAATTTAAAAACCGACTGGCCTGCCAAGAGGTCGGGTCACGGTTCCAAACTTATTCCGTAGGCTATCGCTCCAGTTGACGTTTATACATGATTGCCTCAGCTCTTTACAGCCAGTGCAATTATCTACTGCTGTTCCTCAGGCCGAAGTCTCCTTTATCCATGGGTCAATAGTGCCCCACTCAACACCCCCACGTGACCCCGCGTTAGCCGTGTGACTTCCCACAGGGCCGAGCAGTGGGGCCAAAAGGTCAAACCGCTGTGTAAATTCTACGCTTTAATCAAAACAAAGGATTATGGGCCGGTCCTAGCCTCCGAGGCCCCGCTCGAGACTTCTGATAAATTGAGGGATGAGATTCTCCTCCCCCTTGCCCTTCGCCCTGCTCTGTAAGACATGAATATTTTCTACATTACAAAGTCACAAACTGCGTTTTGTTAGAGGTTCAGCTCTGTACCTCACATTTTCCCATCGCCCATGATGTTTCCAGCAGGGCAAGATAGCTCCATTTCGCTGCATTGTGAGTGGGCATTTTTATATGTGTGTATATATAAATTTGTGCATGGCTCTGTTTTCTCTATTTTCGTTTTCGCTCTGACCCAAAGCATTGTTGGCTCTTCCGTATATCCCGGGGTAGTTTATTTATCGTGCTCTCTCCTTGTTTTGTCACGCAATCTGAAATGACCTCAGAGGCCTTTTGCACCAGTGCCCTAACCCCCCATCCCCCCCTCCCACCACCCCCCTCCCCCACCCCCAACTCCTTTATGACTCACCTATTTCTCCATTTAACACGGCTCCGCGAGTGAGTACACAGGAACAAGCTGAGAGACATGACCGTATCATGAATTATTGAGGCTCTGAGAACTCTGCCCAGAGCCTGCAGTGCTCCTGTGGAGTCGTGGGGATCAGGGATTGCAGAGAAAGAAAGAAAGAAAGAGAGAGAGAGAGAGAGAGAGAAAGAGAGAACAATTCCGAGCTGGCTGAGATTGGAGGACCCCTCAGAGCGTGGGCCGGGGGTTACATCTGGATTTATCTTGGACGTCAGGTGTTGCGATGTCAGATGAGCGTGTTCCAATCTCCATCTCTGGCCACCAAACAGTCAAGATGGCTGCGTGTAGGATTGCTGTTCACCAACAAAACTATGTTTTTTTTTTTTCTTTCTTTCTTTAAGTCACTCTTTGAACTTGGTGCCTGATCCTCCAGTTATTGCTTCAAAAATCATCAAACTTAATGTCCCAGAGACCAGGACAGGGCTTACTGCCCCATGCTCATTTCACAAACAGTGGGACACCACGGCCCAATCCGTCTTTTCTGGGTGTAGTCCCGTTCCTGGAGAACAGGTGTTGACCACCTTTTCAGGGCCTGGTCCACAGTCCAGGGTTTGGTCCCCGCCTAGTCGGGTTCCCCCTACTGCAGAAGACATTAATGGAGGTGAATGCAAAAGTCACGACTAAGCTCTCACTCTCACTGGCTGCTTATCAGTATTCAGCTAGAAAAAGCCTCCATCAGAAATTGATGCAGCGCCAGGCCGGCGGACAAGTCACTGAGCCCGGGCTGTGAGGTAAATTCATTGTGAGCGTCCCCTCATACGCGACAGGTGGAACCGCGTGATTCGTCTGGGCCTTCGGCTTAACGGGCTTTGCGACGCACAGACGCCTGTCGTCCTCACCCCCCCCACGCACTCTTTGAATATTAAAACCCAGGGTGGCCTTCTGAAACCTTATTTGAGAGCCCGACTGGTTTCTCACTCCAGTGGAGGATATGCAGAGGTATATATAAGGACTTGTGGGGATGTTGCTTTGCTCATAAACTAAGGGTCAGTTACCAAACCAACTACGGTTACTCACGACCTCTGGAGCGATATGCATGACTTGACTAACTGCCTAAGCCTGTGGTCCTAAGCCCTCTGCTCTTTGGAAGCCACTGTTTGTATTCGTTTTTGTTTTCACCACAAATTACACAACCAGTTTAGACCCAAGAAACCTGGTGAGGTGACTTGTAGTTGTTGTAGAAGTACACTGTTGTACTTTGTCATTTTGTACTGAGTAACAAAAAACAGCATACACACTACAGCCCTCTAGGACCGGGACCTTAGCCAACCAAATCTGTCCTTAGAAGTCAGTGAGCACCAATCAGATCACAGGAAAGCCCAAGCCAGACGTATTAACCAAGCTACCCAGACGCTGTATTGAGTGTCTGGACTGGGGAGTTCTTAGGCTGTGACCGGCCAAGGGGAGGAAACCAGCAGCGTTCGCCTCTCGCTGTTCCCCTACTCCCCTTCCTCATTCCAGCTGAAGACCCTAGGGGTCGCCCAAACCCGGGTTCAACCTAGGGTTACTGTAAATAAGCCCCGTGCCCCGGTGCGTGTTGAAAGGTGCGTAAATGTCGAAACCATTCGTTTGGCAGACAGGGGGAAACTAGAAGAGCTCAAGGGTCCCTGAGACTACCCCCCACCGCCCCATGCTCCCCCCTTCCCACTGACGAACAGCTGGGGGGCTGCCAGGTGCAGATGTTTCATGGAGTCCTCTGCCTGCAAACCGGCAGCCATTTGTTTGGATATGGGTGAGACTTGCGCAGGGAGTGGGTGGGGAGGGGAGGCTAGCCCAGCTCCTGTCAGGCTACTTTGCAAGCAACATTTCTCTCCATTTTTAACAACGTCCCTACAGATTTTGGTTGTTTTTTTTTTTTTCCTTTTTTTGAAGGAGGAGTTTTCTTGTTTTTGTAAATGTGTTTGTCCCACATCCCGCCCCCCCAAGGTTCCTGCCCTTCTCAGCACTCTTGAGCTGTGGGGTTGATATTGGCGGGGATTGAGACAAGCTGCTTTGCCTCTCGCTTTATCCAGGGGTCAAAGGTCAGAGGTCACCACCTCTGCTGAGGGCCATGTCTCAACAGGTCCTCCCGTGATGCTGTCCTTGCCAACCCCCCCCAACCCCCACCTCCACAGCTGGGCTTCCAAATCCACATGACCCCATGTGTCCATTTGTAAAGGCAAAGTGCATTGTGGGATAGCATCTATATCCAGATCCATTATTTCTGTTTTTTTTTTCCCACTATTGTCTGTTTTTTTTTTTTTTTTTTTTTTTTGCTGGCTCTTAGCTGGCAGCTAGCACTGTCTGTAGATTGTACACCCCCCCAAGCAACTGAGTTTTCTGGAACATTCTTCAGGAAATACGGCCAGGCTATCCTCCTGCCTGCCTTCCATCATCGCAGCTGAGGTAGGGAATGAGAGCCGGGGTGATCCGAGGCCCAGTGATGGATTCCCATTTGGGGTTTTTTAGCATCTACATCAGGAAACGGGTCCATATTCGTAAACCGTCTCAGGACAGGAATGCTGATCTTGGATCAGGTTTCCTCAGCGCATATCAAAACCTCAACCATTATGAAGTAAAACACAAACCTGGTCCTACACCACCATGCAAACTCTGGGGTGTTTTCATAATAAGAGTAACAGTAATTATTTCTATAGCACTTACATACATACAAAATGTTTCATGTTGTTTGGTTAGAATATGGAAAAAAAAATAAAATAATTGTTGGGCCCTGATTTTTTAACAGTTTCGCCGTATAGCTCTTAATGGACGAGGTTAGAACATGGACAGGGAAACATGATCCCAGACCAGCAGGTTTTTGAATGTCGGAAATGTGGAATAACGGCCATCTGCAAACGGGAGCCATTTCTGTCACTCAGTGGCATAACAGCACAGCTGGTAACACGGAGTTAATTAGAAACAGACGCTACACTAACTGGGTGATAACTTGTTCTCTCTCTCTTTCTCTCCGACTCCACCCTGAAAATAACATGATGTTGGAACAACATGAATTGCGTTCGGGAGGTGACAGTTTGGACGCAGAGAAGTGCACTACGGCTCGAGCTGCTGTTTGTGAAAAGGGAGCTGCCGTATACTCTCGCCTGAATGGGGGCTTGATTGACGGGGGGCTAAGCCACTGCTTTTGCTTTGAGGCCCTACCTATAATGGAAGTCTTGTGACAAGTAAAGCCCGGCAATTAGGATTTGTTTAACAAACATTCCTTGGAGAATTAGAAGATGGTCGGCAAACAAACGGTTTTCGCTAATCCCGACACACACACACACACACACATATGTGCTCTCTCTCTCTCTCTCTCTCTCTCTCTCTCTCTCTGTCTCTCGCTGTCTCTCACACAATGCATATTCTTTCCACTATTAAGCAAATGGCTCTTTTTTGCCAATACTGAGACCAATTTCCTCTTTCTCTGGTTTTCTCTTTCTCTCCATCTTTTCCCCCTTCTCTCCCTCCCCTCCACTCACTCATCAATGGTGATGATTTAAAGACAGGAAGTCAATGCATGAAATATTTTCTCTCATTTCCTTCTCTCGTTCTCTCCCCTTCCTCTCATTGGAACACCTTTGTTCCTTTGCATACTGGAGCAATGCAACGTGGGAGGTGGAGGACTCAAGTGCATTTTTTTTTTTTTTTAGCTCCCTAATTCCCACCCTGAACATATACAGACATACTCTCTCTCTCTCTCACACACACACACACTCACACACACTGTCACTGGGCTCGCTTGGACACACTCGCAGACAAAAGAAAGCTCTGCCGGAGAACCAGAAAAAAAAAAAAAAAAAAAAAAAACGAAAAGTCTCTTGACTTAACATTGCCCGCTGACAGGAGAGGGCTCTCTGCTTTGCTCTGTCTGTCTTTTCAGAGACAGAAAGGGTGGCATTGTGGAGGGGTCGGGGGATAGGGGGTTTTCTCTCTGAAGAGGCCTTGGCTACCAGGCCATGGTGATGATTGCGCTGCTTTCTTAATTACACATTTGGACCCACCGCGCTCCTGTGAATGGGTGCCTTACCTCCTCTGACCCGTTTCCATCCCTTTGTGAGCCAGCCCTGAAAGGGAGTTAAACAAAACAAAGAGAGCCACTTAAATATGTTGCCACAGAAACTTTAATTGACAGATTGAAGGCAAGTTTTTCAAACCATTCTTGCTCGCTTGTTCGCTTGAATTGCTTTTTCGCCCGTTGTTTCCCCCTCCCCTACTGTGAGGTCCTGGAGGGTGGGGGGTTGGGGGGAACTGACTGGACTGGTCCAGCTTCTACAAGTGAAATCCAATTTCATTTTAATAGGGAGTAACAAGGGAACAAGGGAGTCTTTCCCCCACCCCCAAACACAATCCAAAGAGAAAAATAAATGGAGAATAATGTTTGGGTGATGGGGAGGGGGTTGTGGGGGTTGGGGTTAGGTAGTATGAAAGCATCTTAGCTCATAAGCCCTATTTAAGGAAAATAAGAGCGGGAAACAGACTTTCTTTAAAGTGCAAATGCTGGGGCCGTACTGAATCTCCATTTATATAATCGCTAATTAGCCAGTCCATTTACGCAGGCGGATCCGACACATATTCAGACGGAGAACGGGGGAGCGGTTAAAAGACCACGGGATAATGGTCCGTCATGAAATATTAATGTGGACGCGCAACTCTTAAGTGCATGACAAAAATGCCGGGGATGGGGGTGTGGGGGTGTGTGCATTCAGTGTAAGGTAGATGTGGACAGAGAAAAGGGGGTGGGGGGGGCTGTGTTTATTAGCACTTTCATACACCTCACCTCAGAGACTTTGACTCCCCCCGGGCCCGGGCCCCCCCAATAAACATCTCGGCTCAATGGGAGCTGGAGCATATCAAAGTGAAGTGTTTTAGTTTAAGCACTTAAAACAGCCAATAACTGACGTGTTTGAAAAGTGCTGAGAGGAAACAGGGATGCGAGTACGTTTCAGAGAGAGATGGCAAGGAAGAAGGAGACAGTGTGTGTGTGTGTGTGTGTGTGTGTGTGCGCGCACGCTGCACGTGTGTGTGTGTTGGGTTACTTTTTTAGTGTGTGCCTGTGTAAGTGCCTGTGCATGTATGTGTGTGCGCACTACTCTGTGATGGTGTGTGTGTGTGTGTGTTGGAGAGAGGTAGGTTGGGTAAGGTTTGTGGTGAGTTAATGTTTGTTCTGCTTTCACCAGCAGCTCAGGAGCTGCTAGCAGATTGCAGTACAAAGCTGCTCTGAGCATGTCCAAACCTCGCACCGCGCTCGCCTCCCCTCTCCCTCTCTCACCGCCGCCACAGGCGCCCGTCTACAAGGCCTCGTCTTTTAGGCCGGGAGCGGTTTTTTCCCTCCCTCTTCCCGTTCTTCTCTGTTTTATTTACAGAAAGCCTCCAGGCCCTGGTTTGTTTTGGAACATATTTCCTGATCTTTCGCTCCTGTTCGGTTGTCGTAAAGCTCCTCCTCCTTTCCGTCTGAGAATTGGAAAGCTTAATGGAGACGTCTTATCTGAAAATAAACACACATCGGGTGTTAAATTATTCCAGTGACAGAATCATAGGACACGATATTTGTAATATTTTTTTAAATACGTAGTCACCACCCACCCTGCAAACAGTACGAAACTGAGACCAGAAACCGGTATTTGATTAAACAGAGATGCCATCGAATGAATGATATGGAGCAAGGATGGCATAGGATGCCCCCATGGTCGGCCAGTAAATAAACAGCCAACGGCTTATACTGCTTGCGCACGGCATCAGAAACCACCCACCTTGTGTGTGTGTGTGTGTGTGTGTGTGTGTGTCGCGCGCGCGCTTGTGATCACTTTCTGAAGGGTTGCAAAAAGATTTTAGGTCTGATGAATGCCTGTTTTATTTCAGTCAAAAGAAGGAATTTATCAGATCTATGCAGTACTTTATGTACACAGGTTTTGTCAGATTGTGTATTTCTTGAGAATTTTGTCTATGGTGTGCTTTGTGGATCCTCATTACCTTAATCATAACATTGTCTTCAATGGCTCAGAATTCTCGCGTGGTAAAACATATGCAAATCTTTTGGCACATAAAGGTGCTTGCACAAATGTAAAAGTGTCCAGCCAAAATCACTCTATGATTTTACTGGAAGGAATGTTCAGAGAAACAGAGGCAGAGTACGTAAGTGAGCAGAGCTTTATTTATAAAGCGCCTTTCGAAACAAGAGTCACAAGGTGCAGTGCAATGAAAACATTAGCATTAACAGAGAGCGATGGCACAAGGATCTTGGGCAAGCAGCTGGAGAAGCAAACCCTGTTCATCTGGCACAGTGACTTCACAAACTGTGCAGCTACATCACATCTGTAAAATATAAGAATATATAGTAAACCACAGCACAACGGAGTGTTATTGAAAACTCATATTTTCACTGACATGTCAATTTTTTGATTTGCGTCCAAGTGCAACACCATTGTCTCACCACAGGATGTAATACATATATGTGGAAAGGGAAAAAATGCTATCCACACGCTGAATGAAAAATCAGACAAACTGTCTTAGCTAAAATAGTATTATTTATTTAACATTAGTATGGTGAAAAAATTAAGTACGAAGTGCAAGTGAGTATAAAAACTAGACAGGAGCCAGAGAGAAAATGTTGAATGATGTTTGCTCAGTGCTAACACTTTGTCTTTGTGAAAGAAATGCAACATGCAACTCATGTGCACTCCCCACCCTGCAAAAACCATACATATATGTGGAAAACCTCTGGATGAGTTTTGGGGGTGCTTAATACAGGTACTTTGTTCAGTGGTATGACAGTTCACCCTGCAGCATTCTGGGTAATGGTTTCTGCCATCCCTTGGGGTTTGATGTTTGTTGCATGGTTTGTGTTTTTCCATCTCCTTCTTTTCTCTCTCTCTCTCTCTCTCTTTCTCTCCCTTTCAGTATATCCCAGTTTTGTGCATTCTGCATATGTTTTTTTTAATGTTTTATTTATTATTAACAAGATGACTGCAAATGTCAGAAATGCCCAGCCATGTGAAGCTCACGTTCACATAGAACCGTTCAATCAAGATCACAAAACAGTTTAATGAGCAGCTTTGATCCAAAATGTGCTGAAATGTTGTCGGTGATGTTGAAATGCTTTCTGTATTTCCATGTATTCTGTCCAACTGGCTGTAAAGCGTTACAACTGCTGCTGAAAAAAAAAAACCATATTCCCCCCAGAAATTTGGCAAGGAATCATCTCGCATTCCGTGTTTGAACCGTGACAGCATTCACAAACACAACACCTTCTTTCGTTGTTATCCTCCCTCGTTTGTCTTGAAAGCTGTCACTGAAGGAGAAGATTCGTATAAAAATAACAGCTGTACTCGTAATGAGAAGGGGGCGAAATGAATAATTCCTTGTGTTTTTTCCCCGTCTCTTTTCGTTGCAGTGTGACAGCGAGAGTGACATCGATGACAAGGTAAGACTTTTTTTTCCCTTACCCTCATCTGTTTATTTCCTCAACCACACACACACACACACACACACACACCGTGATAGCTTGTGAATATCAATTCTGAGTTTCTTTACTAAAAAAAAAAAGTGTCTGCTGCCGGGTGAGAAGAGATGAGGGATAGCAGACAGCCGTTTGTAGTTCCACTGTTGTTGATCATTTGCATTTTACAGAGAAACAAAAGAAAGCAAGGGAGTAAAAAAAAAAAAACATCTCAAAAGGGTATGCTAGCATACCAGTGGTTTCTCTCAACTTACATCAACATCAGGGGCGCTAGCAGCTGTTTGAATCCTAACTGCTATGGCCTAGTGTTAATTCGGGACTCATTTTGAGGCTGCCTCAGGCTATTCTGTGAAATATTATCTATATTTTTACCTCTCAGGCATCAGGCATACGTCTACCGCAAGTCATGTCTGAGTGGGAGATTCAAATGAGTTCTGTGGTGTTCCCTTTTTCTGGGAGGTGTCAATAAGCTGCAGGAAATAGGGCCCAGGAGATCATGGTGGCAGACTCTGTAAGCTGAGCACAAACCAATCCCCATGACCCCTGCTAGCTAGATGTATAAATGTCGGGCACCTACAACTGGGCAGTTTCCGTTGGGTTTCATATCGTCGTAAAGTTGTTTTACTGTAGGGTTATGGCTCTCTGATTTCATACAGTTTGGCACGACCATACTGTAAACCTCAGTGTCAGGGTGGCATGTGGTAATCACCTTTATAGGGAATTACTGTACAAAATTAGGGAAACCAAAATCCTTTTGATTGTCCTAAAAAGTTGCTGCATTTCTCTACCTTCTTTCCAAAAAATACTCTGCCCCCACCCCCTTAAAAAATATTTGACAGCTTATAACACCAATAAAATGTTATCTTTGTCAGCACTCTGAGGGTAATTCATAAAATTTAGCCACTAAATTGATGCTTTTAAACCAAAGCCTCACAATCCATCTGTACCGCTGCAGAAACAGAGGCCACAAAAACCAGCAAAACAAGAGAGACCCGAAGGTTAAGGTTAACGATTGTTTTGCAGACCGTAATAACCGTTCACCTTGTGTTATATCTGATTTTAAAAAACCAACGTCTCCTCTCTGTCGCTCCAGCGATAAAAAAAAGAGACCAGTCTTAATTCTTAAGGTGTATATACAGTTTTATATATGGTTTTAACAGATAATCAAAACTCATTAAAGAGAAAGGCAATCTCCACATTCCCACCGTCCCACCGTCCCCCCATGCCCTGCTACGCCCTGCCAGGTCCCCATTGATTGGTCCCTCCTTAGAAGCCCAGAAGGGCCTGAACTCCAGACTCCAGAAGCTAATTTCATGCACAGATAATTTGCCTGAATCAGTCAAATCTTATCAGTTAAAGGCAGCCGCTTGCTGCTTTGTACAAAATTTAATCTGAACACTACTTAGAGTTATTCAGTTCTGCTCAAATGACTATAAGGGAGATTTGAATCAAATAATATCCTGTTGCCATTTAACCCAACGAGGCAAGATGAGGGAGGAGATAGGGGCAGAATAGATGCACCGAATCTAATATGGTATTAAAGGGTGCGCTGCCAAATGCCAACCTCCGAACCCAATTTACTGAGCCTCAAACTTAAGCGATAGTTTGTTGTATTGGGGTGGGAAAAAAAAATGTTTTTTTAACTGCTTTTGACTCTGATAAATGACATGGTGAGCATTTTCAAAGTGAGTGTGTGTTGAATATAATGTTGAATTAAACTAGTTTTACTTTTTTAACTTGTAGGTGCGAAAAATGGTAACTGAAATTTAAATGGCTGTCCTACCGATGAAGGTTTATACTAAAACTTTAAAGATAAAAATTCACATTACTTTTTACTGTAGCTGTCTAGTAAATCTAATCAACTAGAATTTAAAAAAATAAATAAATAAAATCTGAAGACAACAAAAACCAGTAATGAAGTAATATTGATTGTTATGTACAGGGCGCCAGAACAGATAATGTGGTATGCAACACAAAAGTATGAAAGCATTATAAATGCTAATTCCCTTGCAGTTCAGTACTTACTAACTTGTAAATGAAGGCGATATGGAGCCTTATCTTTCATAAGCCTAGCTTCCAGTTCTGTGGAAATGTTTGTGACTCATTGTATAAATAATGAGGAGATAGCAGTGCAGTTTGCATTAACTGTAGCCTGGAAGTCGATGGGCCTTTATCTCTCTGTTCAACCCCCGCCCCCTCACCCCCCAACCACAAAAAAAAAAAAAAAAAAGAAAAGAAACCTTCTCGAAGCTGACATGACAAGGAGAGGTCTTTCAGGGTGGATTTTATTTTATTTTTTTATTTGTTTGTTTATTTATTTATTATGTTGCAGCCTCCCCTGGCCTTGAGATGAGACAGAGAAGAGTAACTTTGGTGTTCTATGGTTAGGACTGGGTGACAAAATGATCTTGATAATTATCGCGGTACAGTCTGCCACAATAATGAAGATGACATTGTTGATAAAATTGAAAAGAATTTTTGTTCCAGGTGTATTCCTCTACCTGTGTTATCTCTAAGAAATGCAGATAATGCAGAATGAATTATGAATCCACCCACCTACAACATCACTTGCTTTATTAGAGTGACCAAACTAGTTGAAGTTTAGCTGAAGAGAAATAAAAATGACTACATAAAAAGTCTAAAAGACATCGTGATAGAATAACATCACACATCTCAAGTGATAGCGAAACATTTTGGCGGTTTCAAGTCTGACAAAGCACAGAGCAACATTGTTTTCAAAATGGCTGGTGATGGCCAAGACAGGAAGCACCACCAATCTGTTTCACATCTTAAAAAGGTACCATCCTACAGAGCACTCAGATGGTACGACCTGGCGCTGTAGTGTTAGCACTGTTGGCTGCCCATTAGTACCAGTCAACAACCTACAACCAGTCAATCTTAATCCACTCCTATTCAAATTCAAGTTCGACCCCTTCAAAAAAAAACACAACTTTCAAGCACTATTCGTTATTTTAAAAAAAGATGAGACCTAATCTAGTCAAAAGACCCGAAATCCAAACAAAGAATTTTGTCTGTCCTTCCTGAATTCGTTGATCTGTACAGTCCAGTGTTCTAAGTTGTCTTGCACGGTCTTGGGGAATATAGCGTTAACGGAATATTAGCAGTCAGTCTTGTTTAATATCTGGGTGTTTACCCATTGGTTCTGTCAGCAAATTCTTTTTTTATTTAAAACCACAACGAACCCTCTGGTTTCTTCGGACTTCCATCCTAGTCATAAAAATGCCCTTCAGACGCGGAACATTATTTAATGTAGGCTGTAATAATTATTGTTATCGAATAAAGTGGAAAAATATATTGTGATAACATTTTTCTTTTGGTCGCATTATCCTGTGCATATTATCTCAGGTCATCTAACTAGAGGTTATAGCAGTTTGTCAACAGGCAGTTTGGCAGACAGCCTCTCTAACGCGCTGGCTGGCAGGGTCTCCTCTATGGCAGCCAATCTCTTTTGTGGAATTGAAAGGACCTCGTTCCTTTTTTTTTTCCCCCCCTGCAACTCCCATTCTATGTGCTATGAGATTTTGGAGCTATCGCTCAAAGCTAATTCGTTTATTATTTTCCATCAGCCGAGCAGTTGCCTCTGTGTGACTCCTGTGAAAAGGCGGAGTGTATCTGAGGGCGATTTTAGATGATTAACTGGCTATGAACTCCCAGACAGGAGGCCAAGGGGCCTACAGAAGCATTGGGCCTTTGGGGCAGGAAGTAAGAGAAACAGTGTCACCGTGAGAGCAAAGGGCCTTCTCTACACCACGGCAGTGTAGCATAATGGTTAGCAAGCTGAGCCTCCAGCTCTCAGGCGGTGGGGTTGATTCCTTGGTAAGACACTGTTGTTTTTATTAGCAGAAAAGCCAGTTTTTCCTCTCAATACTTAGCAAAGTTAGTCAGCTCACCAGTAAACCAGGTTTGTAGTACGCCACCTTAGCTAAATAATAAATGTTTGCCATCTCACGGCAATTATTATGCCAGAACTGTCCCAACATTCAGTCTTTCTGTCTTTTTTTTCTGTCCCCAATATTTCAAAGCTGTACCTCACTGGGATTGTGTTGCTTGTTTACTATGGCTTTAAAGCAACTGTATTCATCGTGGCAAATGTTGTATGAATGTAGCAACTAATGAACAAACAAACAAAACTCACAGCCAGTTAATTTGAACAAAACAACGCACAAACACATGCTGGGCTCCTCTGTGAGTCCTTTCTGAGCACCCAGCACCCTGGCCCAGCCTGTGTGATGTTACGTTCTTCGCTAGAACCGGACTAACCACAGAGCTTTAAACCCGAGGAAGAACCAGCCTGGATGTACCTGTGGCGTCACAGACAATGTAGGCAAATTCATCACAGATAAATCCCGAGCGAAAAAAAAAATGCTATAGACAGCGATACAAACCAGCTTTTTCAAAAGGCAAGGACAAACACTGTCATTTATTTTACAAACGTGAAACAGAGGCCTTTTCATCACGCGAGTACCAAAGTGTTCATTTTGTAGCACTGGGGAAATAACAGGTGTTGTTTCTTAATCTTCTTCTTCTCGCAGAAACACGACGGTGCCTCTCGCATTAGATCAAACAGCACCCAAACACCCACATTGTCAGAATTTTACTGATTACCTTAATTAAGATATTGTGTGCAGGTGTGGCCGTCAGGTATAATCAGTTACGCTAATTTGAATAAAACTGTTTCACTCATATCATGAAGGGGGTGTACAGGCAGGAAAACGGTAAAGACTGGCAGGGAACATTTCTTTGTTGTTTTTTGAGTAGACTGGCCTCTTTAACCCTGACAAGATTTTGTGCTTGTTTGCATTTTGAAATGGGGACTGTCTCTAACAATGTTTTACACAGAGAGAGCTCAACACACTCAACCCTTTCACCTCGCATAAAACTCAATGCACATTTATGTAGTTTTTGGGAAAAACTAGCAGACACTTTAATATAGAAATTTACCTTCTCATTCTTCATTAATTGAATACTTAACGTGGCAGCTTTTAATTACAATAATCAAATACGTCATTGGGGAATTAAACAGTTTTTAGCTGATGAACTATATATTTAAAAAAAGAAATGTTTTAATTAAACATATTATATTTTTTATTCGTCATTACCTTTGCCATTGTCTTAAGTAAATTGGTGATGTTTGTAGATGTTGTTGATATGCTTTTACTCAGAAGTCCTTGGCCAAGTGAAAGGGAAAACATTTAACCTCAGAAACAATGTTTTTGTGTACATATGTATATGTTACACTCTAAGCAGTTGTTGAAAAAAACCCCAATGCTAAGTGTCTAAACAGTGTCCCCACACAGCCCTTCATCGTTACTGGTAATCAGGCATCTAGGCTGGTTCTAGAGCCAAAATGGATGCCTAATCCCATTTGATTTACACTTGTAATGGTATGTCTCATGAGAAAATGGATGGAGCTACCATATGTTACCAGTGACTCAATGATTGGCTGTAATCGTTTGTAACTTTGTTACAAAGAGGGTCTTATTGGTTGAAACAAGTCGGTGATGGACAGCTAAATTTAGCTCCACCCATTTTTGTTGCTATGAAACCCCACTCCCCCTTTACTAGCTTAAACTATTAAATCCTGAATTATGAAACCATTAAATCATAAATCGGATTATACCTCCAGTCTCATGCGTAAGCGGACAAATTGACTGTGCGTGGAGATGCCGAGGACACGGCTCCAAATTACCCCCACAATAGAGTGGCTGTCCAAAAACAAAAGACTTTTGGTATGTCATAGATGTGGAATACCACATTGGATTTGACACAGTGCCAAGCCAACTCATTCAGCAGAGTTTTTTTTCCCCACTTATTTTTCTTCTCAATCGTTCTTTTGATTTTCCTTTAAATGAGAATTTTGCCTATATGCATTTCTTTCATATCATGAAAGTTATGAGAATCATTCAAGCAAAATTGAATGAAAAGACACTTTTCTCAGCAGCTCTCTGTGCGGCTGACTAAAACCACAGTCCCATACAGTAAACTTCTCTTTCTGGTCTTAAACCATGCTGAAACCACACATGGCAGTACAGGGAAAATGAGCCAGTGGGCCCGAGAGCACTGTGTGTCAACATCATGCAACTGAAAACTGGAAACGGAAAACTGAACAAGAATGCATATGACATCAGCACAGTGTCGATCTCCAGGACAACCATGGTGAGATGACCTCACATGAAACCTTGCTTTGCGCACTTGCTCTCTGAGACATATACACACATGCAGTAGATGCATAGCTGGGAAATGGAAAAATGGTGATTATCTTACCCTTTAATGAGGTCACAGGGAGAATGTGTGTGGTATTTGTGTTGTTTTGTAGGAGGTTAATGCTTAATGCTGGAATGGAAACCTTAACATCAGTCTCTGTCCACCATTACATCTGCTGAGTGCCTTTGATAATGTTTTTATCATACCGGATTGTCTTTTTCGTTTGGTACTTTTATCATTAACTGGTGAGACACTTGCCCATTGACTCCACTGCAGCAGCAACTAGATATCCTTAAAAAAATGTCCCATTTAATAGGAGACCAGCTACAATATATGTCCCTCCACATGGCCTCCAATTACATTCCCTGGAATTAAATTTTTTGTCCTTGAAAACCCTTTAATACAACACGCAAAGTCCAAATCAATGCAACTTATAACGCAGTCGCGTTTTCTTAGAAACCAACTTTGAAGTTCAATGCCCTTTTGTGTTATTTTTAGTTGAGCCCATTTTAAAACAAAGATACACAGTGGCCTCTTGTGAACGCTGAATTTGAACACGTCATGGAATTCCTGTCTTATGAAATAACATACCAGATTTGCCTTATTGGCATCAAGCAAACAAATGGGGTTCGTCATTATTCATTTGTTTCAATTTTATGCAGGACCTGTCTGCAATTTACTGAGTACACAGTGACCATCTGTGACAGTCACTTTATTGAATTCACAATGGTTTCATAAGTTTTGTTGCATAAGTTGTGGCTTGGCATGCGTCATAATTGCCAATAATGCTTATTATTTCTGGACATTTTACTTATAGGTCCTTCAACAAGTACTTACCTGTCAGAGTTTCTGTATGGCATAAACATTAGGTGCTCTCCAGGCTAAAAGAAAGAACAGGAAAAGCCCAGTGCAGCTGATTCCAGGGCAGATTTGTGGGACTTGCCTGAGATTGGCCTGAACAGAATGGCATTAGTTCCAAGGTATTTTCTTACTGTATGCGGGGTAATGCAATCATGGTCAAACATTATGTTTTAAATGGAGGAGAATTTAATTTATCCTGTGTTTGAGGCGGTAGTGTTTGGGCACTGCCCAAACTGGACTGGGCCGTAATGTGTGCCAAGTGTGCTCAGCCCGGTATGGAACTGAGACACGTCCACCCCCACCCCCACCCCCACCCCCCCCCCCCACATTGCTCCAGTTTGATTTGACAGCACTCCATAAACTTATGCCTGTCTCTCGGCAGGCCTGTGTTTTAGCCACTCCAAGTTGAGAAGGTAGTCATTTTCTTTCATGAGGAGGAAAGGAAATAGTCGCCCTCGTCTCCTCTCCCTTTTTTTGTTCCCAAGAGCTCATTTAAATGAGCCCCCATCCCCTCCACACCCCCATCACCATGGCCTGTGGAAGTATCATCCTATGTCCGTCACACTGAGTTCACCTGTCTTATCCTCCACTCCTCTTTCTGTTCCCTCCTTTGTTCAAGTTTATATACTCCTCTTTCACATTATTTTCTCTCTGTCTGCCTGAAATATGTTGAATAAATGTATTATCAGTCACCGCAACACTTCACAGTAGATTGGCAAACACAAAAACAGATGCAGTTTCCGATATATTAAAGTTCATATATATTTTTTTAAAATATTATAAATATACAGGGGGTCCTCGACTTACGAACGAATTCCGTTCCTATGACGTGTCATAAGCCGATTTTCAATGTAAGTCGGAATTTATACCTAAATCGTTACGTCGCGTGACTCAGTGTTCGCCGCCACATGCCAGCAGCTAGTTCTTCCTCGTGTTTCGTATTTACGAACCAAACCGCTTAGGTCAAAACTAGGCTTTTTAAGGAATTTATGGGATTGCGTCGTAACCACAAAAACAACATAACTTGAGACCGTCGTAACCTGAGAACCCCCTGTATTTATAGCAAGTACATATGTTTGAAAAAGTACATGTATTTACAGTATACACTTCCATTATGGTTTTTCTCTCTGTCTGTCAGAACAGGCCCAAATCCCAGATGCTTTTCCAGTCCAAACCCGGACAGTCATAACGCACTAGCCTGTCAGTGGCCTCATAACCCAACAACATCGGTCTCCCTCCCGAGAGCAGACGCAAAGGTCGCCTGATTCCGCTTCGCCGTATTTGCGTCAAGGTGGCAGCGGAGGCCACTATCGAATAACACATGCACACACACAAACATGCACGCACTCACACACACACTCTGGCACACACACACACACACACACAGCAGGATAACCATTAACAGAGTCTCCCGGCCCCCGCAGCTACAGCTCTTTAATGGTCTCTTGCGCCCGTCTGACAGGCCCACGCCACCCCCCCCCCCCAATTTGATTGACACATTAATTCCTCCCCTCCCTTATCTGAGGCCGGGCGGAATGAACGGCGTATCGCATCGGCCCGCGCCGGGTCTCTGAGAGCTTATCTGTAATGGCTCGTCAGGTAGTATCCTCCAAGGCGATGTATCCGGGATAGGGTGGGGTGTGCGGGGGCGGGATGCGGGGGGGTTTATTTAGGGGTGGCATGTTCGGCGATGTGGCGGTGTTCTGCTGCACACGGTGTGGGCCGTGTGCGTGCGAACAGAGCTCACCGTTTTCATTCCTCTCTTTCTCCTCGTGTGGTTTGAGCAGGGTTTCCCCCTCTGTCTGCTTCTCATCCCCTTCCTCTGTCTCTCTGTTTTCAAACAATTTCTCCATCTCTGTCTGTCCCCTCTCTCTCTCTCTCTCTCTCTCTCTCTCACACTGTGCAGGTTTCACCCCTCTCGCTCCATCTCTCCGTCTCTTTCTCTCTGTTTCACACTCTCTTCCTCCCTCTGTTTTGACCAGGTCTCCTCTCGCTCAGCCTCCCTCCTGCCCTCCCTCTCTCCTTTGCTTTGGGGAAGACATCCATAGCAGTTTTCTGCTTTCATTTCCCCTCAGTGGCTCCTCTCTCTCTCTCTGCCCTCATCTCCAATAACAAACAGCCCACCCACCAGGGCAGTTGACAGGCCTAATAGTTTTTTATGGTGGCGGGGGGGGGGGAGAAAAATAGATGGACCTAATGTTTCGACACAAGTGATCATCCGTCCTCATCTCCTTAATGAAATTAGATTAAGCACACCTGGGAAAGCGCTGAAAGAGCAGAATGCCTCGGCACCTCCTTTAATTTAAAACCAATTTGCGGGCAATATTCTCTTAAGCCAGAGATGCTGAGCGGAATCCACACGGGGGGGGGGTGCGGGGGAGAGAGAGAGAATGGGATCAGACCAGAGCTGACTAGTTTAATTCCAGTCCCCATAGGCGACGTGAAATTATAACTGACACATGCGACAGAGGTTTTAATATGTAGATGTCATTTCTCACCCATCAGGTTTTTCCTCTCCTTCCCTCCCTCCACTCTGTTTCTCTCCTTCCCTCTCTCTCTCTCTCTTTCTTTCTCTCTCCATCCATTAGACAACTGAAAGGCCAGGATTTCATCAGTCCGCGTCACAGTGTTACTTCTGCTTTTCCTCCTTAATTTATGGGACCGATTGCCATGTCTTCTCTTCTCCGGCTTTGTTTGGTGATAGACTGCCTGTGTTTTTTTTTTTCTTATTGTCATTTCGTCGTCATCATACAATACATCTGTTGTGCATTCTTCACGCAGATGTCCAGAGGTTCTTGAACACGAAGACAAAGTCGTTTTTTTGTGTGTGTGTCTGAATTTCAGAGGGGAACGGTGGAAACCTGATTTTTTTTTCCCGTTTCCTCTTTGGTTTGATGCTTGCTAAGACCTTTGCAGTCTGGTTCTGGCTGTGGCTGACATTTAACCAGCGACCGTGTGCAGGGGAAGAGAAGCTTCAGGGTAGGGGAAACATCAAAACCTACAGCGTCCAGACAAGGTGGGCAGCGTCAGGGGAAAAGACAGAGAATTCCCACAGGGCCAGACAGGCGACGCCATGAGGTGGCATCTGTGGGGGTCTCGGCCGTGTCACTACGAGTGTGTGTCACCGGCGACCTGGTGACAAGCTGGACCAGCGGCCCCAGTCTCCATTGTGCCACCACACCACCCATCAGCACCAAACATCTCTCAAAAGGTTTATAAACACAGAGATTGTTCTGTACAAACAAATTTTGCGAAAACAGAAACTCGTGATTGGCACGGCAACAGAATCACAGGAACTGGGAGAAAGCTAAACACTCACTTGGCGCCCTTGCCATTCGCTATTAGGTGGCTGTCCCTTTTCGTTCGTGCCAGAGTTGTTAGTCTTGGCTGAGAAAGCACATACTTTGTTTCTCTCTTTTTTTTTTTTTTTTTTAACAGTTTTTATTTCTGACTATAAGAAAGTGCAGTAGATTTTTCTCCCCATAATGCACCTGGCTTGTGAAAGAACCAGCTCTTGGGTCACAGGAGCGTTTCTGATCATAGTCATTGATGGTATAAATTACTTTCGTCTGGACAGCTTGAGGTTTAAGTGTGTATTTTTCTTCTACTTGGCTTGTCCATTTCGTTTTCTCGTATCAATTGCCTACTCCAGAGCAATGCTCCGTAATGGCCCATGGAATTTTGTACAAGGGCAGGACGAAATTGTCGATTTTACAATTTTCTGCAAGAGATCCTTCCCTTGAGTCGCGCAGCGAGTCAACCGAACGAGAGCGGCAAATTCACCTACCGTCAAACACGGCACGTCAGACCGCTTACCGGGCTAAAGCTAAAGGGTTTTTTTTTATTATTATTATTTTTTTGTTAAGCACAAAGGGTCTCTGTTTTAAATGGAGCTGTGTAACAAATGCTTAGGTCGCCCCCTTGCACCCCCTCCCCTGCCCCCAACCCCCCCCACCCAAAGCAAGCCTCCACTGCTAGCCTGCTGTGGCTGTCTCACCGTTGTTTTTATTAAGGGTAGCTTTTGAATAACACGCCAAGCACTATAAACATTTTTCCACTTGAGTAATAAAAACCAAATTGAGTCCATATTGCTTGCAGATGTCTTCTGTAAAAATAATTGTTTTTGCGCTCCATTTTAATGTTTCTGATCCTGCATAAGCATATAGCGTAAGTGCCTTTTATTCAATAAACATTGG
>CM040744.1:41810717-42133217 GCA_022829145.1 Albula goreensis
CCACATTACTTCACCCAACGTTCCTCACGTCGTCGTTTTTCTTCTTCTGCTCCAGACAAATTTTTATTGAAAAGCTTTTATGCCCCATTAATATTTAGCGCACCTTCAGACGCATGGCATTGTTTCGTTCATTTATTTATGCGTTTAGCTTTTGTTTTGTTTTCCGCTATTTGTGTGTCCGTTCGAAGATTTGCCGGAGTGGTCCCTTAAATAATTTAACTTAAAGGGATGGACTGAAAGCCCGCAGACAGACAGCTCGTTCTCTATTGTTAAATAACTCAATTTCCTTTGAAGGAGAGCTCTCCCGAAATGAGTTTAAAGCCAGAATTGCGTAGAATGGCAATAATGTCCCAGACAGTATCAATTTTTTTTTTTTATTATTATTTTTATATTTTTTTTATGTCAGTCTTTTGAATGCTCATACCGGACAGAGAATATGTGGTTGTTCCACAAAGCCTTTCGGAAAGAGAAGTGACACATAAATTACTGCTGCTGAGCTGGGAGTGGATTTGGGGACAGCGGCTTGGGAGATATTACCACAGATCACACGGCTCTCAAGACAAGATCTGAAAATAAAACTATCATGGTGTGAGGTGGGGGGAAGGGTGGGTAGACGGGGGCATGCTTTTCGCATTGAACTCGGGGGCCCCCGGTGGCAAAGGGGGGGGGTTAATAAATAAAGAACCAGGAAAAATAAATAAATAAAGGAGGTGGTAGCCCCTGATGGGATTCGGCTAGCCCTGGGGTGGTGAGTTTTTCCTGTCTGCTGTCGACGAGAGAGCACTTTGATCAGAGAAGTGTCTGAAGATTCGTTCCACATCTGTACAGAGAAAACGAGCTGTAAACTGCCAAGAAGCATTTTAATGACGGTTGGATTATAGAATGAAAAAGAGGTCCAGATGGCAGGCAGCGCAGCGGCTGTGGTTGGCTTTTTTAACTGCTTTTTTATTGGAAAAATATGGGGTGAAAAATTGCACCGGGCTTATTAGGCGTCCCGCTGCGATGTTCCTCAGCCGGCCAAGCTGTTCGCCGTGGACCCCGTCCAAACATGCTTCCATAAATTTTTAGCAGCGACTTTAAATCCGCAAGATCCCCTGCTTGTTAAGTCTGAACCCACCCCCCCCAAAAAAAAAAAAAAAAATCCTCCACCCCCGCCTTCGGTTTCTTTCAGTTGCTTTTAAAACAAAAAAAAATGCACACATGAAAGGCGCTATCAGGGATTTAAGCAAAAGCCGGCATAGTATTGGTTGGGGGTGGCGGCATATTTAGAGTTTTTATCTTTTTTCTCAGTGGGGGCTTAGGGTGTGGTTCGGCGGTGGGGGAAGTCCTGCTTTTGGTGGTCATTACAACCATGCCAGAACCAGAGCTCTTACCCCCCCCAGCCCCCTCCCTTAACGACTTAATTCCTGCATGATTTCATTAGCCTTTCTCTCTCTTCCTGACGCAGAAAGAGCAGGAGACGATTAATCTCATAGGCCACATTCTGTGTCCTGCGCTGCTGACAGGGTCAGTGACAAAAATAGCAGCCTTGTGGAGGTGGGGGCGGCGGGGGGGTGGGGCTGGATCATTTCGGTGTCAACTGACCACTCGCATTTCGCCTTCAAATCTCCGCAAAGTCTTCCAAGATAAGAGCGCTGAAAGTTTGGGGCGAGGGGTGTTTGGAGGCGGTGACGTCTTCATAATTCCTGGTAATATCAGTGGGCTTTATAAGCCGTGTCAGTTTGAAATGTCGAAGTTCAAGTTTTTTTCGGAAGGTGGGCATTTCTGTGAGGCTAGAGGGCTCAAGCTAGAACGACGGGGTCAGCATCAAGGTTGACTGGATGAGTGGTGAAAAACGATGATATTTTTATAGGAAGAATCCTTGTTTTTAACCCCTCTCTGAAATCAGGTTGCAGGCTTTGTGTCCAGTTACGCTGGTGTCCGCATCCGGTCACCCCTGGCCAACATGTGACCTCCAGAGCTATTTCTGAATCTGTCCTGCACATCGCCGTGCCTTCGCCCGACCCCCTCTTTCACGAGGATCGATACGCGGTACGCTCAGCGGGGTAGAGTTCCCCACGCTTGACCATCGCTGTAAAAAATCTCAGGGATCGTGCGATTGCTCCTGGTCCCGTTTGGCTATTTTTCAGTCCTTCTACCTCACGCTTCGCCCAGTGAAGAAACTCCAGCGTTTTGTGGCTGAGAAGCTTTTCGGCTTGAAAGATTAGGCGAAAAACAGGAAAAATCGGCCACTAGCGATTTCCTGCTTCCCCCTCACTCCCCTTCCACTGGTTAACCACAAACCTCTTTCTCTCCAGCCTCTGTGTTATTCCACCACCCCACCCCACCCCATCCTACGTCAACTTTTTTTTTTTCTTTGTCAAACAACGGTAGTCTACAACGGTGTCGAGAAATCACAGCTGTTTTCTTCGTCGTGTTTGTCTCGCTACCTACGTCTTAAAAACAAAAATCCATCATCCTCCCACCTCTCCAAAGGTCTCAACACACGCCTCCCCCACATGAATGAACGCAAGCCCCGGGAGAGAGAGAGAGAGACGCACGATTATGAAAGGAATTCTCAGCGCCCCCCATCCCCACCCCGCTCCTCGGAGAGAAAGAACCGCCATCGACAGCTTAATGGACTAATTTGTAACTGCGAGCAGGGAGAAACGAGTTGTTGGATGCATTAATTTGACAGAGACTGGCAGCTCTGACGCGTCGAGTATGACGCCTGAACCGCCAATACTTCCATCTCTCTTTCACCCGGCTCCCTCCCTCTCTTCCTCCCTCCCTTCGCTCCCCAATTCCTCTTTCCTTTCCTTCAAATGCCACTGTTCCATTTCCCTTTTGAGAGAAGAAGAAAGGCTTGTGGAGGGGAACGGTGGGGGAGGTGGTTGCTGAATTCAGTTCAAACTTCTGTTGCTCAAAGCTGAGAGCTCTGTCGTTCTCTCCCCCAAACCCCCACCCCCCCGGCCCCGTCAGTAAGTCCTCCGGGGCTTCAGAGCCGCGGCGCATGTGTACATGTTTTTAGCGTTGGTACCGGGCCCCAGGGACTCCTGGCTTCTGCTAAAGATGAATGGGGGGCCAGTAGCAGAAGAGACTCTTCCTCCTTGCATCCTCTTCACCCTATAAGTTATTCATGCTGGGGTGGCAAGTGACGTGTAAAATGGTTCTGAGTGCTGCTAATGTAGCATCTGAAGGCCTCTCCCAGATACGCCATGTCATAGGGCGGCATGGGACAAACGGTGGAGTTGTTTGCAGTGAGGCCCCGAGGGGTGGGGGGGAAGGTGTGGTGGGCCCTGGGCGCTCACAGGTCCTGGGTGGGCATAAATGTTGTTTCTTGGTAGGGTTGGGAATTTCGTATTGCGCGCATTTTTCCAGTTCTCTCTGATCATACTGTACATCATGCTGGTATGTTTTAATCCCTCTTCAGATCAAAAACTGTAAGTGCACGCCACATGAGATTGACAAATATTCCTAAATACGAATATATACACAGCCTCACAAAACTGCAGCTAAAAAAATAACATGATGCCACACACAATATTTCACAACATGTCTTGGAAATATGCGATACAGAGCTGTGCTGATGCTGCATCCGGCCCTTGTGCCAGTGCCTCTGGAGCTCTTAGCCTTATCGATGTCCCAGTGATGTCACATGGTCACACCGCGGGCCGTATGAGGTTTCACCCCGCCAGCTGGCACGGAAGGTCGGGTCAGGAAGACGAGCCAGTGGCACGGCCTTAGCGTTGCCAAGCATGACCCCATTGCACCGCGCAACGGACACCCGCAGCTCAGCTGAGCGTGTTCTCTTCTGCCCTGTCCTGATCCAGTCAGAGGATATACAGATTCTCTATGGATACCAGATACTTTACTTCAACATTCCTTTTGTCATCCTCTGTCGTAATGGTTAGGGGGCTTGTCTTGTAACCTAGAGTGAAGCGCCATAACCATTATGCCAGAAGACAAAAGGAACACTGAAACAAAAGTTTAGTAGTTTAATGTCGCAGTCCTCTCTGCACAGTGAGAATCACATGCTATGGCAGGATTATGAAGCCAAGAAAAAAAAAAAAAAGTTAAAATGAAATATAATAAACATCCTCATTTTGTGTGGTGTATTCTGTACCGCTCTTTCTACATATCTGCGCTCACATGGCCTGGCTGGTCCAGGCAAAGACAGGCTGGTGTTGAGGCGGCCGATCTCCCTCTCGTTAAAAAACCTTCGAAATGACAACCCCCTGAGCAGTAACCGGGATAACAAGGCCCGTGTCTGTGCAGACAGCGGCAGACCTTTTAACAGCGAAGCGTGCTGATTGGTGTGCTGATCGCAGAGTTAATAAAGGCCAGCAAATTACATGACAGGTTGATTTCCATTAATTGCTCTATCCGGGGTCTGTCTCTGCTTTGTCTCTGGAGCACCTGTCAGGCAGCATATTCTCCTGACAGAAGGGCAGAGCCTGGGCTAGGCACTGTTTCAATTCCACCCCGCTCGGCACGGTGATCTTTCACCGCCTAATTTGCTTAAGATTAAAAAGATACACCTCTTAGATGTCGAGGGACACGACAAGACAGAGTCGTGATGTCACATTCCTCCGAGCAGTCCAGAATACCCGGAGAAGCCAGTCCACCTCATCTAACCTGTGTAATTCCGTTTGAGAGTTAGCCTATCACGTTGATTCAGATGCCAAAGCGGCCATTTTGTCTCACCTGCCGCCTCACAGAGAAGGATATGGGAAGAAAGGTATAACAAAGCTTATCAGGAACTAGATAGTGAGCTATATCATTGCAAATTGCCAATAGGATGCTGGGACATATAGCAAAATATACTGATTACAAATCAAAGCTGCAGTTCTGGGCACCACATTATGAATGATGATACTGCAGGTCTTGAAAAAGTACAAAGAAGGGCAATTAGATTGGTTCCTGGCATGGAACTTAATATAAGGAAAGTTACAGTGCTTGAAGAGGGTGACCCCGTCAGAAGCCCGGTATGGAGATTGCTGATAACCACCTTTACAAAGCATTACCCCTGCATTTAAGGTTTAGTTAAATGGTTCCTGACTCTTATTGAGGTGAAAAAAAGTGAATATCAATTCCTGTTTGCTACAGATTGTGTTGCAAACTGTCTGTTATGGAAGATTGGTTCTTAAGCTCCTGTTTTTCTCATTGAAACATTGAAAATTTAAGACTCGCTGTTTGCATCTTGAACCAAATGAGCCCGTCTGTTTTATTCACATGGACTATTAATAGCTTTCATTGCCGCTGAACACAGCCAAAGACCATAAATTCTTATGACCTTTTTTCCCTCCGAGGAAAGCGGCCCGTTCCATGCAGAACAAGCACGAGCGTTATTGATGCCCCAATCATAATGTGCCATTTCATGATAGATTAAAATTAAAGACAGCGGTTTTTAGACATAGGGAATTAATTTCTCTTGCGTCTTGTAATTGCAGGCCTTTATCTAACCATTGTGAGCGGTTCAGAGCCCCAACAGTTGGATAGTTTTATAAGGTCACCACAAAACTGAGATCCACTCACGTTCTTCCCCCGGTTGCCAGGATTCACCCCAGCATGATGGCTTACCCCCCCCCACCCCCTGTCTGGTTATTGCGCTTCCTGTAAATGTTGACTGTACCGTGGGCTGTTACTGCCCTCATTAACGTAAGCCCCACCACAGACACCCCCCAGGTTGATGGAGGGACCTTATACGGGCTGCCCATAAACATCCTAACAAGAGTAGCTGAGACAGTGGCGACCTTGTATCTTTGCAGTAATGGAAACCATAAATGCAGTGGTTCATCTCCAGCCTGCACAGTTAGGGTCCTCACTTAGGTGGTACTATGTCCTGTCTTTGTGTGTGTGTGTGTGTGTGTGTGTGTGTGTGTGTGTGTGTGTGTGTGTGTGTGTGTGTGTGTGTGTGTGTGTGTGTGCGCCTACAAGGCCTAAATGGTTTTATTCTGTTGAGGGTGTACTGTATGTTTGCATGTTTCTGGGGGTGTGTGTGTGTGTGTGTGTGTGTGTGTGTGTGTGTGTGTGTATGAATAGGTGCACCGGTCACTGGTTTAACATGGTTCGTCCACATGGGATGGTGGCCATTTGGTCCCAAGATGAGGGGGGGTGAGGGGAGTGGGGAATGTGTACACAGGCACTCATGATCAAATGCCTGCCGGCAGCTTCCCGCTCAGCCCACTGTGGGTCCATGCTCAAATCCGCCTCTTTACGAGGAGGAACAGTAATACCGCCTGCCTCGGCTCCCGTGTCGCGCAGAGACTGCGAAATGGGCTTAGCGCGGCCGGCGGCCTTGCCCCCGCGACTCCCCCGCAGCTTTTCTGTCATGGCGTGCAGAGCCCCCCTATTGTGGCCGCGGCCGCTGAAGGCTACGTAACGCTCCACGCTGCTACTAGCTGCTAGCATCCATGCAGATCATGTGATACTATTTTGAGTAAACGCAGCTGTCTGCGTTGAGAATCTGCTTGAAAAGGCTTCGCCACAATCACTTGTCTACCTTACCTATGAATTTGATTTCGCTTTTATCCAGAGCAACATACATAATTGTGTTGACCTGATTAATGTCAGACTTGGCTATCAATATTACCAGACCAGCAAGTCTTTGTCAACTATGCTAACCAGAACTAATATACAAGTCTTGGGAATAAGCAGTGTAATACATAAATAATATAATAAGCCCTGGTAATAAACAATAAAAGCATAAAATGTTATAACCTCAGCAGCTGCAACAGATGGAAAGTAAGAGGGCTCATTTTGAAGAGCGTGTGACAGATGAATTTGCTCATACCACCTCCTTGCTCTTATTGTTTGTTTTTGTCTTCGTGGAAGCAGCGAGAAGATCAGTTCTTCTTCTTCTAATGTCACTTCTGTTGTTTAAACCGCATCTTTCTCGTTACAGCTGCGTGTGGATTTCTGCACTCATGGCGTTTGAGTGGTAATGCAAAAATCTGCATCCTTTAGCTAGTAGCTGCGTGACTCCCATAAATTAGGCTTAACAAGAGCCAGCACACTAATGTCAACCAAGCCATGGTTGTAGCCCCTATCTCATGTTGATATATTCGGAAAATGGTCCCAGTTCTCTCTCTTCGCAGCCGCAGTACGTGTTTATGATTTCAGCCTGCTTCAACTTGCGTTCCTAAAGCAATCTACCTTGGAAAATAACTAAAGGGTAATGGATATTTTCATTCAACCATAGCCATTATAATGTCCCACATTACATGGCTTGTCTTTAATGCCTTTCTGCAAGCTTGATTAAATTGATACAGATCTCGGTAATATAGTGTTTGTCTGCATTAGCCATGGGGGTTTCTGGGAGAGCAGAAGGAGATACGTTTTGGCGTGCTGTTAACGAACGAGTTGCTCTTCGCCGCCCCGGCTCGGGAGCACTCAGATCCTGATGGATTTGCTCGTTTTCGGCGTGGAGCCCTTATTGGCCGTTTTCTGCACGCAAGCTCACTGGCGTTCACTGGCTGGCTTTTGTGTCTGTGTGAGTAGAGTGAATGGGGGTGCAGTAAAAGGTTTTATTCCTGTTCGTCTACATGGTCTCTAGGGGGTTTAGGGTCTTGGTGGAGGTGTGTGTGTGCGTGTGTGTGTGTGTGTGTCTGTGCGTGTGCGTGCGTGCGTGCGTGTGGTTGGAACGGGGGGATAGGAGGGGCTGTTGGGTGACTGATGTGTGCGGTTGTAGGAGGGTGGGGGCAGGGGGAGGGGAGACCATTTTAACAAGCGCTAGATTGTTAGTGACAGGCAGATACTTCAACACTTAAAGTAGAAGGTTTGATTTAATCACAGAGCTGTCATTTGTTATTTGTCTGCCTCCCTCCAAGCGCGAGCTGAGGCTGATCAAGTGCCTACTCCCTGGAGTGACTCCCCCCACACCACCACGGCCCCCCCCCAACCCCACACCGTAATGTCTAAATCCTCCATACAAATTGCAGCTCTGCACTCCTGTCGCCTCGACCAACCTACGGCGGGGGGTTGGGGGCACAGTCAGAGAGAGGCGGGGGAGAGAAGGGGAGAGGACCAGGAAAGAGGAGGGAGAGGAAAAGATTGGGGTGGACATGAGGAAAAGAGAGGGAGGAGAGATGGAGAGAGGGAAGGGAAGGGAGGGCTCTATATTGCCTGAGGGCCACTAAAGATCATTAATAGCACTGTCAGCGAGCTCGCCAGTTGGTTAGCTTCTCATAAATAAGGAATGAATTCCTGTCCTCGACCTCATTAATAATGCCTTCTGTGGCTATTTTGTTGCATTGTACCTTAAAGGGAAAAGAAGGGAGGGAGGGAGGGAGAGGTGGTGTTAGTGGGGTGGGGGGGGGGAATTGGTGGGGGGCGGGTCTGTACTTACCGGGTAATGCGATAGGACAGGCCTCCAAATTAGCAATGAACGTCTGATACCACAGTGCCACAGAGTCAATTTTCTCAGAGCTCTCAGAGTGGGAGGTGGAGAAAGGAGGAGGGGTAGTTTTTTTTTTTTTTTTTTTTGGGGGGGGGGGTGGTTGTAGGGCAGAGTTTTGGGGCACATGTGATGAAGTTCAGTTACTCAAAAACTGCACTCCCAATCCCTGCCCTCGACCCCGGCGTCCACCCGCCCCCCTCTGACAAGTGTCACATGTAGCCAGACAGTGATTTGCAGACGTATTGGTGTTTTATTCATTTAATGGAGTGGGGGGTCTGGTTTTTCCCTATTCTCACTAGGCAAGTGGGGGAGAATTGGGTGGACTTTCCCCCCACTACTCTCAGCTCTCTCCCCAGCACCTACGATAATGGATGTAGGGAGGAATGGAGAGAGGGAGGGAGGGGTAGAGAGAGAGAGAGAGGGAGGGGGAGTTTGCAAGACAGGGAGGCAGAGGGAGAGAGGTTCAGAGGAGGGTCACTCCACAGGTAAAAGTATTGCCTTTTAATTAGGTTAAAGGACATGATTATTTTATAAAGGGCAGGGTGGTGCTGTTGAGCTGATAGCAGTCGATGCTCTTCATTAACCTTCCCCCCAACCCCCCGTCTCTTTATTCTGAACACGGCTCAGACCAGGGGCCCCGGGATAAAAGGAGCAACCAGGCTTTAAACGATGCAAGGTTCTGGTTTCTACTTCTGCCCTTGCCTTTCTTTTCTTCTTTCTCTCTCTCTCTCTCTCTCTCTCTCTCTGTTGCACTCTCCATCTCTTTTTTTGCTTCCCCGTCTGGCCTGTAGAGGTCTTGGTAGCCCCCCCAACCCCCTTTGGCTGAGACCGACCCTACTTGGGGGGGTGTGGGTGGGCGGGGGGGGGTCCTTGAAGAGGCGTCCGTGGCACTGCCAGCTGGGCTTTCTCCCTCCTCGTGTTGGAGTACAAAGAGCGGCTCTCAGCATTCCTGGGTGTTTTACACATCAAGTGCACGAGAGGAGAGAAGGAGGAGAGGAGCGGCATGGCCTCAGGCCGCAGTGCAGGTTTTCCAGAGGGGAGATATACGACCGTACTCGTCCTCCTCTCCCTTCCTGTTCCTGATTAGGGAACCTTTAAACCGTGATCGATTGGGATTAAGGGGCCGCGGACGGCGAATGGAGCGCAGATATCTGCTAAATGCGAAACACATTTCGGGCGAACTCACCCCCTCGCCCCCTTAGCGGGAGCTTACAGAACGCTTCAAGGCCGACCGAGACTGCGGTTTCGGCGTCGGCGGCGCGAGGGGCTGGCGGAAATGAGTTTTAACGGTGACGCGCTAGGGTATGACACGACAGAACATCCCAATTCCAACCCTCTCCCCATCCTGGGTTGGGAACACATGGTGCACTCTGGGGGTCCCGAAAAAAGGACGGGGGGGGGTCCACTGCTGATGAGTTGGCCACAGCTCCACTTCCTCTTCCTGTCTCAGTCTTCCTCCCCCAGCCGGCCAGTGGGACAGCGTGTCACGAGCCGTGTCGGAAAGGGGGCCCCAACGATGTGGGACACATCTAAGGCTCAGAGACCTTATCCAGACACCCCAATCCCCCAACCTGGAAGTCTACATCTGTATTTGCTGTCGCTCCTATTTGAGGCATGTCAGGAAAAAAAAAAAAAAAAAAACATTCTCATACACACTCAGAGGTAGATTTGACTCGAAAAGACACGACATGTACTTCACTACGTGCCGTCTAAACGTGGACTTTTTCAAGAATATAATGAAACCTAAATATCATGAACATATCTTCAAATGCATTATAATATGCAACATTCTGTACCTGGCCATTTCTTGTGAAGTGTTGCAGTATATGTTGATAAGATACTTCTTATGTATTTTATCAACGTAAATGTATTTTGGTGCATATTATTTTCATAAGTTAGTGCCCAGTGTCCAGCTGTCAGCTGGGCAGATTCTGTTCTTCCCTCTTTAGACCTGGTTTTGACTCGGCTCAAACTAAATCGGCAGATGTTTCACTCTCCCTCCATCGTTCAGGGAAGGCTCCTGTTGTTACCGGCAGCTGTCATGTGACTGAAACAGACCTGGGTTCCCCTATGGACCCGAGTAATGAACTGGGCTCAAAGACTCACATGGGGCTTGTGATAGACCCGGCTCCCCGCCCATCCCGGCGCTGAATCACTACAGAACTGCGTTTCCGTGCGTACTTCCCCAACAGCTCGCTCTGCCTCTCATAAATGGCAGTGCCATTAATCCTGACAACATCCAGCACTACAACGCAATCCACTTGAGTTTTGAAGCACATCCAAACAAAAAAAAAAAAAAAAAAAAAATGTGTTTTTTTGTTGCTGTGAGAGAGGGTGAATGATAAACACATATTATTAACATACCGAAGAGTGGTGAAAAGGTGCTTGAATAGTGAAGCGAAACTCAGGGGTGGGGGGGGGGGGTGTGGAGAGCTAACCTCAGGAAAAAGTGAGCATTTTTGAACCTGGAGGGGATGGCAGTATCGTTTAACAGGTAGGGCACTGGGTTTGTAACCCAGAGGCTGCAAACCCAGCAAGGCCTTGCCATTGTACCTTAGAATAACACTTAATCTGAACTCCTTTAGAAAATATCCAGCTTTATAAGTTTCGGTTTCGTGTAAAAATGTAATTTGGTCGCTCTGGGTGTTTGCTATGCAGGCTACGTTCGGTGGTGTTTGCTGTCGTTTTTATTTTTCTTCTGAAATGCCAGATGATTAGCCTCATGACTTTGTGTGGCCATTTTATGTTTGAACACGATGTCTCTTTGTCACAGAGCTTGATGCCCGCTTCATCTACAGCGCTGTTCTCCATGTTAGCCAATGCTGCTGCACACGTCGTCCTGTCAAGGCTCGACCGTTCACGTTTGCCGCGTACGCTGACGGACTGTGTCCCTCCACCCGGGCTTCTCTTGGTCCTTAATTGCATTAAATTCTGCGTGACAAGCGTTCATCTGGGCCTCTTTATCGAGCCGCTGTTTAAAATGTAATTGCGAGAAACCGAAAAACAATTGGTTTCTCAATAGTCGTGCATACATAATCATGCTCGCGCTTTTTTTCATTGAGACCTCCCCATTAATATTTATGAGGTGTTAAGAGTCCACCGGCGGACATGATACCGTACCCCACACCCACCGCTGTGTTTTATGTGGCGCTCAGAGACCTGTTTTGCAAAACTCGGGCCTACATGTCGTTTCTGTAGGATAACACACGACTTTGATTATGATCCTAAAAGATCATCTTGTTTAGGTTCTATGTTGTTTATATTGACACCCCCCTTCCCCCAGACAGGTTGTTCACGTAAATCCAAGATGGAAGTTACACATATCTGAGAGGTGGTGGTGCGTGTATGTGCGTGTGGAGGGTGGGGGGGGTGCGATGGTCTGGAAAAGAATGATCGTTCTCCTTTCTCTCTCTCTATCTATCCCTGTGGAGCGGTGGCATCAAACTCAAAGCGCGCGTGTTTGTGACAGGCAAACCGAAATCATCATTGATGTTATTTATTTCAAATGTTTCGCGCTTGACAGGCGACATCTTGTTCCGCGCCTGTCCCAGGAGGCCTCCCGCTCCTCTCCGCTCTCTCTCTCTCTCTCCCTCCCTCTCTCTCTCTATCTCTCTCTCTGTTTCCATCAAGAAGAGACAGGTGCACAGCATTGACATGAAAACAGTCGGACTCGCCAGAGATGCAGTGAGGAAATTTGTCATATCCTTCTCCACCCCACCCCCAACCCCCACAAACCTCCGTCTAAGGAAAGTCGACGCAATCCGTCGTTGTTTAGACAACCCACAGATCCGTCCGCAAGCTTGGATGCGTCAACGTCAACTCAACGCAAACACTCGAAAATAGAAAATGTTTTCAGGCAAGGAATTAATTGATAGTTTTTCATAGCTATTGACGGATGGCTGTCGAAAAGCTTTCCCGCAAAATAAGCCACGTCTAAAACATACACTTACTTACCATCCACATCTTAGTTTGACAAAGAAAAAAATTATAAACACCACAAACTTGTGCAAAAATAGATTTTTGTCATTTTTTTTTATTCACGGCGACTGACAAGTGAACAAGTGGAAGCAGTGTTTTATGATTTGGAGTACGAAAACAAAAGAGAAGTACAAACATCTCCATTCTTGTTCCTCTCGGTTTACAAACAAACATCAGTTTCTATGACAACACAGATGTAAGTTTGTGCAAGGCGTCTCTGCTTTTGACAGAGTGTTTCCAGACGAATAGGCAAGACAATGAAATGGGACTGCGAGCCTCAAACTGCCACCCGTAGCTATGCCTTAGGAGGCAGGCCTCACCCGACTCTCCACTGGTCCTATGTGCATCACAACCCAGACTCTGTAGACCTCAAAGCGTGTGTGTTTATGGTCTCTACCGAAGGGTCTAGCAACAACACGTGTGTGTGTGTGTGTATAGGAAGTATTGACAAAGGAAACAAAAACAAGGTCATGGTAACCTTCCAAAAAATCCACGCGGGGACAAGGAGGACTCCCCATAGCTGGTTAAAGACTCACGCCCACGCCAGCCCTGTCTTCCTGAAACTTCCGTGAGCCTGGCTCTGTTTCTTTGCTTCTTGATTGAAGGTTTGTTTAGTTTAAAGGACAAATGAAAAACAAAACAAACATAAAAAATGTCAAACAAAACATAAGTATATAGTCCTCTCTGGCACTTTGGCTGGACTTTTTTTTTCCCCAATAAACAAAGGGAAGACGGTTTCTTCACTGTCCTCCATACTGCCTTCATTCTAACTTCTGCTTTTCCTCTTCCAAGGGAATCATACCTTTATCACCTCCTGGGGAACAACATTAAAATATGACCAGCAATAAAGAGAGAGAGAGGGAGAAAAGAGGGAGCAGGAGAGAGCGACAGAGTAAGAGGAAGCGGGAGAGAGAGAATATGTGAGAGGGAGAGAGAGGGAGGAGGGAAGGAGCAGGAGTAGAGCGACAGAGTAAGAAGAAGTGAGTGCAGCAGCAGGTAAACCAGGCGTGAGTGTGGGGCCTGGTCCCCAGGCGAAACCCTCTGAAGGAGTCCATTTGTCACCCGCTCCGGGGCGGCAGGCAGTGCATTTCTCTCTCCCCGCCTCCCACACTTCGGCTCCGCTCCCGCACCTCCACAGTGACTGTCCGCACCTGCCGAGCTCGCGGTACCGCCTCATCAATAAAGTTACCTTTGCTTCCCAGCATGCTTCGCTCCCGCTCGCAGAACCCCGCACCTGGTTCCGTTCTGGCCCTTCGGTTCGCCCCCAAGATCCGTATCGGCTTGTAGTGTCGTGGGGGTGTGTCAAAAAAAGTCTCAGAGAGCTGCAACAACCGCACGTGTCTGCAGTTTCCCCTTCAACCAGCAGACAGTTTGGGCCCTGGAAACCGTGGACTCCTCGTAGCCAATCAGCGATTCAAATTAAGCGCTTAAGTGCAACCAAAGACCAGTAGCCAGGCAACAAAGCCCTGTGGAACCGGAACTTTAGTTCAGGTCTTCAAGTATAGTCTCTCAAAGACAATGCGGAGAGGGAAAACAGTTGAGCGATGGATGGGGCGTAAGGCCGGGGGGACATTACTCAGCCCCGACCGCCGGCTTTTATTTACAGTGGGAGTGGTAAACGGGTCACGTAGCCGGCTTTGATGGAAGGGGCCGAGAGGCCCAGGACCTCACCCCATTAATCCCCCTTCAGCAGCGGGTCTGAGTGCCTGTGGGCCTCACCCAGCTCTCAAATCATGCCGTTATTTTATTCCTCCTCCTGCCTGCTACCATGTTTTATGCTCCAGAAAATATGGATTATGCTGCCTCAACACATGAAATTCATCCCACCCCCTTTCCTATGTTTAATTTTTTTTTTCTTTTTAAATAGTTTTTTTTATTTTAGTGTCATATTCTATGTCACTTAAAATATAATAATTACATTAATTTTACAGTAATTTTTCATACATTTTATTAAGTTATTTCAATTGACTTAGTAATTAAATTATTTAAATAATGTTTCTGTGTTCTGTTTCGTTATCCTGCGTGGTAAGATTCAGCTGCTGTTTTGTCTTGTCTTTATCCACCGTTTCTGTTTTGTTTAACTTCTGTGCAGAGCACATCCATGTATGAGAGGTGTTGTATAAATAAAAGTTGGAGGTTAGACGTGACGAGTGACAGGCCCCTCTCTGCCGCGTGCGCCGCCTCCTCGTTCCTCTGTGAGGAGCTTTTATTTGGTCAGCTGCCGGGGCCCCCCTCGCCCCTCCTGTACACCTCCATGATTCAGTTGCTCCTCGCGCCGGGAGAGCGGGAACTTGGCCGCCCCCTCCCCTCCCCTCTTCCAGGTCGGGCCGAGAGAGAGTGTCCCGACCCGACGCACAGCTGGGAAGCTCCTCTCAAAAAAAAAAAAAAAAAAAAATGGGGAGTTGTGCTTGTGTGCCTGAAAGGCATAAATCAGACACGGCCAGGAGATTGGGCTGCTTGGGCAACTGGTCCCCCCGAGCCTCGTAAAGCACTAATAAAATAAATCTGAAGCCAAAATGCATGTGGAAGAGCCGTCCTTGTCGAAAATCTGTGTTCATCTTGTTTTTTTTTCCCTTCAAACTCGCCTGTATCGTTTTGTTCCTCCTGGAAGTGTAACTTTTTTAAGAAGTAACTTTTCTGTTTCTGCCTTTGTTTCTGTCTTTGTCTCCCCCAATATTTGTAGCTTTTTTTTTTATGTTTATTGGAGGCAGATGAGCCTCCACCATATCTTCGGTAACTCTCTCCCCGATGGGAAGCGCGTGTTCGCACCTGCAATACCCTGTTTATATATCCCCCCCCCCGTATGCAGACAAAACTTGAACACGGGCAAAATGTGCCAGAAAAAAAGCAGATTGGAGATCAGTTTTCCTGCAACCATTTCTTATTTGTTTTTCTCTGAGTGAGAGGCCGCGGGTGAAGGCTCTCCCATACCAGTTTGCTCTGGAGGAGACCTTAGCGTTTAGCAGTATGCACGGCCCTGAGGAGTCTGGCTGGCTTTGACTTCCAGCTGTTAGCGCAAAGCTCCAAGAGACCACAGGCCTGGGGGCTGTTTGGAATGCAATTTACTGACCTGTGCTGTCAGCGGAGATTTCCACTTCCTGTTTCTACAGGAAGTGGGTGAAATAGGTACCATAAACACTGCCAGACGCAGTTCTATCTCAAGAAAGGTGGTTCTCCAATTATTAGCTTAAGGAAACAGGTCCAAGAATTATTAATCACCGTGGGGATGAGGCAAAAAAAATAGCCTTAGTCACTTCCATATGTGGCCCAAGACGAAGGAGGGGTTGACAGGACCCCTCTTGCCCGATTAGAGTCCCCGACCCAATTTGAGGGGGCCAGTCCTGTCAAGAGCCGGGGGACAGGGCCAGAGAAGGGGGGAGCGCCCACTTGAACTCAATTGGTTAAGATCACAGATGTAGCCCTCTGGAGGGAGAGAGGGAGAGCGGGGCAGCGTAACAGAAGGTTTACTGTTACCCAGTTCCTTGAAGAGGAAATAACTTAGCCACCAATTAAAGGTTTAAGACATTAAATAAAACCTCTGTTGCTTTTTAACATCCCAGTTAATGCTTGTTTGTCTTTATGATAGAGATTTCTGCGGGCTGCCATTTTTATGTTTTCTATTAAACAGGGGGTTGGGTGGCCTAGGATTTTTTTCCCTCCACTCTTCCTTCACTCCACACTTCATTTCTTTGTAAACAAGAGTTTTCTGCTCAAATAAATAAAGAGAGGAAGTTTAAATTATATTTGGCTTTTTTTTTTTTTTTAGTGGTAAATAACCCAACCTCTCCTCCCCTCTTTCAAACCCAACTCACAAAACCAAAAAAAAAAAAACACTAGTGATGTGTTCTTTGTTAAACAAGGCAACAATGAGTACATTTTCCAGGCTCCCGTTCAATGTCATTAGACTTATTAAAAGAAATATAGAAAGCCGAAGGACGCTCTTGATGGAAGTCCCATGACCCACATGAGATGTCATGACGTTTTGAAGGTTACATTTAATGAACTGAGGGATTTCAGGAATCTGTGGAATTTTTCTATCCGCTTCTGTCTGGACTAAAGAGGCGGGAGCTTTCCGGCACGTAAAAACCGTTTTCGGGCTGAATGTGGGAGTTTTCGAGGGTTCAGCCAGGGAACATCCGGCCCCCTTTGCACTCATCTCTGTTTTTTTTTCTGACTTTTTCGACTTTCAAGGGCCACGGGGCTGAAGGGGTGGGTGTGTACCTGTTTGCGTTTTGATGGTGGTCGGACCCTGGTCTTGTCTTGTGGTTGCGCATATGACCGGAGCCAATTTCTCCACCGATGTCAAGACTGGCTGTTGTTGTTTTTCTTTCCCAGCGTTTATCAGTCAGCCCTAATGCTTCACAGCGTGCATGCACTTAGTTACGAGATTTCTCAGGGTTATTTAGTTTAAATAACCTATAAAGTGTTTTACCAGACAAAGCGGCATTACTTTCTCCCCATGCAACGGCTGCAAGGCTGAAAGGAGGTCAAGGAAAGTGAAGAGATTAGAAATTACATTCAGAGTTGGACTCAAGGTGATTTTAATAGAGTACGCCACACCAAACAAGCTCCACTCAGGCCTTAGAGGGAGGGTGGGGGCGGGGGTGGCGGTCACGGCATTTAAATCCTCTGCAAGTTATGGTTTGGTTTTTTTTTTTTTGGGATTTTCCGTCTGTGAAATATGAAGTTGAAAGTCAGCCGAAGCTGGGGGGTATGGGGGTTTGGGGTGGGGGGGGGCTAGGGCTATATTGGGGAGGGTTGAGACTAAAGGAATAAGAAACTGATGTAGGAGGCCCTCAGCAAAGTCTCACGGGGTCTGCCCTTGTAATTAGCGCGAAAGCCCCTTTGCCCTCTCAACCCCCCAACCCCCTGCTCCCCCAGGGTTTGGCTGGAGCGAGGCAGGCCTGAGTGAGCCCCCGAGGCTGGCGGGCGGGGTGGGGGGGGGGGAGCTGAATCCCTGGGGGTCTGTCCAACGAGATGGAGGGTAAAAGTCAGGATGGGCTTGGGGCCAGATGGGAAGGGGGAAGAGGAGATGAAAAGGGGCTTTTCTGGAATCATCTCTGAGCTCCCCCAGCTAACGTGCCTAAGCCATATTAGCCACACAAAGGCGCGGCAGATTAGCAGACGTCTTCGTTAAACTGCATTAAAACTCTTCGTTTGGGGCTTGGGGGGACTTTGTGGGGGGGGGGGGGTGAGGAGGCGCATTTGGCAAAGTCGTCAGACAGACAAGTTTACCAGGGGGAGATTGTGTAGGGAAGAGGAGGCTTGTATTGGCCCCTCAGGTCTTTAGGTTTCAGATGTCTCGGTTGGGGCTCTGTGCCCCCGTCGTAGTAGCTGTTATGTTGAAGCCGACGGGTCCCAGTGTTGAAATACTCTGATTCCCCTGTCACCCAGAGAGCTCAACATCCGCTCTGCCACCATCTGTCTCTGCTGGTATTCTCAACAAGCCTGTTTTTCCCCCTTTTTTTTTTTTTTTTTTTTTTTGCTTCCTGATTTCTTATTTTGAGAACCATTTGTTTATTCAAATTTTTCACATCTGTTGCCCTAGACAAGATAAATATATGGGAAACATATCACTGTAAAATATATCATTAGCATAGTTTTTGTATGATGTGTAGCAAACAATGGCCATATTGACCTATATCACAAGCTACTTTGTTTCCAACACACCAAAGAGCCAAAATGGATACTTTATTGACATGCATCGTCATTGATTTCTTGTCCTGCCTGGAACACTGAAGTATACTCACCATGATATCAGTACCAGAGCTACATTGTTGCTAACGTACCAGAGCAAAAATGGCCACTTTCTTGGACATTTATCGCCATTGATTTCATGTTGTTACCGGAACACCAAAGGTGCTGAACAGAAATAGACTGCCTACTATGTCCAGTTGGTGTGAAAAGTTTGGACATAAACAGGGGATCCAGGTTGCTGGCATAGCCCTCTATGCACTGATTGAATTAGGCGAAGCCAACGTGCACGTTCTCGAAGACAAATGCTCCTGTGTGCTGACCGCAAATCTAACCCAACGGCAGCGTGAAGTTTAACATATTAGTTCCATTTCTCTCATGTGTCTTTCTCTGAAGGTTTCTCAGCTCACCTGAACTCAATTAGCCAGTTTTAGTTTGTTTACCTTGTGTTTCTGTGGCAGATTGTAGTTCCGAGTCAACTCCTAAGTTTAGCTATGGTTCACAGAGGATAACTGTGTAAACAGCTGGTCTGTAATCGGTAATTCAATTTGAAATCTACAGTCGTAAATTTAATTTATTGATTGTAATGTGATATTCCTAACTCAATCCATCTCATTTGCTCGCTGTTGATATGTTTTTCGGGAGGGGAATTTTTGTGGTCTATATTTTTCTCTGCAACTGGTTTTCCTGTCTTTTTGTCTTAAAAGTTGGACGGGTGAACTCCATAATGTATTTTCTTGCATCGGCCAATTTTCGAGAGAATGGAACCGAGGGGAGGAGGAACCTATCATAATGCAGGGTTTTGGGTTTTTAAATGAATTGATGGATGAAAACACAGACGGATGTTTTGACATTAAGAGCACTTACACTGAAGTCAGAATAATCTGTAATAACATTAGAATAATTCCTAATTTCACAGTCGAGGAGGATATGAGGGGGACTGGTCGAGGATAACCAGGTGTCCACTTGTGCATATGTGGGGGACCTGCTGCTACTTCCTCCATAAAAAATGTAACATAAAACTAAAATATAGTTTCACAGTAATGTGAGTTCTGTACCTAGGAGGGTGAACCAATACAAGACCGAATCAGCATAAATGTCAAACAGGCTCTGAACGTTCCAGACATCTATTAACCCCTCTAAGTCTGACTTTTTCACGTCTGGGATCCCAAAAGCACAGATCAGATTTTACTGTTTGTAGAATTACACTTCATGATACATTATTTTTGGAAATGCATCGTGTTTCCAGCCAGTTCAATTTTAGGTTTTGCAATAGTGCTAGTGTAAAATGCAAAACAATACTGTGCAATCTTGCTGTTTTTTTTACTTATTTAATTATTATTATTATTATTCTTTTTTTTTTTTTTTTTTTACTTCCGGCTGCAAAAAACTGGATGCTTGAATCTCACTGCATTATTGAGACAGTAGTTTTTTTTGTCTGGAGTTTTCAAAAGCCCCTACAAGTAAAAACTTAATCAGTGATTAAACACGTTTATGCAGCAGATGGCAAAAATTAGTTTCCATGACTGTCCGTTCTTAGTAATAAGGCGGTTTTGATGAAGTTGCGCAGATGGGTAAAAATTACCTACACTTATTGGCTTATACAGCTTATCGTTTAGCACTGTCCACTGGGACTGTCGTTTTCGACATTTTGAATTTTACAGTGAATGATTTGCATATTTAACTAGTCATAGCAATGTTTTGTTTGATTAGAACTACTTTATGGTTATACATAGTCTCTAAAACGTGAACCGTGACCAAACATTATTTAAATAGGACTGTGCTGTGGACATATATAAACTTTGTAGCTATGTGAATATGTTTGATTAGAACTACTTTATGGTTGTGCAAAGTCTCTAAAAAGTGAACTGTGACCAAATATTATTTAAATAGGACTGTGCTGTGGAAATAGATAAACTTAAGAGCTATGTGAATATGTGCTGACAGGAAAACTGCGGTCATCGTGTTTAGCGTGGTTTGTGAAAGGGGGAAAACTTCCTTGAGAGAACCCGGAGATCATCGCAGAATCTAATTGAGTTGTACACTCAGGACCTCGCACAAGGCTACGCTGAATTATAATGGATATTTTAGAGACCTGCCAGCTGCGTCCTGCCAAGTCGGAACCTATGGGCGGTCCTCGCAGGTTCAAAAGGCTATGTTAATATGGCCCTCGGACCCGATCTGATTCCGTTGTTTTCCTTCTTTCCAGCCCGAGAGCTCCTCTTTCTGCTCTTCTCTCAAGGGGTCTTATTATACACTTCTGGAACACCAGAGAAATCAGTGCGATATGCAGTAGGGAGCCAGAAAGAGGGGCCCCTCTTGGCTCCTTTAAATCTGTCCGAGCATCTGCTGCATCCTGCCTGGCAGATCCTTTGACGCGCAGGGCTAAAAAGCGGCCCTGTATCATTCATGAGAGCGGCTGGATTTACATATCTGACACCGGGCTGCCTGGCTGTGTCCCGATCCAGTCCTCCAGCATCAAATCCTGGAACATATGGTGACCAGGGCCAGTATTCCTTGCACAGATGCAAATAGACGCGCACACACACACGCCAACAGACATACACACACTCACACACACACACACATACACTTGCACAGAGACATATACTAGCAGACATACACACAAACATACGCTTGTGTGTACATAAATAAACAAGCGCGAAGTCGCAATAGCTGTGACCAGGCCACTCCCACTGCCAGGCCCCCCTTTTAGCCAATTGGAATGAACAAAAACGCACACTTTCTCACACACACACACACACACACAAACAAACTTGACCTCCATGCCAAATTTCAGCCTCCTAGGGCAAACACTATGTCCGCCAAGCAGTGGGGTAATTTTTGTGGGCTGACCGACTGACCAGCCAACCACTATGTCGCAGCTAAAAAAACAAAGGTGTGCATACACAAATGCACATATGCACGCATGCACACACTTACATACAAACGTGCACGCAAACTTACAGAATAGCATGCACATGCACAACCCTGCTTAAGCTCGCATGCACACATACACAGATATAAACATGTTTGCTTAAACGTGTATACTATTATGCACACACACACTTATCTACTGAATTTAGACTGAGGCACATTTGTGTGCATGTTTACTTGAGTACAGACCCTTACCTGCTGTAAGTAATTTTGCATAAACCTCTTACATATACAAATCACACACAAAGATCCACAGAAACATTCTCACGTAAAAATACACACAATTATCTACAGAAGTCAGACTCAAGAAGCACATTGGTATGCTTATTCATATTCTCAGTAGCTCTTACATACTCCACATAATTATAAATAAACATGCTAGATATTCCACATATTAGATATACCACACTTGGGTCCACACACACACACACATTTTCTCACATACACTCCTACACACAGACACGTCACACTAATATGAACACATACAAACATATATATATACACTCCTACACACACACGCTTTCTCACACAGTTGGTCACCCTAGAAGAAGCATATGTGTAACATGTATAGACTCCTACACAAAGACGCGTCACACTAATATGAACACATACAACATATATATATATATATATACACACTCCTACATACACGCACGCACACACACTCTCACATACACACACTCCTACACGCACACACACACACACACAAACGCTTCTGACTCCCATTTCTAGCTCTCCCCGCCTCCACCCCGTATTCCCACCGCTGACCCTGTGTTGGGGACGTTGATACAGCCCTCTAATGATGAGAAATGGAGTTATAATACCAGTTGTTAAACCCCAGGCTGCGCAACAAATGTGCTTCAGAGACCCTGTATTCTCTCTGAATGGATTAGGTATTTGCTCTGGTAACCCTATATTTAATCTCAGTCTTGCCTCTGCCGGCTGGGCTGAATTCTCCTTGATAACAAATACTCTGTCATTTTCTGTTTCGAGCCTTTTAACCGTTAAGGTTCCTTTATGCTTTTCCTATCTCCATGCTGCTCTTCCTGTCTCCCTCCTGCTCTTCCTATCTGTCTCCCCTACCTCTGTCTGTCCCTCTTTCTGTCTCCTCGTCAGGAGCGAGAGGGGTAGCAAGACTACCAGATAGTCATCCCAGACTGGCTGTTATTTCACAGCCTGTGATCCAAATGGCAATGCTTGTTTTGGGCCTGCTGTCAATCCTCTCAGATCCCTTGCAGAAATTCCTATGGGTTCCATGTTCTGGACCTTGGGGCTCCCCTCCCCTCCCCTAAGCCAAGACCCCCACCCTGGTGCCCCCTTCAGGTGGCCCTCAGTTACTACAGTTTTAAGAAACGGCATGATGAAAAACATTGGAGGCAGGTCCCACTTTGGTCATCGACAGACACACTCATTTAATACCCATACACCAAATGTCCACATTCTCAGGGAAAGGTTAGGTAGAAAGAACAAGTGATTTCATTTGGGTGTCCTGACATTTGTTTCTCTCCTGCACCATAATAATTTTCTTGAAGTCTAGTGTAATTATATGTTTTGTTCAGGGCCAGAGGGAATTAGCGTATTATTTGCTGAGAAAAACAGTTTTGAAAAGGTGATAAAGCATGTCACATTGTATTAAATAATCAGTATGAGTTGAAAAGTGTTTTTGTTAAATGCTCTTTTGGAAATGGCTCTTTGATGAAATTTGGCTTAGGGGAATTAAAAAAAAAAAATCCAATGATCTGAGTCATCTAAGAAAGCACTGCCATCTTTGCTGAACATTTCCTATATCCTCCAAAGATGGAGGATGTCTGAGCTCAGAGGATTTTTCTCCCCCCTTTCATCGAAGATTCATAACCACTGTTCACACGCAGAATTCATCACTTAAATCCCAATAAATATTCACAGCGGAAGACGGCTCTCTCATCTGACCGCTGACGCTGTTCCTTCTGCTACCAGAGCGGTTTGGAGCCGCGCGGTATTGTCAGCGTCCCAGGATGATGAGGTCATCGCGCTTCCCGTTCAGATGGGGCCGAGATCAGATGCTGCCCCCATGGCGGACATCCTACTAAGAGCTCCCCGTTATCCGCTATCTCGCAATTCACCCATCCACAGGAAACTCTGGATTAATAACTAATTTCATTGCTCTCTCGCTGTCCCATTTCCGCACCTCCCTCCCCACACACACACACACACACACACACACACACACACATCTAAATAGCTAGGTGGAGCCGAATGGGCGATAAGGGATTGTGGGATGCGTTGATAAAGCACTTCCTGCCGCATCGAGCTGATGAGGCCGTAATAAACAGATTGCTACAGCGCAGACAGGATTGAGAGATTACCTTTGAGGGACGTGGCAGTCTGTCTTCATTATCAGAATGTAAGAGGGAGCGCTGGGCCGCCCTCTTTCCGTAGTTACTCCTACCCAACCCCCCCCACCCCCACCTCCCCGCTGTCTTGCACATCAACCTTTATTTGACATTCGCACCAAAAAAAAAAAACACACCAAAACCTGCAATTTCTGTGAGTGGAATGGAAACGCATTTATTTATGCACTAGTCTGTTTGATTGGGACACACATATAACATGGACATCTTTTCTGTACCAGAATCCAGTGCACTGCACATGTCTGTACAGCCACAGATACTTTCCAGCACCAGTCTCCTCATGGGTATTGATTGATCATCTACATAACACAATCTATTCCATAACAGAAGAAAAGGTAATATTCAAGGGCAGAATAAGTCTTCACAAATGTACATTTAGCACCGCCTAGCATAACTGTGCCACTTAAGTGGAATCCCATACAGTTATATCGCAGCATATATTGTACAGGTATATCCATGCAGCTAACAAATATACGCTGTAGGCTTTATAAGCTTGTAGATAGAGGCAATATGCCTTATCCCCTAGTGATTGTATGAAATTAAAACAGTCATGAGGAGACAGCGTTTGACTGACAAGATTGTGATGCTTAAAAATCATACCACAGGTTATTACTGAGATTGATAGGGAGTAATCTTATTTTACTTTCTATTTCTTAGTTGGTGAAGAACATTGAATCTGTAGAAAGTCATTCTGTAGTTTCATATTTTTGTTCTTTGACTTCTCATGAATAGCTCTGGAGAAAAAAAGACAGGCCTTTTATTTTTTTTTTGTAAGAATGAAATTGATAAACAGCTGCACGTTTAATAGAAAATCTACTTTACGTCATTCCCACCCCCACCCCCCCACCCCCAATAGAAGCCACTGCTATAAAGAAGAAAGAGAACATCAAGGTGACATATCTTGAGTACAGGGGTCCTTTGAACAAGAATAAAGATGGCGGTGTCCTTGCAGATTCTGTCAGAGGGAGTCTTTCATTCACTTGCCCATCTACAGGCAAGAGAGAGGGAGGGAGGGAGGGAAGGTGGGAGGAAGAGGGCGATGGAGCAATGAAGAGGAGGGAGAGGGTTGGAGTTTGGGGGGGGTATGTGGGGTTGTCATTTCCCCCACCCCTCCACATGTGACAGTACTGTTCACGCTTATCAGAACCCTCTGCTTTCTGGCCCCTATCGATCCACGGGAGCTGTGCAATGCAAATAGGTCCGGCTGGGTCCAGGTGCTCCATCATCAATGGAGAGTAATTATCTTCGGCAACAACCAATATTGGATTGTTAAGCCTCGGGATAAGGTGCCTTCAAAAAAAAAAAAAGAAAGGGCCTTCAAACAGCCGCTCACCTCTGGGACTCCAGCAACTCTGATGAATAGATCTTCTGGGAGTACCAGCTGGAAGGAAACCTGAGGCAACCGAGCACTTAGACTTTTCTCTCTCTCTCTCTCTCTCTCTCTCTCTCTCTCTCTACCCACACTTCCTATAAGTGGAGCCTGCTGGAATCCCACAGAAATTAATTTTAATGTGTTTGATGGAGTATGCTTTTTTTTTTTTTTTTTTTTTTGTTCTCCATCACCCCAATCAATCAGAACAGGCTTTTCATGTTGAGGCTGACCTCTAAGAAGAATTGCCCTAAGTCACGATATGGTAGCTGCCGAGGAGAGTTTAATGCAGTTAAGATTTACTAGAAGCACCCCGGAGACTTAATATATTTACAGAATGCTTCCAGCAAGGTTCCGCGATGTTCCAGGTAAATGAAATTTCATTGCAGGCAAGGTGTCGGAGCTTTTGCTTAATACTCCTCTGAGTTATTCTTTTTTTTAAGAGGTTTGATGTCTGGGTTCCTGTTCGTCTGCTCCTCATATTTTCTTTTGTCAGTCGGTTAGTTTCACTCACATTTTAGTATTGTCTCCATGGAGTCCTTCAATGAAGCTAACGGCTACAAGCATCCATTCAGCTTCGTTCCATTCATATTTTCAATTGTACAGGTGCTTTTTAAACATAAAAAGTTGACCTAGAAATAATTTTTACTATCATTAAAAGATGTAAGCTTTTGAGGAGCATGTTTGTTCGAATCTTGAAGGATGGAGCTACTTCTAGTCTGTTACGTATAAGCTTTGTGTGGAATCTTTTCTTTTCATACACTTCGCGAAAAAGGGCCAAAATCAGAGATCACATAGAAATAAAAGTACGTATGGAAATAAGACGCGTAATAAGGCGTATGTGGCAAACAGTCGTTTCATTACTATTGGGTTTGTGGATGTTTGGAGTAGCACCCTTCCTCTGTTATTATGCGTGTTAGATGTGTTTTCATTGAGCGTGGAGTGGGAGCAGAAACAGTGTGCTTTGGAGGCTTTGTCTGAAGCTTTGTTAATCCTGTCTGCACAGGAAGTACTTTACCTGTGGATTCAGAGGAACTACCATGTGGGCATATGTGCTTGTGTGTTTATATGTAGTTTGATTATATATTATTTAATTGATTGATTTATCCCAGTTTCTTTGTTATTACTTATAATAATAATGAGTAAATACAAAGAAACTAGGAGCAGTGTTTTGAGAGCATATTAAAAACACCCCTAAATCTTTTTCCCGGTAGCTGAAGAAATAACTGGACCTAAGGCAGTTCCAAGCAGTTTTTTCAAAGTCAAAATCAGTATTTAAGTCTTACAGAATTTCAGAAAAGTTAATATTCTTTGGAATTAGCCGTTGCCAGTAGAGCAAAGAGAATAAAAAAATGACTCATTGTACCTTGCTGTACCTCCTCATTTCGCAAACAGATCATTTCTATTTAAGTTATTACAATTCACAATGTGGGTTTTCCACTAGAGAGGGAGAGGGAAAAAAAAATAACTTATCTTTCTTGCTTTGTTTGGCTTTGTCTCAAGCAGTAAAAACAGGTCTCAGGTTTAAGAAGCTCTCAAAATGATTCAGGATACTACAGATAAACATAGCTCGGAGATAAATTACACTCTTACCCATGCGTATGCCACCGCCACAGACGTCTGTCAATTTGGAGGCGAAGTGGGACTCCATTGACCACGGTTGTGAGTAGATTGCTATTTGAAATGCAGTTGATGATGATCTTCAACAGACCGATTCCCCCCCCCCCACACAACCTCTTTGGCCTAGCTCTCAGTCCCCTTCTGCAAAACAAGTAATGTCATACATGCCTATTTCAGGCCCGAGAGAGGAAGCCAAAACATAGACCCGGCATTAGGAGATTGGAGAGCCGGATGCTGTTCCACAGAGTAGATATTTGGACTGTGTTCCAAGTCTGCAGTATCACTGTAGGCTTACCTGAGATTAGCATAGCATTAGTGCTCTGGAGCCGAATGGACCACGAGGCATAGATTGCATGCCCCTTGCAGGAGAGATGCGAAGAAAACCACAGCTGTACTCTTGCTTCCTGTTTGCATATGTCTAACATATTTATTCAAAAAAAGGGAAAGGAATTCCAGCTATAAGGAAGAAAAGCTTTCGTTTTTATGGCTTCCTTAGAGCCAGCATCTGAAAGATCAGCGTATTTTCATGTGCGCAGTATTTTTTTTTTTTTTTTTTTTTCAGAATTGGTGAGGGGATGCGAGCAAAATTCCTCTCCAAACAGAACTCATTAGCAGTGTGTTTTGACTTTCTCTCTGGTCGGAACACGGGGTAGCTTCACAAATGAACGTAAAGAATCGAGCTATAATTGTCTGTCTGCTAAGTAATTGTAGCAGGCTGGCTCTAATCGAATCAGCGAGGACGCTTGATTGGAAACGCCTAGCCCATCCACGGATATCCGTTGACTGGGGGTGGGGGGTTGGGGGTGACATTTGGTTGCAGACTCCCCATAAATGTGACACACAGAACAGAACTCAGGCCATGTTAGGAGACCATTTCCATACATTGTTTTTTCTTTTCTTCTTCGTTGTTGTTGTTTTTTTTTTTTTTTTACTTCCGTTCTTGGAGTTCTTGCTTACATCTGTCCCAGAGCATTGTCAGAAAAGACAGAAGTGGAGCAATGGCAAACGCACTCAAACAGCTGTCGGAAAAAAAAAAAAAAAAAAAACCTTGAAGGTTCTCCCTCTCTCTGAGGCCCACTTAAACTTGTTACTGCAAAAAAAAAAAAAAAAAAAACCCTCTCCTGGCTCTGTGTTCAGTCGCCCTGGAGACACCCGCTATCTGTCCAAAATCCTCTGAAACAGGCTGACATAAGAGAATGCAGTGTGCGCTCACCAGGAGTGTTTTTCACTGGATGCCTCATGTTTTTAATAGGAAGTCTGCAGAGTCTAGGATGACCCATAATTACAGTCAGCTGGGAAATAATTACAAGTCTTGCATTCCAGACACAAAAACCACCAACCATACTTATTGACATTGCATGCTAGGCTGCAAAGCATATATACAATATTGTTGCTAGCCTGGGGAAAGGCATGTATTAGGTTATTAATTTATGTTATTTGAGAAACCAAATAGTTAAGGAGAAAATTTAATGTTTTACCCCAGCCTCTCTGGACTTGTGGACGATGGTGAGATATGCACAGTAAATTTGAAATGTGCTGTTTTGACAAACATATCCATTATTGAAATACAAACCTTATATCAGACAAAAATGCAGTCAAATATCAAACATATTTCATTTGGGCCTACTTGCCATAAGAGACTGCTAGTAATACATGTAAATGTGAAACTGGGGGCAGCCTGTAGGCTAGTGGCTAAGGTACATGACTGAGACCTCTGAGGTTGGTGGCTCAAGCCCCAATCTGCTGCTAGGCCCCTGAGCAAGGCCCCCAATCCCCAGGGGCAATCGGCCTTTGGCTAGCACAAACAACCCTAAGTCACTTTGGATAAAAAAAACGTCTCCTAATGACTGTAATGTGATTGTAACTTGATAATGAAGTAACATTTGAAATGTATAAAATATAAACCTCTGCAGAGGGAAATATTTTCTTAGCAAGAAGGCAATTAAGTAATTAGTTAACTGTTACTGATCCATGCACAGAGTCTTGTCTTTATGTTGGTAAATACCTTCAGTCTTTAATTTGTGAAGGTTGCAACAAACAAACTGCAGTGTCAAGACAGGGTTTGGGCACTGGTACATCATATTATCTTGGTTTTCTGTTGGTTTCTGTAGGGATACGGCCTGCTGTTTTTGCTATCAATCTGAGCATGAACGTTTGGGGGCAAGTATTTGTATTGCATTTCACAATTGCCATAACATGGCATTCTAACGTTACGCTAACGCAAAAGGTCATGTTTGGCCCTTGAGATAGCATTGTAATTGGCAAATTATATAAGGAACTACACAATTAAAAGAAGATCTTAAATAGTGACCTGAAAATAACAGAATGCAGCAAAATTCAGTCGAGAGCGACGCTAGCCAGCTAAATGGGGAATATGAAGGGAAAAGGCTGGTTCTTGGCCCTAACCTCTCCATATTGCTTCATAAGGTCTTTTAATCAGTGGTAAACCGTGCAATTTAAGAAGGTCATAACAGCTAACAGAATAACCCTGGGGCTAACTTCACAAACCATGTAGAAAAATATCATCTTCTTGGCATCAAAGCCTTCTCCCTGAAACTGCTAAAATCATACTATTCGCAATAACATCTTTAGACTTGAAAGGGAGACGGACAGCCCAGATGCCAACCTCAACTCCCCAGCCTGCTGTTAATTGGAGAGTTTACAAATCCTTGTAGACGCAGGAGGTCAAAGATGAACACAAGTGAATTCCCAGATTCTGTCCTGAACAAAACATCTATATATATTTAAAAAAAAAAAAGCAGAACACTGCTCAACACTGCCCTGACATGTTATATGAATTTGTCTAAAAGGAAAAGGCAAGTTCTTGATACATTTGTACTTGATGTAGGCTGTGATTTTTCCATATTTCTCAGGACTGTTCCAACAGAAGGTTGTTTGTTGCCAACCTCACCCCCCAACCCCCTTTAAGGTTTAAGGTTAGGAACTTAAATGTCCCATAGGGGCAAGTGCCATATTACCAACATTAGATACAATGGCACCGTGACTCATCTCGTGACCGATGCCTATTCGTCAGCTGAATTAGCTGGAGGCGATTACAGGGGGCGAGAGTCTGTTCAGCCAGTGATGTCACAAGCCCTTGCGAACGACGTTTCCCCCCAACCTAAACCTGAAGCTTTTGACGTTGCACCCTTGGGCCTTTTACACAACAAGCTAAACGTCTCCTATCGGTAGCTGCGCACTGTGTAGTTGCTGAGTGCACTCAGACTGCGCTCCCCAGAGACTTGTGCTATAACAACATGCAAATTGCGTTGTGTTACCGTAATAATGGTCTGCCAACGAACATGGGGTGATTACTTTCATGTGTGCTATGTGTGGTGTAACTATTTATATTTACAAAAAAACGTTTTTAAAACTGACATTTGTAGTATTTAACGGAAGGATAAAATAAATGACTAATGCGTCATATAAATCGCGTGTTATAAGTGAAATCACAGTGTTGTATGCAGCCATTCATACATGAATATTCAAGTCGTCGTCTCCGTGTAAAGGTAGCTGTATCGCTTATTAAAACAGGTCATTGTATTGCACAAGATACAAGTGGAATGGGGTCCGTATAGCATTGCCTTATTGTTAAGACGAACAATTGTATGTTTGTTTTTCTGCAGAAACAAGGTTGATTTTTTTTCACCCTCAGACTTCTTTTTTTTTCTTCCAAAAAGTCCTCTGACCATTACTTGACGAACCGATAGCCTACGGAGCTAACGGGCTGTCAAGTCCTTCAATTGAGAACGACGGTGCGGTGAATCAAGTTAAAGATCCTGTTTTCATGCATCGATTGCTTTGGTCTCGTCCTATCCTGCTCTTTTTTTAAACACACCCAGCAGAGCTGACTGCTTGAAGCCCAGCCTGCAAACGCGTAACCGAGCTCAGTCTCTCCCGTATGTGCTTGGAGAGCAGTGTTTCACAGGCGCACTCTGCGCTGCATTTTCGGGGACTTTTCGACGTTGTTAAAAGCGTTCGGGAATAATGGATACCACAACTTGAAAAACAAAACTCATTCGAACGGCTGCATATGCCTTGGGATTTGTCGTTTCTTTTATTCATAGGTTTCTTTCCTCATCTGAAATTTATTCGATATACTTGCGGTTGGAATCTATTGTGAATGATCTGTCATCGGGGCTTTCTTATGACTTGGATTCATATCAGCGTTAATCTGGGCAGACACAAAGATCCACTGTTTTTCGCTTTCGGAAAAAGGAACGTGTTTTGTTGACTATTTTCAAGGGACGAATAGTTTCTTTAAAAAAAGCAAATATATTTTCTCCACATTGAAAATCTATCCCGTGGTTTGACAGCTTTCGCCGCTGTACCCGAAGAAAAGGAGCTCTGCAAAGATTTATTGTCGGGGCATATTTCCATGTGTTGCCTGCTCTTTCTAAAGAGACAGCCTGCTTTAAAATTAATTTTTAAACTGTAGCGTTTTCCGACCTGGATCTAACGACAGCGCTGGTTTGTTTCCATTTGATGAATTCTTTCGATTGTCCAATGATTGTCCTTGCATGGTGGAGATCGCCGCTCTTAGATTTCGGTAAGATGGTCATGTATTGCATATACTTACCCATGCATTTTTCATTTGTGGTTTGACTATGTTTGGTCTTATGTAGCTATTTTTATCGCAGGTTAGTAAGTACATTAAGCCCTCAATGGTTAAGTGTATATTTCAAGGCATTTCTTCAAAGGAAATACGCTAAAAAAAAATCTCATTTTGTAATGTTAAAAGTACCCTACGTTGAAATTTGTTTACCCTCTTTACAGTATTCGTCACAAGACGACGTCGAATACTCGCTCAGTATAATTGTTTTTATTTTCCCTGAGACACTTTCTTACATGGTCTTAAATTCTTGGTAAAAGTAGCTGCGTCTTACGTTACTGAAAACCAAACACCTTATTTATTCTCATCTGGCTTCAGTTTGTTTTGGCTTTATGTAGTCCTGTCTTAGTCGGTTACAGTGGCTGATTCCTAAGCTATTCAAAGTGGGGAGGAAAATATTCCATTCCAAGAGTAATAATCAAGTATTCTTATTTTTATTTGCATGTTGTATTGTTGTTTGTTTCCAACCACCGCAGGTGGTGCTGTTTAATTATTTTTTGTTCGGAGAGCTTGCAAGAATGTGGACGTTCAAGGTTATATATCCGACAGGGTCTTCTCAGTATTGTGAAAAATGCAGAAGGGTACAGCATATTGCCAATCACTCTGTAAGACGTTCTAGAAGGCTTCTTTTGTGCATCCGTGTGTGTGCGCAAGGCAATGGCAATAAACAAAGAAAAAAATCGCAAATACTGGAGTCTTTAATAACATAGATTATTGAAATTAAACATATAGATTTACTGGTTAAATTCCTTTTTTATGATGAAGTAGGTAATTCACATTTTCTTTTGCAGAACGATCGAGGGCGTATTCTGAAAAAAGATTTCAATATATCATCCAGACGTAAATATCGCTCCATTGCAGCGTCGACAATCCTGTTACTGTGTTAACAATTGTCCCGCTGTTATTTAAAAAAAAAAAAAAAATCGCTGTAGACTAATAAAAGGAGGTTAAGCATTATGTATTGTGTAAAATGACATGCTTTGGGACACGCGCACACCTGCATTTTAAAGTTATGTCTCCAACCGATGGGGTGTTGTGTGCGTGTCTGGACCTCCCTGTTTTTCGAGTTGATATTCCCAAACTGTGTGTGGATTGAGAGAGAACACTCAATTTAACTCAGCATAAAGCCGTAAACCATGTACAGTCGAGTAAAATATTGTGAATTTAGGCAGGGCACTGGGTGAAACACGCATTTACCTGCAAATTACCTTGTGTTTTCCTTTTGCTTCTCTGATAACATTATTTTAATTTGCTGAAGCTGCCATAAGAAAGTGTGTTTTTTTCCTGAATCCCCAAAAAAATCCTCTCCTTTGGTAATATATTATGTTTGAGTTGCTTCACTTGCTTGGTCTTCTTTTGTTAGCAAAATTACATCCCTCAGTGTTTCGCATTTTCATTTTTCCTCAGCATATATTCTTTCCTTTTCGTGGTGCTGGTAACGTCATAGTTATATAATTTCATATTTATTTCAGAATTGTCTCTTTGAATGCCATTGTAAAATATCAGTGGACTGGTTCACTGTTGTTTATGATGCTTTCTGCATGTTCTCAGTTTAGATCATCTGAATGCATCAGGTTTTCACATTTTATTTTGAAGCATACAGATGGTCCCACCAAATGTTGTACTCCCTTGAAATTCTTTGAAGTGTGAAAATGTCTTACATGATTTTAATATATCAACGGAAATAATGACATTAATTTGATTGAGATGTGTTTTGACACGACAGTTGCATTCTGTGTATATATAACAGAATTACCTGTATCTTATTGTCTTTACCATGTAACCGAAGACAATAAGATGCAAACCATATACTGGAAACACACTGGATCAAATTAACACCTCATTTTTCTCATTGGCATGGCATTGTTCACAAGGAGATGTAAAACCGTTGGGATGTCTATTTTAAGCGGTGCAATCAACGTCACGCTTAAAACACTGTGTGCGGCAAAACATGGAGTCCTGTCATTACCACAAGCCAGCGTTGGTGTTGGACAACATTTTTGCTCCGATATCTGCGCAGATATGCGGTGGGTGTCGACAGCATGCGGTTTGCAGACAGGTATATTCTGCATGTTGTTGTTGTTGTAGTTGTTGGTGTTTTTTTTTTTTCTTTTTTTTTCTGAGATTAACATACCTGTAGCTGTCTAAACTACCAGGGTCACGCAGACCTGACCTGGGAGGGTGGGGTGGGGTGGGTGAAGGGTGTAGGGTGGGGGGGCAGGGGGCTAAGGAAAAGGTAGAATAAACTAGACATGTACTCTCTGCGGTATGTTCACAGCTGGTTGACTCATTCATCTGTCACCAGCGGAAAAGGCAGAATAAAACACAGGGGAAACAGTGTTGTAAATGATTAGGGGGGGCGGTTGGGGGGGACACGGGTCCGAGGTGTTGAGATATGGGAGGAAGGATCCCTCACCCCACGGGTAGGTCGTGTGTCATCGTCGCCATCGTGTCACGGTGTTAAAGGGAAGACATTTCTTTGACGCCATGCAACGGTGTTAAGCAGCAGTACAGCTCCTCACCTCGTTTTTGTTTCGCTCCGTCTTTCCGTGTTCAAAGTGCCTCCGAACAAAATCGTTGCAGAACTCCATGCCGCTCCCTTTTGTTCGAATTGTTTGTTGTGGTCCTGTGGGGTTTTTCTGAATGATTCCGCATTCAAACGATAATTGTATCATTACAATTATCACTGTGGATGATAAGAGAAATGTGCTCTACTGTCTCAGCTACTTTGTGTTAATGCATGAGGTTCCTTCTGGAAAATGATTTGTTATCAATGTGTAAAGTCAAATTTTAAAAAACAAAAAGAAGTGTTAACATATATAACAGCCACTCTATCCAAGGTACCCAGCATCCCTGGTTCCCTTTCTCGACCACCATCCTTTTTATTTTATCTTTCTTAGTTTCCTTGAACCAAGTACTAATCTCTAATCTACTGCCGATGCAGTTCTGGAATTAGCTTGCAAAAAAAAAAAAAAGCTCTCATTCATATCTTCAAACGCTCATTTATCTTTAGCGGAAAGCTGATAAGGGGGAAGGCCTGCTCGGCTTAGCCCGATAAGAGGGTGAAAAATCTCCCAGCTATTTGTAATGTAAGAGTTCATGCAGATCACAGCAGCAGGGATAGATATGGCAGACCTTACAGCGTAAGGCTAACATCTTCTGCCCCTTCAAACGAAAGAAAAACATTGCAGTTTTTGAAGGATCGCTAGCGATAAGCGCTGGCAGTAAATCTTGTGGAAGGCGAGTGTTTAGGAAAGGAATTGGTTTGCACGCCTCACATTCATGGCGCAGTCATCACATAGTTGACCCTTGACCTTTATAGTTTCACCCAAATGTCTTTCAAGATATGGCCCGCTAAGGCTGTGTTGCATTTCTCATGACTAATTTATCAGCATGTCAGTATCACACATGCTTTGTAGATGGAGATCAAACCCAAGCATTTTGTGGGTTCTGACAGGAAGTTAGCCCAGCCAGGTCAAAGTCCTGTAAGCACATTCTCCAGGACACTGAATATTTACAACTGGGGTTTTGGTGCAAATCAATGTGCTTGCTCTTTATGGATTGCACCAATCAAAAATCTTGTGTAATGAAGCAAGTTGTAAAATGAAAAGAAAGGTACACCATCTGACCAAACCAATGGCTTGTATTGTTTTCTAAATGTTTCTTAAACATTAGTTGTTTCTATCAAGGCTGTCAACTTGCTGGAGGATGGTCCTTGTTTTCAGCTTGTCCTCACACTGAGAACATTTCTAATGGAAATACGTTTTTTTGTGGATATAGCAAACCCAGGTAATGTTTCTGGGTATATTAAACCCAAAGAATGTGTTGAGTTGAATTTATTAAACCCAAATAATTTGGTGGGTTCCAATAAAAAAAAAAACCCTGATAATGTGTTTTGTCAACCATAGACAGCGGTAAAACTAAAAAGTGGGTTTGATTGTAAATAGTAAACCCGGAGAGTGTGTGTGTGTGTGTGTGTGCTTGGACATAGAAAGTCACACATTCCCTTGAAAGGTGATGTGCTTGAGTTTATGCCTCCTAGTCAACCTTAATGGACAGTTCGAAATTAACATCAGGCCCTGATGAGACAAACAACTGTGTTGAATGATATTTGTAAGGTCAGGTATTTATAGTAGTTTTTTTCAGAGAATGGTCATTAACTGTATTTTAAGCTGTGTCCATTCCACCTGTTTTCAGTGACCTGCATACACCCTCCCCCACCCCATCCACAATGCCCGGTTTATTGAAATGGCACAGCTCAGAGGAGTGAGGAATGGACGGCGTGTCGAAATGCTGAACTTGTGGTTTTCCGCCGACCCTCTGACGCAGCATCGGCAGTCGTAGATCACATGAAATGCATCGCACCAATTTGTTTTCCCCGGGCCCTGGCGTTGGGTCGGGTGGCGTCGGATAGATTGCAGAGGCAAGTTTTTTAATGCCTCCCCTCCCTCGCCTCCTCTCCCGTCTTGGAAGGGAGTGGAGAGATGCATTTGAGAGCTTTGAATTCTTTATGTCCCAGCATGTTACACCCTGCTGAGGTTTCACAAGAGCCCACGAAGATGGACAGTGTCCAGGCAGATACGAAAATATCGAGCCATAGTTTTTTTTTTTTCTTCTTCTTCTTCTTCTTCTTCTTCCCTTCTTTCCATCTTGAAACTCCCTTCTTCTCCCTCCCCCTCCTTCCCTCTGTGAGAAATGCTGAATGTAGACACTTGTTCTCAAAAGGGGTGGAATCCTGCATTCTAAATCCCAAGGTTGCAAAGCGCCGTGAGCTGGGGTTGGGGGGTTGGGGATTTATGAGAGCGCCCTGTCCATTCCGCCGTTTCGCTGTCTTAATCATGGCCGCCGAGAGGAACTGGACCCATAATGCACTGCAACCCTGCGCAACATGCTACAGCGGTTACAAAGATGCGAGAGGCGGTCGGCGGCCAGCTCACATTTAACGTGCAGTTCAGAGATGCCTCTGTTTTTCACATTAACGTTATAAATATCCGAAAGGCAACACAAGGCCAACCACACTGTAAAGGGACAGGGAGGTGTTGGCTCCTCTTCTTCTTTTTCCCCCGTTGAAGTTAAGTTACCCTGTTACCACGCTGTTAAGAGCCCTTGATGTTAGGGCTGTCGTGTATGGTGGGGGAGTTGGGGGGGTGAGGTTGGGCAGAATTTACACGTGTGCCCAAATGGAAGTGACCAGTGACCTTTCCCGTAGCGATGGCGAATTGCGAAACTGTCAGACAATGGAGTGCGTGGACAATAAACCGCCCAGGTTTTTTTTCCCTCTCTCTTTTTTTCTCCCTCGTCTCCTCCTATCAGATGTTATTTCCTAAATGTGGGCATCTGCTTTGTGCAGTTCCTGGGGCTTGTGTCCCTTTTTTTTTTTTCTTCCTCTTCTTCTTTTTTTTTTTCTTCTAAATGTCAAACCCATGCGAGCTCAAAAGCAGCCAGCCAATGCCTGTCAAATACCTTCAGGTATTGCTGAAGTCATAGGTCATCCACCGCTGTCTGGATAATGTGCGGTCTACGCTCAAGGCCCTCAGTGGACTCTGTGACCCAGGGCTGCAATGGAAGACACTGGTCTGGGGGCGTGCGTGCATGCGGGGGAGGGGTGGGGGCGATGCATTGTGAGTCATTTCTCTTCTTTTATATTTTCATTCTCCTTCCCGTTGTTGTCGGCCCACGAACGAGGACCCTCTTCACTTCAGATGGCTTCATTAATATTTCAGAGACCTTTCCCTTTTATCCTCCTGTGGCCCTCCTCCAATTAGCCATCGACGGTGGGCAGGAGCTCCGCACGGCAACGCGCCCTCGCTACTGAAAGCAGAAAAGAGAACCGAGGGGAGAGCCTTTGATTTCTAGAGAAAGGTAACAAGCGTACCCCCCTCCTCCACTCCACCCTCCTCCAGTCCCCTTTGCGACCCCCCCCCAAACATCCCTTCCCGTTCTCGTCACCGTGTGGCGTCGGGGAGGAGCGGCAGCGACATTCGAGTAAATTCCCCTTTCAGCGTCTGACACGGGTCAACCTGTAATTCCCACAGCTGTGCCTCTCGTCCTCCATGTATTAAACCCCCCAGCGTTTCCCAGAGAACCTTGCTTTCCACCACCAAGAGCAAGCAAAGCAGACCGAGTCGTCTTGTCTTGTCTTTTGTTACCTTTTATTATAATTACTTTTTTTTAAATATATGTATATTTTATTGGCCGTAATTAAACACGCTCGGCGTGGTATGCAGTCTGAGCACGGAGCCGCGGTCCGCCATTAGCCAGATGTGGTGTGCCTTCGCAGGCCTAATGACAGAGAGGCGGGAGGCAGAGGCGATGGGCCCAGGAGTCCTCCATCATGGCGACGGAAGGTGTCACAGGGGCCTAATTGCGCCCATCCTTCTGAGCGCACTAGAAGCCCCATGATACACTGCTTCACATATTCATTATACGCCAGTGTCCTCCTGTCGTGCGCGTGCCTTTTAGAAGTCACAGCCTCCATTGGCTTAATCTTACATTCAAAGACTAGAGTGTGTTCTTTGAAAGGGAGAATAATGCTTTCAAATGGTAGTTTTAACTCAGAAACTTGGTTGTTTCTAAGGCTGTACATGGAAAGTACAGCCTTAATTGTTTTGTTTTTTGTTTGTATTATTTTTTTTTTTTTTTTTTTAACAAGCTACGAATTGTCCCTAAGATTTTCCCATCTTCTCGAGACAGTCTTTGTGCTGTGCGCGACTTTTGCTGTTTATGTTCACAAAACTGTAAGCAAAAATTATGTTTTTGTGGTTAAACCAAAAATAACTGCATCATTTCGTCAGCATGCAGTTGATCTCGATGGACTCGGGGCTATTTTCGAAAGCAGTCCCTTCGGTTTCTGTAATTTGATTGTCACGATACGCCCTTACATTCGGCAAAAAAAAAAAAAAAAAATGATAATAAACATCCTGAAGAAGATGCTGGGAGGGTTTGTAACTAATAACCGCAAGATGGGGTGATAAATTGGCAGCGAGCAGAGGAAAAAGGATAGTAGTAGTCGGGAGCAGGGATTAAATCAAAGAGAACTACGCGAGGACATTTTCTCCAAACGCTCACTCGGGGATCCCACTGACAACCGCTGACTGATGCGTTGGGGCTCACAGACCGTTTCCTCTATGCATCGTTGGATATTTTCGCCATCAAGCATTCTCATATTTCCTTTCCGCTCCGTTCAGTCGCGGTGTATTAAATCCTCTTTTAATCTCAGCATGTTTTTTCCCCCTCCCTCTCTCTCTCTCTCTCCCTCTCTCGCTTTCTCTCTCTCTCTCTCTCTTTCTCTTTTTCCTGAGTAAGCAGATTTCAGCTGGAGGTTTAATTAGATATGTTTTTTTTTTCACTCTGGATGTGTCGGGTGGTCCGCGTTGCTGCCCGGGGAGCGCAGATCAGAACGGGGGCTACATACCAAACATACGGTGCGCTCGCTGGAAAGCAAGCCCCCTTCGTTAGCGGGGAGCTGACGAGCCGCCGCTCACATTAGGGTAATTAACACCACTACAGATTGTGGAACAGCTGTGCAATTTAGCACTGTGGCAACAGCGGCGCGCGGAGAGAAGGTCTCTGCAAACAGTGGGATGCGAGAGCAGCTTTTGGAGTCGAGATTTTTTTTTTTTTTTTTTTTTTAACCGGGAGCTCTGACAGGCATACACACAACTGCTGGAATGGCGTATGGGCCTCTCTCTCTCTCTCCGTTTGAGGGAATGAAAAAAACAGCACGGCATCATGTGCTTAATTTAGAAAAAATAGTCAGCAGCACACAGTTTTCAATAGACTGAGGGTCCTGAACTTTTGACTGTTAGCCTGATAGCACGAAGTGTTGGAGACAGTTTTTATGTGTCAAGCTCAAAGTGGTTCTTGGTTTGAGTAGGTTCTTGGTTGTGGGTAGGTTTTGTTTTTTTTTTTTAACATGGGTCTGACTGAAAACATGAAACATGACTGAAAACATGGTACGCCTGCTTCAGAAATGTGATTTGTTGAGTTGCGTTTTCGTCCGCAGTGCAGGGTAAAAATGCTGATAAGAGTAATCTCTGGTTTGTGTTTTGTGTCAGGCTGTGACTCACGGAGGAAGTTGTCAATACCGTACAGTTTTGTGGTGTGTGTGTGTGTGTGTGTGTGTGTGTGTGTGTGTGTGTACAGCCAGTGGTTTTTCCCTTCCTTTGTGTCTGACAGAGACAAGAAACACTGATCTAAATTCCAGCCTGCTCCCGACTCCCCCTTGAATTAAACATGACCAGCGCACCGCCACCTCCACCCCACCCATCTGACTCAGAAGACTAATTGGGTTCAAGGGAGAAGTTTCCTTGACAGAGCAATCGGGCCGGATCCTCTCCAGAGAGGGAGTCGTTTGAACGGCGCGCGGAGAGCCTGGAAAAACGACGCAAAGCCCCTGGAAGCCGTGTGGCGGGCTCCAAGGGGACCGGCATGTACGGCTTTTACAAACGTGATGCGTGTGACGTTTAAAAAAAAAAAAATGAAGTGGATGTTGTCTCGCTCGCTTTGACCTCCCCAACTCCCGCGGGGACCATTTCAGAGCTGTAGAAAAACAAAACCGTACCCCCAACCACCACCCACCTACCCCCCCTCCTCCCAGCCCCACCACGTCCCCCTTCTGGTCCACACTCGTTTGAAAAACTCGTTCTGAGGCACGACACAAATCTAACCCTTAAGCCGCAAACGAACATGGATGAACCAGGCGTAAGGAGGCGTCCAGCTCTCTTTTTTTTTTTTTTTTTTTTTTTTTTACCCCCATATAATTGGGAAGTCTTTTTCATCTTGCTGTTCTTGGCACGAACCCGTCTCACCCCCACAAACCAAATTATATGTGAGAAGTAATTAAAGAAGCCTGGTCTCGTTTTGTTTCTTTTTGATTATATTTAATGCGTACCATGTCGGCCTCGGTCTTCGTTACCCTTGTTTTTATCCGCACTGATCCCAAACATCTGGTTTCGGGGTTTTTTTTTTTTTCCATGGAGGAGTGGTAAACGTGCCGTGGAAAAATGTCTCTGCGTCGAAAAAAGGAACGTTAAGTTCATGGAGCGTCTCCCCAAGGCACGCAGCATCTTTATTGAAAAGTACCTAAAACTTCTGTTTATTTGTACTTCCCTCACATGTTTCTGAAACCTTACACTGTGAAAATACAAGCCAGGAACTGATGTTGCTCTTAAAAAGCATGTGAGGTTTTCTCTAGATTGAGAAAATTAAAGCCAGAGGAAGCTGGTTTGGACATAGAGAGCTTTAATATAAGGCTTGCATTGGCCAATTAATTGGTATCTCTGCATGGTACTTTGGGCGGTTCGTTTTCCCCAGACTTGGTTTTGCTTTCTTGAGTAACCCTTTCTGCCTCCTTCAGATAGACCTTGGGTTCCAAACAGGTATGTGCGGAATAGAGATCGTAGAAGAAATTTGAATAAAGTTCCGGAGATGAGCTCAGCTTCCTTTTCAAGTCAAGACTTTTCTGTTTTTTTTTTTCTGCGCTAAAGTCTGACTAATATGAAATGAAATGACAATGGGTTTGTAGAACGCTTTTCATCTCGAGATCTGAAAGTGCTTAGCAGTGAAGGGAACACTCATCGCTCACCTCAAGCTCGTCGATGCGCAGCGCCCACATGTGTGAGGCCTGGCAGTTGTTATGCACCACTTCTCGTCTGCACTATTCATTGCTAATCTCGAGTGCCTGTGCGAGTTTCTTTCATGTAATTTCAAAAAGTGAACCACCAACAGTCTTGAGAGCTGCCCTCAGGTGCCCTTTCCAAAGTATGCTGCATATATCTCAGTATTGTGGCCAATGTTCTGTTGGCTTTGCTTACAGTGAAGGGGAAAATACTGTAAATGAGACTGTATGTTGCCGCCCGCATGTTTTTTTTTTTTTTTTTGGCATCCACAAAACTGGAGGCAACCAGCCGAGCCCGCTCATCTCCAAGCTGATATCCAGTGGAGAGCGTGGAAAAAAGATAAATAATACCGGTCCAAAAAGCAACGGAACAGGAGGCGTCCCCGGTGGGGAGGCTCGCGAATTCCTGTGCTCCGCGAGTGTCGCCGACGGGTGATGCAACCCACGGCTGTTATCAGCGAGTGACGCGGCCTCGCCAGCTCCGGGAAGCGGGAACCTGTTAAATTTCTTGCTAAGCGCTCTTTGCTCGCGCTCTCTCTCTCTCTCTCTCTCTCTCTCTCCCGAAATTTGACGTTTCATTTCACCCCTCTTCCATCACCCCACACTCCCTCTCGAATGACTGCGGGAGAGGGCAGAGAGACAGAATAACCATGTGAAAAGCATCCATCTGCAGTAATGCGAGGGGAAAGCCTATCGAGCTAGGCCTCGGCTTTGGCTTCCTTGTTTTTTTTTTTTTTATGCTCGGAGACCAGGCTTCCCCCCGGTGGGCCTGTCACTTGTTTATCTGTTGCGTTTTTTGAAGAGGTTGAGGCTTCTCAAAGCCGGGAGGGTGGTGGTGGTGATGGGGGGTTGGTGAGCGAGTGGGCGGGCAGGCCATAGGGAGGGGAGGGTGGGGGGCTACTGGAGGGCAGCCTTGTGAGGGAAAGGAAATATAATTGGGTCGGTCTCGATGTTTGCTCGGGGGCAGACTCAAATAGCTCTCTTTCTCACTGATAGTGCTCTTCGGTCACGGACGGGCTGGCAGTCCGTGCCCTTTTTCCTTATTCACAGAAAGGCGATGTGGGGGGGCGTTAGCAAACGTGAGTAGTCACCCACGCTTATTGTGACTTTTCATCTGATCTTATGTGATTGTGTCTTTCTGTTTTTGCCCCCTTCTCTCTCTCTCGCTCTCTCTCTCTCTCTACATGCCCTTTCCCCTGCACCCAATGCTTCTGTATCTATTTTGCAAATTGGCGTAGGGGGAAGGGTTGGGTTTGCTCGCGGTGTACGGCGGTATGAATTTCTGCAGAAATTTATCCAGGCAACTGGGAGAGCAGGCTGAACCACTCGCAGCTGCCTCTGTGTGGGATTCGCGACACGCCACTTCCTGAGAAGAGCCCGACTCGATTTCACGAGCGAAGCTTTTGCTGGAGGAAGCAGTGATCCAGAAAATGAAATTAATAACCAAACACGCATATTTTAAAAATAAATAAATACATTTTTAAAAATACGCCTTCCATCTAGATAGCTGTGCGGCAGATAGCGACGGTAGGAGTGAAGGTAATTGCGCAAAAGAGACGTGAGCCCTCAATGGTACCTCAGGCAGACTTTGCGATAGAGACCAAGAGTAAGGCTGATTGCCCTTACCACCTGCTAGGTTTTTGTTTTTTTTTTTGGAGGGGGTATGTACAGGAAGGAGGGTACCCCAGGGGTACCCTGCCAGCCTGAGCACACATCTGTTTTCCTTGTGTAATTGTGCATGGAGGCATCGATCCATAGAGAGGCAGGAGCCTCTATCGTAACAAAATCCCCCCCCACACACACCCTCCACCCCCACCTTCCCCCATCCCAACCTCCCCAGCACTCTGCCAATCACCATTATCAGGGGGAGAGGGTTGAAGGTGGATCTTGCTGGGTAGCTTCACCTTCCCACCCAGGGCAAGCCAGCCATGCTGGGGGGGCACAGAGTATGCCCAGACCCTAATTATCCTGGGGGGGATATGCCTCAGATTTATAAGGCCTGTTAGGGCTTCCTGCACAGCACACCTGACAGAACATTGTCAGAAACACCATACGTGTGCTCAGGCGTGTGATTCGTCCTTGGATTCTCAGACAACAGCCTCTCTCCGGTACCCGTTTCACATTTTATACATTACATCTTTTAACCAGAGCAACTCAGACAGCTTATACAGTATCTGTTTAATACAGCTGGATTTGGTTGTTTGTTTTTTTATATGACTGAAGCTACTCAAGTCTGTCTCAAGGGTTACCAGCAGTAGTGCCACTGTCTTGGGATTCAAACCCGCAACCGCTGCGTCACATGCCCATTTCCCCCGGCCATTCTGCCATGCCACCACACTGGCTGCCCTCGCGGACCTACGCAGTGGAAACATAACAACATTTTAACAGCGGACAGAGTCCCTGGGAGCTGGGTACCCAACCCCCGCCCTCCCCCTGCCGTGCCCTGCTCCACCGCTCTTAACACTTGGTTAAATAAATCCCCCTGCTCTGGTAAAGCTTTTAAGCAGCGCAGAAGGAGGCGAGATCGAGAGACTCCGGGCAGAGGCAGATGTAGCCCCCTTTGGCGGCTTCCTTTCAGCCAGCCCCCCCCCCCAATAGATGCATTCTGGATGATGCGCTTAGCTTTAGCTTCCACCGGGGCCGGATTACCCACCTTTTATCATATAGGCTACACCAGGATCTCCTCTAAACCCCCACCCCACTCCCCCGCCCTCGACTGTGACGGCTTCTTTTTATGTCAGATGGACAAGACGCACAAAAAACACGTTGTCGGTACAAAAAAAACCCTGCAATCGGCTTTATTGTCCCCACTCCCCCCCACACTGGGTGGGGGCAGTGGGCAGATGGGGTTAACTAAAATGGTGTTGGAGAAACATAAGTCAACGATGGTAATCCGCAGAAAAAAAAACACACAAAAAAGGAATGACGACTGTGCTTTTTCCGGATTTCCACATGGCGCCTTTATTTGGATTCTCTGTTTTGCCAAATCAGTTGACGGGTTTTTGCCTCAGCGAACCAGACTTTGTCGGGGTGGGGTGGGGTGGGGTGGGGGAAGGCTTGGCAGGCTGTTTTATTTTCTGCAAATGTTTAGCTGGAAATAGCTAGTGGAATGGCATTAATAGCTGTGAGTGTTCAGTGCCAGTTAATAGCCAGTGGATTACTTCACTGAAGGTCTGTTTAAAAAAAAAAAAAAAAAAAATAAAAACATGGGAGACAATTTGGAAATGAGGCAACTAATTAGAGGAAAGAGTTGTCTACTTTTTACAGACACTCAGCGGGCCTAGAAAGCTTGGCAGTGGCTCTTTTTAAAAGATCATTTTGACATTCAAGAGGCTGTTGAAAGCTTTACACGCCCCAGTTTTCTTTATTGACAGGAAACGGTGATCCTGCTGCAGAGCAATTAGCCATTTAACCTTGCCTTTCCAATAGGAACGGGATCAATAGGGAACATAATGTACACATGTAAACCATAATGTTGAGGGGGTGGGGGGGGGGGGCGGCGAAAGGAAGTAAATCCAAATGGCGGAGGCGGTTGGTGTGTGACTCGCTGGTGCCTCTTCGCCTGCTGGGTTCGTTCCATCCCTTGAGCCCCCACCCCCCCCCCAAAAAAAAAAGAAACCAGCAGCTTTTAACAACCGCTAAAATATTCACCGCAAACCATTACAAGTAGACTCGGAAATGGGATCGGTCGCTCTTGGGGGAAATTGTTTGCCTGTTGTCGTCCGTCGTCCATCTCCCCTTGCCCCCCCCCCCCCCCCCCCTGCAACAACCACACATGAATAATTGAAAGTGCACCATGTAAAACAAAGTTACATTAACTCACTTCATTATATTTTAATCCAGAGTTAGCAAGGATTTGTTTAACATTCCGAGCTGCATCGCAGCTCTGCTTCAGTGCGGTTTCTCTGGGTCCACGGGACATCAGCACTGTCTCCGGCGGTAACGGCCACTCCCACTGCCTTCATGTTTTATTCTTGACCCATTCAACTCTTCCTGTGGGTTCTTTGGCCCTCTCAGAGAATGGGATCGACCCACTTCTACTGGTACAGAGGTCACCAAAGGTCACGAAAAGCCCCAAAGAACCAGGTACCCTCACCTGGCTCATAGCTTTCAGCCTCATTACATTCGCATTCGAGGTATTCAGCAGATACTCTTATCGACAGTCACCTGAGCAACATAGCTTACATTTTTGCAACTCATCCACTTATGCAGCTGAATATTTACTGAAGTGGTTCATGTGACTCGACAGTGGCACAACAAGGGTACAATGGCAGTGTCCTGCCTGGAGTGGAATTGAACGTGCAACCTCCATTTAAAAAAAAAAAAAAAAAAAAAATCTCCTTGACCATTATACTACATTCATTACATACATTAGACTCTGCCCAGCCCCTGGTGGACATGCTATGTTAAAGAGCCAGCGGTTAGTTACTGTTTCTGACAAATCATTTTGACCACTGATATAGCAATACAGTAGCCAATCGGATCCACCATCTGAAATCTGCTGCCACCAATCAGACTGCAGAAAGCCTAGCATAGTTAACATAGTTTTCCAGATGTTCATATGTAGAGATTCAACATCTGGAGTGTCAGGAGTGGAGCTAATAAGACCGTTGTGAGGATAGACTCGAGCGCCGTTCATCAATCAAAGCGGTATGGCGAAGAATCGTTTTACAGCCAAGCTGCCACTTAAAAATTTCAGCATCTGTCAGAGATGTAATTGGTTCAGCCTGTGCTTCGATGTAATCCGTTAATTTGCATGGGGAAAAGCTAACGGTTTTTCGCGCACGCTTGCACACAAACCTGGGAGAGCTCAGGTAGACCAAGGACATCCTGTGGCCCGTGTAATGGAAACCCAAAAAGTTTTTCGGCCGAGGAAGCGGCGAGGGTCTGGCTGTTTATCAGCTTTCTCCGGGGCTGGAGTCACAGGGTAGGTGCGAAAAAGTCAGAATCACGAGCTTGACGTTAATGACTCCAGGTTACTAGTGCATCCCAATGGGGTTTGGGGGGGACGGGAGGGTGGGGGGGTGTTCAAGAAAAATAGGTCAGCTCTCCGTTCCATCACATGCAGTCAGCTAATTTGGAGTGAGGCGCCATACATTCACGTCAGCAATAATGTAAGTTAGTTAGTTTGTTTGTTTGTGCATCCTTCTCCCCCTCCCTGAAGTCTCATGTCTGGTGCACCAATAACAAAAATTGAGCTCTAGGAAAGGCATGTTTACAAGACAAATTGGAAAACTCAGAGACAGTCACACAAGGTTTTTACTGCGTGACTGTCCCTTAGTGGGCTTTTGCCAGACATTTTTCACCCCCCCCCCCATAACATCAGCATGAGTAAAGACATCAGCAATAAACTAAACTAAATAAAAAAACTCACATGACATCCTATATAAACTTTCAGGAAGACCTGGCCCCTAGTTATCTGGTCACCAATTTCTCCTCCCGTTTCCTGCTCCCGCTGCCACTAAGGGGGCCGTCAACCTGACACAACAGAAAGATACTCCCCCCCCCAACAGCCAACAAATAACCACCCCCCCATCCCCATTGTCACCTGCCTGTCTCAACCGCTGACCGCCCCCCCACCCTCCCATCCCACATCCCCTCTCTCTCTCTGTCCTCCGCTATTTATACGGACAGCTGAGTTGGAGGGAGGCGTTTTTTAAAAGCCTTCCTGGGCGCTCTGTGGGCCCCCCCTGGGAGGCCGAAGCTAGCGGCTTGGGTTACAGCTGCCGGTAACCAGAGGCCCGGTGTTCCTCTTTTAAAAGTAAATTCCACTTAACGTTCCGCATCCCTTTCCCAGAGTACACGTAGGGCATTTAGGGGTGGGGGGGGGGGCAGAGTGTTGAACCTCCTTAATATAGCACACGTTTGTGCTCTTTGGAGTTTTGGTGGAGGTAGCAAGTGGGGGGGGTTTGGAGGGGTTGTACAAATGACACAAGTGGGGGTGGATGCCTGTCCAAGCCATTTAAGTTTTCCCCCATCAGACAAGCGGTCAGATTAATCCCTTGAGAAAAAAAAAAAACCCATGCCGTCTTTTTAACATTTGCGGTTGACATACGATTCCAGATCGCAGTCTCGGGTTCCGCAAGCTCGCACGGTAAGCCCTGCGGAACGGCGGGAGCCAGCCATAAACACCCCCCCCCCCACCCCACACACACACACACACACACACACACACACACACACACACCCCTCCCTCCCAAGGCTGTCTACGGATACCCGCTAGCGCCCGCATGAGTGAGAGCTACTTTTTCGGTTACAAAAGGTCATTTAAAGCCGAGGCAGAAAGGAGTGCTGCCGCTCCATCCTGCCCCCAGGGCGTCAGCAGAAGGGCCTTACCGTCGCCATGGTGCAGAGGTCTACAGGACCTACAGACCCGCATTCCTCTTATTCCTTTTACCTGTTTGTTTTCTTGTTTGGCTCTGCCAGTTATTTGTATTTGAGAGAATGAATCACATTTTGGGGTAGTTTGGGTCCCCATCCCCACCCCTCCCCCCACCCCCATATCAGATATGAACATAAACGCTCCAGCATGTGACGTTTTCCCCGATCACCAACGTTCTACTGACAATTAACATCCCATAATAAGCGGACAGGAGGTCACAAGGCAACCCTGTTGTAAGGGTGGTTGTCAGTTCCATTTGGAAGGGAAACGCTATCTCAGTCTAAACACACAGAATCAGATTTACAGCACTTTAAATGTCAAGTGTGAAGAGACAACCATGTATTGTCGGAAGAACAAAAGTCTGTTTTGTCAACTTAACTTAGATGAGCGTGAGCAGGAACTAAGATTCTTTTTTTTGCTGTAGGGGGAAAGTATGGCGTTTGTCAGTGAGGTGGGGGGGGAGGTGGTGACAAAGACAGCATATATTACTGTGTGATTTCAGTTTTAAGTGTGTAGGCGAAGGCCTAAAGTCACTGTCAGCCGCAGTCTGGAGAGCTCAGATTTTTGAAGTGCGATTTGGTTTGGTTTCTGCCCAAGGTAGGAAGTGACTCACCTCCCCATTGCGTTGATACAAAGGAAAGAAAAAAAAAAGGTGAACAAAGCTTAATATCAAAGGCTTTTGAACTGCTTCCTTTGGGCCGTTACAACGAGGGGTAGGTTTGTCTACCCAACAGCCCTCTGGGTATCTGCAGGATGCTTATGTCATCGCGGTTGCCAGCTTTGCCCGGCCTCTGCCATTTTATTGAATTTTATTTGTCAGGAACCGTGTTTCATAACATAGATCACAGTAGTTGAGATCTATTACATTTTACCAGGTATAGCTGAAAGCTGATGTTTCATCTCTTTCCCTGGGCAGGTGTACAGTGGTGGCACTCATGTAGACAGCAGTGTATTCTTGTTAATACACTGTACAAAATCCACAAAAAAAGACATTAAGACAGCTCAGAAACAGCACAGTGGAAAATCAACAAAATACAACAGAACGCCTCACTGAGAACACAGTTTCAACACATGAGAAGTTTGACCTTGAGCTGACCCTCATAGTCACTCCTACGTTTTCACATACCAGAAATGTCAAAAAAATAAAAAATAAAAAAAAAATGTTCAAAAAAAGACAAGTGGTTGCTTTTTTCCGCTTCAAATGGAGACGTGAAACTGCGATTTGCAGACACGCAAAGACACCTGCAATCTCCTTTTGAATTCAGTCTCGCTCTGAGTCACCTTCAAACCGTAGAGTGTTAGGCTGGTCAAAGTGGCCTGCTCATCAGGGTAGTAGCCGGGAGCTACATGGAAGCCGTTTGACATTGAAAACCATCGACATTAATTTCCACGATGTCGTTTAGTTATGGCTTTTTTTGTGGGGAAAAAAAAGCATGATTGTTTTTCTCTCCTGGAAGGAAGAGTGGGGGCAGCACTGTGTCAAGCTTAGGGGTGTTAAATTTTACATCTACACTCGAACGTAGTGTCGGTAAAATTTCAGTGTGGGAAGGCAAGGTTATTTTCCCTTCTAAACTCGCTGGCCAAACCGAGTTGAAAATAGGAGGTACAGTCAAGATGGAAAGGAAAACATTTCCTTCAGCACATAAAAGAAGCAATATTTAGAGTGAATGTGAGGCTTTTTTTAAATTTCTTCTGGCATCAAAATGTGCACTCTCATCTATCAATCAAAATAAAGGAAGACTACAGTAAAGGGCCTAGAGAGCCTGGTGGCATGGAGGATCCTATGAGGTGAAATGGCTTTCCTTTTCCACTCATGAAGGGGAGGGTGACTGGGGGCTTGAAAGAGAGAGACACACACACACACACACACAGAGGGCGTTCTCGCCTCTTAGAATGTTAATAGAGTGAGCAGCCAATGACAAGCCCCCGAGGCTGTGGACCCCAGAGTTAATGGAAGCTTTGCTGTCTCTCCTCTCTATCTCTCTCTCTCTCTCTCCCTCCCTCCCTCCCTCCTGTATCAGTCACCCCTCATGCTCTGATCTCTATCTGCTTTGCAAGTAATAAAGAGAAGAGCCCGAATCCCCCTTGGCAGATTAATCACTCTCTTATCCCCCCCGCCACACCTACCCCCCACACCCCCAATTCACATTTTCGTAGTCGACTAGCAAGGGGAGTGAGAGGAGGGAAGGAGGGGGGGAGTGGTTGGTAGGTGCTGGAACGTTCCATCCAGATCGGTTACCGAGTGACGCCCGAACCGCCCACCTGGCCTCCCTGGGCCGGGTCTCTCGTTTGGCATCTGGACGTGGTGCCAAAGTGCTTCTGTGGGCCCTCGGAGGTCTTCGCTGCGCCCATCGGCTGCCATGACGGCTCTCCTGTTTCATTTTTATAATGATGATGCTGCAGTCACTCATCTCAGGCTTTTCACGTCTGTCGCATGACATGATGCGGCAAAAAATGGAGTTATCAACTGCGTCCGGTACTCAGATTTGCATGTAGTGGTTACGTGCAGGGGCAGACAGAATGTAAATGGAATAAGATCTTTATTAAGAACATGTAGATAATCATAAACATATTTTTAATTTTTAAAAAAAAAAAAATATTTGCAGTGGTGTAATGCTCAGGTAAGAGAAATACTCCACTCACTGCAAAGGTTGACTGCGCTGGCAACCTGTCCCAGTTTCGCCACAGATTTGCATATAATCAGAGTGATTTGTGTACGTAACAACCATGTTGTTTCCTGCCTGTTGAAATTTGATCCTCCCTCCCCCACTGACATGCTTTATGTATTTATTTATTTATTTATTTTCACTCTCATCCTTTTCTCTCGTCTTTCCTCCTGCTCTTCGCTGGAGCAAGATTTCATTTGTCAGTCGTCTCCCCCCCTCCCCATCCCTCCCTCCCTCCTTGGCTTCCAGGTAGGCAGAATCAGTCTGGGCCCCGAGTCGCTCCTGTGAAATATCTCATGTCCGCTCTTCCTCATTTCTTCTTATCTCCTTATTCCTGCCCGTGTGCGGGGCCCCCGGGAGGCCTGCCGCGACCGTTGATTTGTGACCCTCCCCTGTCTTTCGACGGGGGCCTTTAATACCGCGCACTCCCCCCTGCCCTTCGCCACACTGATGAAACTGGGTCTCTGCTCCTCCCTGATACACTCCTAATTTGTATACTAAACTGACAGGCGGCCATGATAAGGCCCAGCAGCTGCTTGTTGGCGGAGAGAGAGGGGGAGAGACGGGAGAGGGGGTGAGGGAAAGAGGGAAAGTGGGGAGGGGGGGTTCATTCGACCAGTCAATGCAACCTGAGGTAATATTTTACGCTTGAAGAGCAGAATCGCAAGGCCTGTACGTTTGCTTAACTGTCATTGGTTGTTTCCGAGGATTGGGGGTGGGGTTGAGTTGGAGGGTGTTGTAGGCAGGGGAAATCTGTCTCTCTCTCTCTCTCTCTCTCTCCCAGCTACGCCTGCCAACAAAAATGGCGCCGATGGCCAAATCTGCAAGCTACTTATACAGGTATCTTACTCGGACCACGGTCAGTCAGGGGTGGGGGGCCTTCATTACAATTTCCCCGCCACCTCTGTCAGCGAAGTCAAATAACCAATGATTTACAGTCAACTTGATGCAGCAGGGTTTTTCAGGGACCACAACCCCAACCCAACCCACACTGAACACACCCCCCCCCCCCCCACCCCCAGAAGGCGTAATCTCGCTTCGGCATGCCGGTCTTTAGCCGACTGGCGGCTCTGCGCTAGCTGCGATAGCGCGGTAATCGCGGGCGGACATGTGCCTGCAGACATGACAAATGCTCACCTGGGAGGCCATTTAGCACTGTCGCTGAATGCTACATCTGGACTGAGGGAGAGAAAGAGGGAGGAGAAAAACAGGAACCACCACGATTTAAAAAAAAGGCAAGCTTTTCCTTTAGCATCACACCAGCTAACGCTTACTCCGGTGCCACTTTGGTCTGGGTAGTCGGACAAGACTTCCCTTTTTCCGAAGGACTGCAGTACGTAGCCTCACATTGAAATTTGTCTCTGGGAAAGAAAGGAAAAAAAAAAAAAGAAACACGGACAGAGAACGATGAAATCGCGATTGTACTTGGCCCCGGCCAAAAGTGGGTGCTGATGGAGGTATTTATCAAAAGGTGGTGGGCGCGCTGACATGATTGTTACATAAATGACAGAGAAAACGCGGCCTTGTGGCTTTGGACCTGGGCCCGGCTGTTAATAGGACGAAGGTTGAAGGGGGTGTGGAGTGTGCTGGGCGTCGGGGGTGGGTGGGCGTGACAGTGATGAAACGGCCGGGCCGGGCCGCAAATGAACACAAGTGCAGGCGAGACAGAGTAGACTGCCAGGGTAATTGAGAGCCCTGGCCGTCTGTGCCAGCATGCCCGCCTCCCCTCTCCCCGAAACACCTCACCCTATCCTTCTCCAGACGGCCCATTCGGTCTGATAAATGGCACTGCCTGGCCGGTCCACTAGCCGCAGTGCTGCCTCATATGGCAGATACAGCCCCGCCTTCCCCCTCCCCCGAAACACTGGGCAGGTACCAGGCCCCTGGCATCGTTGCCATGGTTACACCCTGCCCACGCCCTCAACGTAGGGGGCATACCAAGGTGGTGCATAGCTCACTCAAAGTATTACAGCATTTGCTATGAATTATATATATGCTGTTTCCTTTTAAAACGTACCCATGTTTAAGTTGATCCTGGGTGTTTCAAAAGATGTGCCTACATCGATGTTCGTCTTTGGCATTACCAACTCTTGACGAGTTGATGCAGAATGTTTTTGTTTTGTCTGAAAAGCATGTCCCCCAACAAACTGCCAGTGCAACATCAAACTAGCAACATTTTAGAACATGTTGTAACAAAAAAAAATACAAACTGACAAAAATAATGCCCAAAAAAACAACACCCATAAACATAATTTGGTATGCTGTGCAGTTTAAGAATAGATAATTATATTACCATAAGAATAAGTAATGAGGAGTGTCATGTCACCACCAATCCGTTAGTCTTGCCTGAAAAAGAATGTCTGAAATGATTTTATTATCATTTGACTGCTCTTGCTAAATGGGTCGTCCTTTGAAATGGGAGAATGCTGTGTAATGGTAACAAATCTATCATTTCTCTGCATTTCAAATTCACATTCAATATGTTACTGAAGCTTGACGTGAACATCAAGGTGGTAAATCATTCTTAAGGTGAGAACCAGCATAATAAATAATAATTTCCATCCATTGTTCCCTTTCAACAGCAGCTGGGAAAAAAATACAACAAGGGGCCAGTAGGGAAAATTGAGATTTCTTACGGCTGGTAGCGAGTAGTATAACGGCCCATAATATTTGCAGAGAAAATAAAGGGGTTTCGAAAGAAAAGGAGTGAGAAATGGCCGAGAGTGAAGCTCAATGGAAGAAATGCATCTTGTAGCAGGCATCTTTATGCCTCCTTCGTAAAGTTGAACCCGCTGTTCCCTCCCCCAAAAGGCCTATTGCAGTAGGAAGCTGCTGTGGAAGTTGATGGCCGTTTCTTGCATCGCTCCCCAAAGTGAGATTGTCTCGCAATCCCCGGCTTTGTAGCCGTTAAACCATCTCCGATGTTGACAAAACGCCACCCCTCTCCATCTCTCTGCGCCCGCTCGTGTGTAATAAACGCTATACGTTCAGCCGTTGTGATTCATTACTCTGGCAACGGAGAAAATAAAATAAAATGGTAATAATAAATTGCATCTTCGGCAGAAGCGATATTGTAAACAAGGACACTTCATCGCCGAAGGCCTGCAGGGAGTGGGGCTCTGTGTTTACTTCTCCAGTCTATGTTTTTGTCTCGGACCCCGTTCTGCAAGCGGTCCGCATCGGCTTCTCTTTGGGAACGTGGGTTCGGGTCTCTAATGCAAAGCAGGCGTTTTTAGCAGAGATCAAAGGTAAGACTAGTCCCAGATTGCTTGATATAACGGAATCGGGAAATTGCCCCCTCAGCAGTATGAACAAAATGAGGTTAATTGGAACAGGATAATTGCTGACCCTCGTGTCTTTGTGAAATTACAGCACTAACTGATCAATGCCTTTTCATAAATTCATGCCAGAAGGTCATTCTGGTGATTACTTTTCCTCCTGCTCAGTTTCAGAGCTTGTGGGGGGAAAAAAAAAACCAGCTGCTGTTTTATGCTGTAATCTCTCATATTCCTTTTTATTGTTTGTTGTTTAATTCTCACATTTATTTTCGTACTTTTCTTGTAAACAGACCGTAACGCTGGAATTTGTTATCGTGGGACTGACAGTGGGGACAGACGTGGAACAATCTTTCAGAGAAAATCCACAGACTGTGCAGTTTTCTGCCGTGTTGCTGTTATGAGATTTATGCGCCCAATCAGTCACCTCTACAGGACGGAAGTCGGTGGGCTTTTTAAAACAAACAGCGGTGTAATTTCTAATTTGGCATTCTTTAAATCTCCCGGGCTGTAGTGGTTTGGCGTCGGCCTTCAGGGAAAAGTTAGCGCTCTGTTGGTGGGATTAAAACTCCTCCCCCCCGCCTCACCCCCTCCTGAGCCCCCCCACCCCACCTCCCTTCGCACACCCGCCCCCGCGTCGTCTTCTCACCCGGCGAGGAAGAAAAACAGGAGGATTTCACAGCTGCTACAAGCAGGGCCTAGCTCACGCCTGTGACCTCGTTGTTCCTTTTTTTTTTTTTTTTGCTTCCCCCACCCCCCACCGCCCTTTTTTTTTTCGAGTGCTCTTTCCTCCGGGAGCCCTTGTGTGGCTCAGAGGAAGCTGAATCATAAAGCATGCCTAATGAAGGGAATAGGGAAGGAAAGCCGAGGTCCCGTTGACAGCTCTCCTGAGAGAAAGGCCAGGCCCCAGGAGCCTGGGGCTCCAATAGCAGACGTCCTCAAAGGTCAGGCTTCCTGCGGCCCTGTCCAAGGGCCCCGGCTCCCAGCAATGTGTCTTGAATTTCCTTCTCTGTTTTGAAAATGGTTATATTTCCCCCCTGCTTCCTTTGGAAAACCTGGCCTTTGGTCTTTCCCCCCCCCCTCCCTCTCTCTCTCTCTCTCTCTCTCTCTCTGTCTCCCTCTCTCACTATTTCTGTTCTTTCGGCCCCTTTTTTTTTCCTGAGCGCGTGTGTTTTTATGGAGGCCAAAGGGCCTCAACAAAGAGAGTGTGAAGAATTTGTTATACATGACCCCTGCCTGCCTGCAGCCTCAGTCAGATAGATTACAAGCAGAACAGCCCACTGAAAAAATGTAAACTTGGCCGGTGAAATGCCTGTGTGTTTAACACAGAAAAAAAAAATGGAAAAACCAAAAAAGAAAAAAAAAAGAAATGCAGCAAAGGCGGACAGACATTGTTTTGACATGCCTTTTTAAAGGATCGCTTTTATAAATTGGCTTCTGTAATTGTGGCTTCGAAGGAGTCACAGGTCAATGGATCTGGCAGAGTAGGTCCGTGGATATGGAGTTTGACTGAGTGGAAATATCTACCACACTGAATGGCATGCTTTAAGCCAAGTGAGTGGAGAAGGAGCATGCTCAGTAATGATGTCCAGGCCACAGAAACATACTACTCATCGTCAGTGTTTTTTTTTTTTTTTTTTTTCTTTTTCTTTCCAACTTTAGTTTCCCGTTATGGAAGGTAATGCAATTATGGCTGAAATATGAGTATTTCAATCAAAGTACAGTGATAAAAAAAAAAAGAATCCTAAGCTTTGCTGCAGGACATTTACAGTCTACGGGAAATCGGGTTTGGTATAATTGTCACTTTAATTCATCTGCACTTGGGGAATCTTTAATTTGGCATCTACGCAATCGCTAAAATGAATGAATTGAGTGGCAAATCGGCTTATGCGCGTGACAGGGGCCCGCTATTTTGGAACGGTGAGACGTCGCCCGGGTTTTTCAGGCTGTGTCCCGAGTCACAAAACCCGCCATTTGCGGGTCAAGTCAATTCTGTTATTTTCCACAGGATTGCAATAAACAGCATTTACAAAAGCATCCCAATTTAATAACCCAAAATTACATTTATGCTCCTTGTGATCATATGCAAGTACTCATCCCCACGAACAAGCTCCCTTCCAGCCGCGGCTACCAGTTTAACAAGCTTCATTTTGTCCGTAAGGTTTCTTTATTTAAAAAAAAAAAAAAAAAAAAAAGGCAATCAAATCTGTACCAGGCCCGAGATTTTCGGCGCTCCCAAGTTTTACGTGGCAGGATTGGGTTTGACAAAGAGGCTGTGTAGCAGGCTCATCGGAACGCTGGGAACGGGATGTAGGTGTGTGGGGATTTCAGGAATTTCGGGGGGTTTTCGTTCCCCTAACAGGAAGGAGAGCCGCTTTAGAGAGGGGACGGCTTATGCAGTGTTTCACGTGTTCTCCCCCGATATCATCCCATAATACTCCAGCAGGGGTCTGGCCAAGGGGAAAACAACGGCGCGGCAGAAACCAAAGAATCCACCAGGGCAGTGTGTGCCCCGCGCATTGGGGAGGGGGTGTGGGGGAGAGTACCTCCAGAGGAGGGAGGCTGGGAGAGAGGGAGGAAGGGAGGGAGGGATGGAAGGTCCGCTGAGGATTTCGGGGAGGAACGTCTGGGGAGGGATTGTCGCTGGGAGGGGATGGAATCAAAGACTTTTCGAGGACACCGACGGGTACGGTTCCCATTCTTAGCATTTGGCTCCATTTTGTTTTTGACTCTCCAGAGCCCTGCACCGCCCCAGGGTTCCACACATCTCTCTCTCTCTCTCTCGCTCTCTTTCTTTCTTTCTTTCTTTCTCTCTCCCCTCTTTACAAAACAGCAATGGCGGCGGCTAGCCCAGGCTCCAGAACTTTCTTTCCAGGCAGGACTGCTTTTAACATGTGCTTGGGCCTCGTAAAATGAAAACCACAGGCCACAGCTATAGGGAGCAGACTGGCGAGGGATATCCACAATTTGCACGTTGTGTACACAGGCAGCTACTATAGGATAAGGAAGATGTACAATGTCAATGTTATCTTTCTATACGTAAGCTTCACAACTTCCTGCCAAATAGTGAGCTGTCTGCTGTTGATTTATGACCCGATGGCTGTGTTTAAAATAGGTTTTTCATGTCTTCCTGGTAGGTGTATATTTTTGTAAACCTATGGTGTATTTTCTTTTTGGACTGCCTGCCAAAACCCACACATACATTTAAAAAAAGCTGAAGGGGTGAAAAAGCCAAACGGTGCTCAGTCTTGTTGTCTGTGTGCCACTTCATCATCGCTTGAGTCTTATTTCCATTTTTTTTTTCTTCCATCCTTTAAGTGGGTATTTTTAACAAGGTTTGTTGTGTAATCATACATACAGTGTTACTTAGCCTCACTTTGGTTTGCACATGACTGTGTTAAGCAACACTGCTTACGTGGGAGTGTTTAAGTCAGGGTGAGATAGGGCATCTGATGAGTTGAGCTCCTCTGTGGTTGAAAGTTCTTGAGCACGTGTTTAATCAATGGAAACCGCTAGAGAAATGGTAGATACAGATAAAGATTGATAAAGCCAAAGACTCTGTTCCTTTTTTTGTCATAGAGAGTGATATTTGCTGCTCCGCCAAGTAAGAGGAGGGTTTCTTCTTTCGTTCTGAGTATCATCCTGAATGTGAAAGAGTTGCGTTTTCGTGCTGGCTCTTGATGTTTAATTTCTTCTCAAGAAAAAAAAAAACGGCATTAGTCAACCTCCCTCACTCAAGGCGTTTGGGTTGAAAAGGCATGACTTAGAAAGCCACAAAGCCACCTGGGTCCCATGCATTGAAAGCATGTTGAGAGGCACGGAGAGGCGAATGGTTCTGAGCTGCAGTTCTGATACGCAAGCTCATGACACTTAGGCCGTGTTAGACAGCCACCTCAGTGTGTATCTAATGCACTGAGAGGGAGGGGGGGAGAGAGAGAGAGAGACGGAGGCTGGTTTAGCGGTCGCTGCGGCTCACGTAGCCTTGCGTTCTCAAGCCCTCGCTCCTCCAGAGCTGCAGTCATGAGAATCCCTCGGTCTTCTGCTTTTTGACAACTCTGTTCATTCAGTCCGCTTTCTGCAGAGGGTGGTGGGGGATTTTTTTGGGTGGAACAACAGTGCCCCCTACTGTTGGCTTCATTCAGACTGCAGGAAGGGATGGTGTGGCAGACCAGAGTAGTTAAGTGTGTCTCAGGACAAGTGTAAGACAGAAGATTGATTTAGATTTCAGCAGGCTCGAAGTGACTTGGGCCCGGTTTCTGTTTTTGAGTGGAGCTGTTGTTGAATGTTTGTTTTTGGACCAAAAATCACTTCAGACTGAAGCTATGGAAGAGGAAGACTTTCAGTACAGCTTTTGTGAGGCTCAAGTGGAATGAAGACATGGTGTGATTTTTATTTTCAACTTGTTCCATTAAGAAAACGAGGTGTACAGGGTTGTGTTCGGGGAAAAGTATCCACCGTTGACCACAGTGGGCGTGTCATTGAAAAACTGAAATTAGTATCTTTGTTTCTGTGTTATTTTCTTCTTCTAAAATTCACCTCAGAGTTTTCATCAACAGAGAGGGGGGAAAAATGCATAGAACTTCGATGGAGGGGAAAAAAAAAAACAATTTTCAGCTCCTCGTTAGCGCCTTGATTAAATAAACACATAATGTTGTTGTGATGTTGAAAACCCTCACGCTCTTTCCACACCATTAACATTTTCACATTTTTCTCTCTCTCTCTTTCTCTCTCTCCACCCTCAGGCTTCTGATGTAGGATCAGAGAAGCTCTTCTCTCCGACAGCAAGTAAAGGTAAGACTTCTGTGATATATATATATATGTATGTATATGTATTTCTTCTGCATGCCTTTCTGGATTTTTCTCTCTTTCCTTTTGAGTCATCCGTGGGAGTGCACAAATAACTGTATGTTGCTGGCCGCCGCCCTCAGTTGAACTTGAATGTCAGTGAACATTCACTGCTTCCTGTAAGCATCACTTGACACATATGCGCCCACACATAGACTATAGATACTTACTGTATATGAGGCGGTGTCTAAATGATATAAGTAGTATTAGAGTGCGACAGTCTCTCCTTCTAAGAACGAACTGTGTGCTGCTAAATAGGGATCCGAGAAATATGTAGAGCAGAGGTGTCTCCAGTCCTGGAGGACTGCAGTTTTTGTGGGGGTTTTTTTGGTGCTTCAGCTCTTTAAGTGCTCTATTTAGGTCATCAGCTGGCTGAAGAGTCAACGCACCTTCATTTTCAGGCCTGACGTGCCCGCTAAAAGGAAAGACACGAAAGAAAACTGGCGAAATCTGCAGGTGCTGAGGCCCCCAGAACTTCTGACAGCCATGATGTAATAGTACCGAAATCTTCATAGTGTGGGTACAGTCCAGATGTTATCCTTGGGCAGCTCTTACTTGCACTAGCGTGTGTCCATGTTCTTTTGGGGCTGGGCAGACTCTAGAGCAGATGGAATGTGTCTGCTTATTTGGCTTGTTAGGAGCTGTCTGTCTGAAGCCTGCAGAACCTTCAACAGGAATGATATTCTCATAGCGCCCAATTCTTCCAGCAGGTTGGGGTGCTAACGGCAGGTGGGTGTGGTGGGAAGGTGTCAGGGGATGGTATGTGTGGAGGAGGAGTGGGGGAGCTCTCGCTAGGTGTAAACAGCGGCCCTGAGGGAGAGGTTTGAGACTCCGGGACACACCTGTGCCTCATTCCCTTGTCTGCGTGGGTAAGCGAGGGAGAAGGCTGGAGGCTCAGGAGGTGCCCAGGTCCCCGCTGGTTCCCCTGACGAAATCCTGCAGCGAGCGCACGTCTCTGCCCCCCCACCCCCACCCCAAGCCCCACCGCAGGGCTCCAGGGAACATCAATAATAGACGGCGTGGCGCGAGAGGGGCTATTTGTTTTAAAGTGGGACCGTTTCCGAAGGGAAGAGTTCCCAGCGTTTGCCGGCCAGCTGAGGAAGATTAGAATCCGCATTAAAAAAATAAAACAAGCCAAAGGAAAAGGGCGGGGGGAGAGCGTGTTGTGCAATGGTCGGGGGGGGGGGATAAAAACGCTTTCATTTTCTCAATAACTGTAATGTCCTGACCATGTTATGTAGGCAGTGTGTTCCCCCTCTATGGAGCTGATCTAATGCTGGGAATGAAATCCTGGCTGCAAAGGGGGGGTTGATTTTTGGGGGATTTTATTGTGGGTTTTTCCACACTTGGCAGGGCACCAACTCTTTATAAGGACCCGGTGTCGGTGTCAGTGTCTGGTCAGGGTCGGACGCTTAAATGCTTGTCCACTACAGGCCCTTGGCCAGCCGGACGGCCACCTGTTTTTGAGAGAGCACTATGTCTATGATCACTTACTCTGGAGCAAGGTCGCCGGCACTTTGTTTTCCGTGTCCTCCAATGGTGGTACGGCCCCTGCTCCCCCACCCTCAGTAACAGATAAGCTGAGATTTCTTTGACCTGCGTCTAGCCTCAACCTATTTAAGGCCGTGTTTGTTTGGGTTTTGTCCGCTAGAATGACGTGCAGACGTTTTTAAAAGTAGGGCTTTGTCAGGGGCTGTACTCTTTTCCCCAGAATGACCAGGACAGTGACACTGGAGCTTGTTTCTGATGGGAGGGTGGGGGCTCTATACCGCAGTAGTTAGTAAACATGAGGACTCTCTACCCTCACGGTCACCCCACAATGCCCCCCAACCCCCAATCCCACTCCCCACCACCGCTAATCTGGAGAGGAGATCTCACAGTAGGCAAACGGATCCTCTCGTAAAATCCTGGCAGTGCGAGCTCAAGCCTGAACCACGAGAAACCTCTCTCCGGGATTAAGATCAAAGAATTACACCCTGGCTATCCCATCAGCGTTACCCTCCCTGTTTTCGCATCACGGATCACAGGGATCGGGCCCAAGTCCCGCCAGATTAGGATTAAGAGAGAGAGAGAGAGAGAGAGAGAGAGAAAAAAAAAGATGAAAGCCAGAAGTGTGTTTTCCCTCAGAGAAAGCTCTAGCTAGGAACGTAGCGGCTGCGCTATGCTATGCTGCCACAGCCATTATGGTCAACGTTCCTGTCGCCATCATGCAGCTGCTTTCAGCCAGTGTTCAGTGTGAAAGTCGGTTCCTGGGATAGCATTCACCTCGCTTCCCTTCCCTCTTTCCTGCTGATGTTTCCTAGATGCTGATTGGCTTAGGCCTCTTGGCGGAATGCAAAACAGACCTCCAGGCTGTTTTTCCCCTATTTTGCTATTTGTTTTTTTTTTTTTTTTTTTTTTTTTTTTTTTTGCATTTCTGCTCAGTGCATCCTATTACCAGTCTGCCTGTCACTCCTCTGGGACCAATCTAAAACCCCAATTATTCAGATATTTGCAAATGACTCCGCCTGCCAGAAAGTTGGCAGTCATAGTGGGAATCAGGGATAAGGGGTCAGTCAGTAGAACCAGCCAATACCCAAAGGGGGGGTCAGCAACTGTCTCCATGACTCTTTTCCTGTATGTGTTTCCTACATTAGGAGAGACCTAACCAGAAAAGCCATTCCGTAGTGCCTCACCCAATACAGAAGGGCTTTCCGCAGCATCAAACCTTTCGGAGTTCATGATAGTATGTGCAGACACGCTGCCCTGAAGGTCTGAACTTGGTTTGTCAAGCGCCATCGACACAAAACCTCTTTCAGTAAAGATGGCGCGGTCACGAAATTGAGACTGCATGTTTGTGAGGCTTTTTTGGACAGCCGCTTCGACCGTGACCGAGACCATAACCACGTCACTGCGGGCCAGACGGTCATCGCCTGGTGAAGGGCCTTCAGCTCCTTTGCTGGGAGCATGTCTGTGCTCCATTGATACCAGGACATGTAGAACCTCCCCTTGGATTTGTTTCTCTGCCGCATGGGTGAAGCGTTATTTCAGTCTGATGTCTCAGATTAAACGTTTTGAGTCATAAGTCGTCATAAGTGCGTATTTAGTATCCACATCCCCACTCTCTCCCCTTTTTCACTTAATGTTGTGCTTAGTCTTGTTGTCATTGGAAATGGATACTTTTAAGATGCTAAGAATTGAATTCGGCGAGATTTAACAGCTGTTGGCACAGCTAATACCAGCTCCGCAACCAGTGCCGCTTGTTGACATTTTCGGTTAGAATTTTAAAACTGTAGGCCTCTATTTCCCCCCTCACTCTAAGTATAGATTAAGCATAGCTACTGTCGTAATGGAGTTGGATCTGCCTCAGGATCCGTTGTTGGATCTGTCTACCACAAACCAAAAAGGAACAGAGGAAAAAAAAAAAAAAAAAAACGTAGTCCAGAGCAGCTACCCTCATAATTCACCTGGAGTGGGCTTACAGTTAGACAGCCCAACCTTGTATTCCTTAAATTCTTTCTTTACTGCAGCTTGTATAAATAGCTTCTTTGATAGGAATCTACAGCTCCAGCAGTTTCTTCTGTGCTGTAGCAGGCTGTGCTCATTATACTCCCCAGAGTCTGACCCCAGCGCATGGGTGAAATGTTTCCTCTGATTAGGTAAGAATGTAGCTACCGCACCAGAGAATGGTTATCTAACCATTGTGAGGGTAGTAGGGGATGGAAGAGGGGGGGGGTGTGAGATTTAGAGAGAGAAGAAACTTCTTTTTTTTTTTTTTTTTTTTTTAAATATCTTCATGTTATGTGCTGTCAAGGGGACTTATTGATTCTGGAGGGGGTTTATGTGGGGGGCAGTCTGGAGGTGTACATGTATTGAAATGGATTAGGTTTCACTGACGAGGTTATTTTAGTCGGGTTTCTTTGGAAATGGAAGAAAGGCTGAACGTTGGCTGAGGCTTGGTGTGGGGGGGGTGGGGGGTGTATTTAGGGCCTGTCTGCTTTGGGGTTGTTGGGATTGGGGGACTGTAGGTACTAGCCAAAACTCAACCACCTGCTGGAAAACACAAAGTTGGGGGTCCTTTTTTTGTTTTGTTGTAGTAGCATAGAGTGGTTGGGTTTTTTTTTTTTTTTTTTTGAAAGGGGGGGGGTGTTAGGGTACATACAGACATTGCTGGTACTTCCAAAACTCCAGCTGCTTGGTAAGAAGGAAAAGGCAGAGCTGGTTTGGGGAGAAGGGGAGCGGGGCGGCATGTTTTGCAGGAGCACAGAGGGGTTATTGAGGCGAGGGAGGACATGCTGGCCGCCCACCGCGGTGAGGAGGTCCCACTCCTCAGCCTTCAGCCACCATGGTCCCCAAAATGTAAGATGGAGGCCCACTTTCCAAAAAGGAGTGGGGGGGGAGGAATAAGGGTGTAGGAGGGGGAGGGAGGGTTACAGTGAGGCAAAACCCAGGGCGTCTTGGGATAGAAAAGAAAGATTGCAGAAAACCCATTTTTGAAGTGGATTTGTGCCCTTGTAATCCTGATTAATTTTGACCCGTTGTGCTCATTTTAAACGGCGCATTACAGTAAGCGTGAACGCGGCGAGCTCCGGGCGAAACCAGGAGCTTAGCGGCTTTGTGCAGCTTAACAGCAGATGGCATTTTAAGCCGGACTTAATAAATTGTTTCCATTAAACTTACCGGCCCACACATACCGGATTAGAACGAGGGAACAAAGGGAGGAGGAGTGTGGGGAAAGAGAGGGAGGGGGGGAGGGAGGGGAAAAAACAACAACCTCCAAGTCATCGCTATATTCCGTTTGACTTTCTCTGTGGCAGAAGTTTGGAGGCGTGACATGGTTTGTCTGACACTCTCGGGGCAGGTAGTCTGCAACAGTTCTAAAGCTGGAGTGGATTTGTGCGGCTTATTTCCACTCCTGCTTGTTAGAATATGTGAGTCATATACATATATATTCTTTTTTTCTCGCTTGTTTGTGTACATACCTATGTATGTGATGCATGTGTACTGTTACATGCAAAGAGCGCATTCATTTATACTTATTTGGGAAGTGTATACATTTACATAAGTGTGTATGTATGTATTTATGTATGCGAACGCATATGTTGATTTTAAGTCCTGACAAAATCAAGTCAGTAACACAGACTGCAGACTCTCTCCCCAATCTCCCAATCAGCTTATGGTTTTTACTTTGCACTCTTGCCATGAGCTACAAGGGAACGGAAGCCTGTGACGAATTTCTAATCATGCAGCTGATCACCACCCTGCTCACATGCGCGCGCACACACACACACACACACTCACACACACACACGCACACACACTCACACACTCACACTCGCGCCTGAGAGGCCTGTGTTCCCTCCCTGCTGTACGCTGCTCATGTCAGTGGAAGGCCGTGGCCGTGGCCGTGGCCTGGCCTGGCCTGGCCTGGCCTGGATGGATGGATGGATGGTCGGTGCTCTCGTGGCTCGGCCCTCAGCAATTTTAAATGCCCTCACACCCCCCGCATGCACAGAGGAGCAGAACACAGCGGAGTGGGGGGGGGGGCAGAACATGAGAGGCAGAGGGAGGGAGAGATGGACGGAGAGAGGAGGAGAGAGAGAAAGGGACAGGGTTAAAGAGGCAGAGAGAGAGAGACAGACAGACAGAGAGAGACAGTAGGAGTGAAGGAGGCAGAAAGAGGGACAGAAAGAGAGAGAATGGGAGAGAGAGAGAGGGAGAGACAGAGTGGGGCGGAAAGAGAGGGAGAGAGAGAGGCTAGAGAGAGTGTTTTGTATGCACCGAGCTCCTCCAAGCCCAGACCATTGTGTTGTATTGCTAACCTCAGCGCAGCCTTGTTTGTGGCCTTTCGCCCATTAAATAATGAATAGAGGTTGACCTTTTGACCAGCTAATCAGCTTTGCTGTTGTTGAATTCATGGAACAGGAGTGTGGCTGACTGAGAGGAGGGGAGGGGGCTGGCGGCGGGGCTGGTGGGGGTCGGGGGTGATGGGCGAGTGTGGCGGGGACGGTGTTACAGCAAGAACATGGGCAGCTGGGAAGCTTTATGTTGCAGCGAATTAAGGCCTTCAGTCGTTTCTAAGGAATCTTAGCCTGGCATACCTCATCTTTGTGCCTACCACGATTTGTTTGACAGAGCGCAGCCGGCCATGCCTTTAAGCAAACGCTGTCTGTTTTTCTTTTTTTTCCCTCTCAGACTGAAGGCCCCGTATTGACAAAGCACTTATCGCCGCATGCAAATATCTTACCGTTCAGGGTTTTTTTTTTCTTCTATGCGGGAGAGGCCTGATAACATGCGTAGGAAACCTGTGTTTTCCGTCGGCGAGCTTTCTCCCGGAATGCGCCACCTTGGCTCTTGTCAAGTCCACGCGCCAGAGCCTATTTGTTTCCTTGATTGAATTTAAATTTTAAACAGTGGCAAATCCTTTCGGAATGCCGCTCTTAATTCATCTCTCCCCAGCGCCGTCGCACTCCAAGGCCGCCTCTTCCACCCTCCCCAACACCCCCCACCACCCCACCCTATCCACCCCCACCAAATCGTAAGAACTTCGAAATCAGCACAAACAAAAGAATTAAGTCCGCTTCTTTATTAATCCCGCAGTTATTATTCTTCACATTTATATCAGAGCTTATGAGTTCCAAGATTTGTTTTTTTTTTTTTTTTTGCACTGAGAAAGCGCTTGTTATGAACGTTCTTTTTTTATTGATAATACTAATACTGTTTGTGCAGTCTTCCCTGTCAGAGAGATGAAAATAAATAGCAGGAAGCATGGCAGAGATAAGACACGTGTTTAATTATTAATTGAGCCATTACTGACAGAGATTGCCTTTTTTGATTTAAGGCAGGAAGCTGGCTTCGGGGAGAGAAAAAGCAATTACAGAATTCCCAGCCTGCACTGCAGTCTAGCGTTGCCCCGCTACGCGTGAGCGAGAAAACACACCCTGTTAACTGGCTTATTCCATAAATTATTTTAATTCTCCTTCAATATTTATAGCGTTTTAAATTACATTCCCCCAGATTGTCATGTTCTATTTATAGAGGGGACAGGCTGCATGGTGCGGCAAAGCCGCATAGCTGTTTGCGTGGGATTCTGAGGAGGTTCGCTGTTTGTTGTTGTTGTTGGTTGCAGATAGAGATGTAATACCTGACCGTGATGCTGCAGCTGTGCAGTGCAGGTGGGAAGATCTGCGATAAATCCACATCTCTACCTCCATATTTCACACAGAGACCCTTTTGTCTGAGCTCATTCAAGGGTCCTTTGCAGCATTGCAAAACAACGAGAGAAAGGAATGGCAGGGAGTAACAGGGAAAAACGCGAACATCGCTTCGCTGGCGGTGTCTTCGGCTCACGCGCACACTGAAGAGATGTTGCACATTTTCGTAGCCGCTCTAGTGCGGCCTCTACATCCCAGTATGACAAGTGCGGGTCGTGCGCGAGACCTTGCAAGGCATTAAAAATTCAGTTTAGCTCTTGGTTAAAACTGTAGCTGTTAAGTGAATTTCGAAGCGGATGGTGTGAGTGGAGACCTGACACAGTGGTACACTTTGGCACTCTGGGCTCCTCTCTTGTGGTGTCAGTGTGTTAAAACAGTTGGGAAGCTGGGCAGAGGTTCAAGGTTCAATTCCCGTGTATGAAATTGCCGTTGCACCACCGAGGAAGGTACTAAATGGAAATAGCTTCAGTAAATATCCTACCCCTACGCAGTGATGGTGTGTAAAAATGCAAACTGTGTAAGTCACTCTGTGTAAGAGTGATTTTTAAATGCTTAAAATGTAAATTTAAAATATAGCATAGGAGAGAAAGGGCAGCTCCATAGACTACAGCCCATGAGAGATGTAGTCCATGCACTACAGCCCATGGGAGATGTAGTCCATGCACTACAGCCCATGGGAGATGTAGTCCATGGAGTTTAGAGCTACCTGGCCTCACCCCTGTTTCTTCTCACTGCTTTTCAGGAGGTGGGGAGGGGGCTTAAAGCTGCACCCCACTGCACCCCACTCCATAAAGTCCAACCATTACAGTTTACAGAGCATTTTGATAGGCGGGCGTGGTCATTCCTGGAGTGTGTCGGGGGGGTGGGACAGGGGACGGGGGGAGGGGGTGAGGAATCGCTGCTAGCCATTCTGCTGATTGGCCCCCACTTTGCTCCTGCACACTCTGCTATCGACCCCCATGATAAGCTGTAATCACTCAGTCTACGCAATGCTCACCACTTTGTGAAACACGATTGGCTGGAATTGATTCCTGCTTAAAGTCGGCTTAAATGGATAGAGAAATGTCAGGCCTATTTTTTTTGTGAGTGTGTGTGTGTGCACAAGTGTGAGGGAGATCATAGTCAAGACGGTCATTTAAATCCACTGTCCTCGCATGTCCAATTCACTCGTCATAACAACATAATGAAAACGATTTGTGGAGGTTTTTTTTTTTTTTTTGCCACAGTGATTTTTGTGTATGGATCCGGTGGAGTGCTGAAACGTGACTGAAGACATTTCAAACCTGTAGCCTTTGTAAATGTGATGTGAGGAATTAACCGAATAGAAAAGATCAGTTTAAAAAAAGATTTAAGCTGTTTTAAATCTTCTGTCTTTTTCTTGTGGAGCGAGGAATTCTCTTACCTAGCAGAGCAATGCTGTACTCAGCTGGCCATAACCACAGTGGTGTTTGATGATAAACTGCCATTTACTATTGCTTTTTTCATTATTAATAATTTCTGTACATGTGATTCCCATCACCTTTACACCTCCTACGTGTGAATTTCTGTCATCCGTAGCACCGTGCGACAGAAACATAACAACATACATTCTGATCCCTGGGGTACGACCCCCATGGTGGCACGTCCACAGTTGATGTTTCTATTTGCGGACAAGGCCGTCAGGGATGAACGAGCTCGAGAAAACCGTATAACCCCATTCCCCCCTTCCTAGCACCACCATCACCCCTCGATTGACCTTACTGAAGGAATACAACAAGGATGTTCTGCACAGTGGTGCGAGGATTGCGGTTGAACGTCCCCCTTGCTGTGTTCTTTGAGGGCCGTGAAGAGTCCAAACATAAGGAAGAGTCGGAGAGTCCTTGAACCCACGTTCTGTAAGCGACAGTTGCTCAGGGTAACAGCGGCCCAGGAATTCTTGTTCTGACGGCTCGTCTCCCACGGCCTCTCCTAGCTCTGAGGTCTGGGCAAGTCTGGAAGACTCCTGGGCATCTTGTTGCCAGCAAGCCCAGCTCCAGAGAGGACAAGTGGCGCGGCTGGCCCGAAGACCTGTCCTTTGGAGATCATTTACTCCCCGTGGTGCGAAGACCTTTCCCGCCAGCCCTGGCTGCTCTGAGAAGCCTCCAAGGGGCAGATCAACAAGCCTGCCAGTGGGGACCAGACCCTGTACTCCGGAGCCACAATCCTTCTTAGGAGGTGACCATTTTTTTGTGGGAGCCTGACGATACCTGCTGCTGCAGATCAAGACCATGAGTCGCTCTCTTCCAAAAAAAAATGAAATAAAAATACGAATCGTTTTTTTTCCCTTTTCCGGCAAAGCGGTAATCGGTTGTCAGAGGAGTGGTTTTCATTTTCTGGTTGGGAGGGCATGATAGTTTTCTTATCAGTGTGGTCAACCGTGAATGTGCGCCAGGCAGTGGCTGTGAGGTGTGTTTTTTTTTTTTTTTTTTTATTTCGAATTTTTTTTCTTTTTATTCCTTGTTCTTCTGCGGTCAGTTTTTTGGGAATTCTCTGCATGTTTGAAGAGGAGGCATTTGTACCGTTTTGTACTGATTTGCATTCAGCGCTCCTAATTCTGAGCCAGCGTGCGCAGATGAGACCGTTACATCCAGTTACAAAACCAGATGGCGAGCGAAATGTGGCCAAACACTCTGTCTGGATAATGCACAATCACTGGCAGGAGACAGGGCCCTGAAAATAAACCCAGGGATGGATATTACAAATGTGCCCGTAATGGATTTACCGTATTGGACTCGGTTTGCATTGGCTTAAATAATTGGAAATCCTCGGCTAAGTACGGCAGCGAAATACCTGCATACCCTTTTGAAAAAAATCTGTTGAAGGCAACAAAGCTTAGCTCTCAGAGTAGGAGTGCACTGGTTTGTGTTTTATGTAGTGTTTTTTTTTTTTTTTTTTTTTTTTGCCAAAGTCCACTTGTCGTGCTAACGTTTTCCCAGCCTTGACTTTAGATTAGCAGCACGTTAGCATCAATATCTCGTGCCCCCAGGCTTGTTGTTTTGCCAATCGAGCATGATTTCCTGCCTCTGCATCGCCTACCCTCTCCATCGTAGCCACGAACATATGTTGGGTTATGGGAGATTTCATGCAGCCAACCCTGAAATCAGCATATGGCAGAAATGAATAATGAGATATGCATTAGTGGAAAATAAATTGTGCTTAAAACCAGATTTTTTCTTCTTTCCTAGGGTTAACATCATTACTTGCTACGTGTTTTGGTAAGAGACGAGCTGTAAATGTGGTCAGAAGTTAGCCCCCGTCCGTCCGTCCGGCCGTCCGTCTCGGAGAACGAGAGTGCACAGTGTGGTCTTCAGATTAATCAAATGGCGGTCTGTTTTTGGTGTTGTTTTTGGCCGTCGGCATTTTGGATTCCACCGAATAAGCCCCCTCCACAACCCCCCACCCCCAAAACAGTCGTGCAGGAATGAGGACAGGGCCTTTTAATGGGTTTACTCGCCCTGTGCCCCCAAACCCCAACCCCAACCCCAACCCAACTCTGCCTGAGGTCCGAGGGCCAGAGAGAGGCTGTTATTTTAAGTCCGCTGCGGAGCGGATAGAGAAGCACGACTCTCCGCTTTGATTGAGGTTTGTTTTCCATGGATCTCGACCAAGGGATAGAGAGGGGCTGGGGGAGAGTGGCACTTCACCCATGAAGGGTTGTGCACTCACCCCCATGAGAGAGGCTACCGAGGGAGCAGTCCCACAGTCCATAAAGACTGCATAGGCCCACTTGTGTGTAGGCCTGGTATGAGAATCACATTAACATTCATGCTATTTCCGTACAGGAGAGTATCGCTAGCCGTTTGTCCCTCTGTACCTGCACAAACAGTCGCACGTACAGCTTTTTTGGTTTGATGTTAAAGTCTGTCTCACCCCAGGAAAGGGGTATGTCAGATGGTCTGGGTGTAATTTAACACGCCCCCTTTTTTTGGCGTGGTAGAGACACAATGCGCTTGTGTCCCTGAAGGAGGGCTAGCATTTTCCACAGCCAGGCTTGAAAACGTGACGCCTCTTTCCTCCGGTCCCTTCAGAGGAGAGGAATCGACCCGATGTCTCACCGTCTTTTTTTTTTTTTCTTCTTTTCATTCTTTTTTTCCAACCCCACCCCCCCCACCCCATGTCTCACTTAAGAGTCCCTGGTTTTGAGCCCCAGAGATCGTATTAACGGCTGTGGACTGCATTAGCCACCCAGGAACACAATATCGGCCAGGGCCCTCAGATCTTGCAGCAGGTGCGCTCTAAGCAAAAGCATCGGGGATGAAATATTTGGAGAAAATGAACCATCTGGTGCCTCCCTTTAAAATTGTTAAAAGACATTTAGCGAGTGTGACACCGCTAACGCGGGCGTTTACATGCGGGCACGTTCCGCCCCAAAGAGGGAGAGAGAGGGCCCGCTCTCTGTCGGGGTCCATAAGTGAATTTTATTTAGTCGGCGCAGACATGATAAGGCAGTCACTATGCTAGCTGACGTCCGCGTGTACTCCAGTGCGCCTCCGGGTGACTGTTAGCACGTAGTTCATTTCGCTTTGTTTTGTTTGTCCTTTTCATTAACCACCCCTCCCCCACCCCCAACATGTTCAGTTTATAAACTGTGATATTTTGCAATCCCAACATCTGCTGTGCTTTTACCTCCTTTAGTAAAGATTATTGTCAAAGGGATAGCCTTTTTTTTTTGATAAGCAGTTTTAGCATGGCGCGTGAATGAATATGAAAAGGGCTATAATGTAGGAGATTAGTGAGATCTTTGTGTTTGTTGTATCGAATATGGCACGCGTGGAGATTGCCACCACGCGAAACCAGTTTATTTATAGAAGTGAGCTTCATGTAGCCTGTTTGGCAGTACGGCAGGGGCTCCATACAGTCCTTCTATTTTTATTTGGGTATTTGTGTTTGTGTAAGAAAAACACATTATCCCCATGAAGATTTTTCTCAGATCAAAGCTGGGGAGAAAAATCTGCAGCTTTCTTTCGCCAGCTTGAAATCCTTGATCTGTCACGGTGTCCTACGTGCCGTGAGGAAATCAATTGTGGTCTGTAATTTTTTTTTTTTTTTTTTTTACACGGAGCCACGAGGCGAAAATCCTAGCGTGCATATCAAGATGAAACTCGCAAACAACTGTTTACACATTTGGGCCTGCACTGAGAGGACTGACCCAGATCCTGCAGTGCCACCCCACCCCCCCACTTCAGGACTTGTTTACAGTGTGTATGCAAACAATCTTATGATAGGACTGAGCACACGCGCACTTGTGTGTGTTTTGTTTCTGTGAGAGTATGACCGATTTTGCATGTGTGTGTGTCTATGTATGTTTGTGTGAGTGTGTATGTGTGCCTGCTCGTATCTTTCAGCATGTATCTGTGTGAGTTTGTGTGGCTGTGTGTGTATGTGTTTGAGAGTAAGTGTGCCTTTCATCCCATGTTTTCATATCTGTTTTTGTGTGAGTGCGTGTGTGTATCGCTGTATCTTGTGTGTAAATGTGCTTGAGTGTGTATGTGAGAGTGAGTGAGTGTGTGTATCGCTATATTGTGTGTAAGTAAGAGAGTGTGTGTGCGTGTGCGGGTTGCTGTATTATGTGTGTGTGTGTGTGTGTGTGTGTGTGTGTGTGTGTGTGTGTGTGTGTGTGTGTGTGTGTGTGTGTGTGTGTGTACGTGTGTGTGAGGGAGTGAGTGAGTTTAAGTGTTGCCGGGGAGCAGGAAATTAGAGAAGACAGGGCTAGGTTTGTGGAGGCAGCCCGTAGCAGCCCCACGGGTCAGAAGATGGACCTGTCTTCATTTGTTTTCATGACATGGTTTAATGCCCTCCCTCCTTCCCCCTCCCTCCCCTTCTCTCTTCCCCATTCCCTTCCCTCCTCTCTGCTCCTCTCCCTTATTAACTTCTCTCTCTCTGGCTCTCTGTCTCACACTTTGTATCTCTTTATCCCTCTCACTTTAAGTGGCTTCCAATAGCGCTCCCTAATCAAGGATGATGGATGGGGTGTAGAGAGCCACTGGGTCCGTTTGCTAACCCGATACACGAGGCCTGCCCCCTCCCCCATTCTCCCCTGTCAGTTGTGGAAGGACTTGAAGGAATCCAGGTGGATTAAAAAAAAAAAGAAGAAGAAGAACTGCGGTGTCTTAGAATGTATGAGCATTAAAACAGGAGCCGATAAGGCTCCCCTGAGCAATTAAGCGAAATGTTTTAATCACAGCGGGGGTTGCCTCCCACGTTTTTCCTGTCAATATCACCGACGTAGTCTCCATTTCCAGATGTCTTGGGCAGGCTAACGTGCTACAGTTGCTCCCCAGCCACCTCAGCAGGTGAAGGAGGATTTTGTTATTGGGGCTATGTCCAGACCATGAGCTGTTCTTATGTTCATCATGTGTGCAGACCTTGAGCTGTTCTTATGTTCAGTATGTATTCAGGCCTTTGAACTGTTTTTATGTTCATCGTGTGTGCAGACCTTGAGCTGTTCATATGTTCAGTGTGTGTGCAGAGCTTGAGCTGTTCTTCTGTTCAGTATGTATCCAGGCCTTTGAACTGTTCTTATGTTCATCGTGTGTGCAGACCTTGAGCTGTTCATATGTTCATTGTGTGTGCAGACCTTGAGCTGTTCTTATGTTCATCGTGTGTGCAGACCTTGAGCTGTTCTTATGTTCATTATGTATCCAGGCCTTTGAACTATTCTTATGTTCATCATGTGTGCAGACCTTGAGCTGTTCTTATGTTCCTGTGTGCAGACCTTGGGCTGTTCTTATGCTCATTGTGTGCAGGGACATTTAGCTGTTCTTATGTTCAGTATGTATCCAGGCCTTTAAACTGTTCTTATGTTCAGAATGTTAGCAGACCTTGAGCTGTTCTTACGTTCAGCTTGTTGGACGGCTTACCAGGTCATGCAGTAGAGGCAGAGGCCCGTGGGGAGTTCGATTCCAGGCTTGATAACGTGCTGGATGATCTCGGGGGGTGCACAGCTCCAGATCTGTAGTGTCATGGTGCAGCTTTTTGGGACTGCCTTTTATTCGGTAGCCAGTTTACAGTCAGCTGTGGTTAAAGGCCTCTTTGTGGTGACGCTTTAGCCTATCACTGCTGAATAATACCAGAAATCTTCCAGACTTTTTGGCTCTCCAGGACTGGAGCTGCGCCAGTCCTACTCATGACAGTAAATGAGAGGCCTCGTCAGGGTGAGTGGCCCTGTTCCTGTCATAGTGCGGTTCTGTCATCGTAAACACCTCACTTCCTGTCGGGGGCCAAAAGCCGCCACGGCCCTGGGGACGCAGAAGTGTGACATGAATGACGAGACAGTTTTGGAACTGTGGAGCGCCATGAGGGATGAGTCGACCTGCTCTGCTATCACCTAGGGCAGCCGGAGTCCCAGGAAAGCAGGGGGCTGAGCAACGACAGGGGGCCCAAGGTAAACCCACCTCCAGCAAAAACAAAAAAAAAACAATCTCAGCTCTGAGAGCACAAATCGAGACAGCTTAAGAAAAGGGGGAGGAAGCAAAAAATGACTCAGGGTTTATAAATAGTTTCCAGTTGTCAGGTTAATTTCATTCTTGTCAAATCTCCACGTACAGTATTAATTAAAATCGATTCAGCCGTGTCCCCCAATTATGTAAGTTGTGTACTGGATGTGAGTTTTTTTTTTTTCCCTCTCCCTCTGAGTCACCTTCCCATTCCTCTGGGAGGCTTGTCCTACGATTAGGGCCCGTGTTTGTGTTCAGCCATTGGAAGCTGTTTATTTGTGAGGGCACTGATGGAGTTCTCTGGAGGATTTGTGTTATTGCTCTCAGAATATCGTAGAGTGAGAGAGAGAGATGGAGGGAGAGTGGAGGAGAGCAGAGGAGGAAGGGAAGGATGAGTTTGTTAGGGAAACGTTTGCATTTAAACCGGGACAATTAATAACTTTCCCTCGGAGGCTGGAGCTGGAGGATCGATGGGCGAGGATCTACAGGTGAAATAAATGCTCTCAGTTTGCCTCATGCGCACGGTTTGAGCCACATTACGCCCCAGCTCATTTGAATTATTGAAACGATAGAAGGGCTCTTTCTCAAAGCACAGACGGGGGTCAGTGCTCTGGTTTGCTTACTTTGCTGTATCTATTTGTAATTTACACTAATACCGCGCTGACATCGCTTGAATGCAGCTCTCTTACATGACTTGTTCCTCTCGGTCTGAGGACAGCTCACCAGGGAAGCAACATTCAGAGCTGCATTACTTATTTCTGTCTTTGTTTTCTCGCTCAGATATCTCTGTTCTGTGCTTAGTGAATTTATGCCAATCGCTGTGTGCTCAGAGCAGTTAGACTTGGAGCCATCCTGATCATGCTGTTCTGAAGTCTAAAGCAAACCCAGCACCTTGTATCAGTTACATAAAGTGAATAACTAAGCTTACTGAGACTCGCAAGAAACTTGATCCGACCGAAAATATTTTAAGCGTTTTCCCTTCATGGTTCTGTGCGGCTCAGGCCTCAAGTGTCTGGGACCCAGATGACGTCTGTCAGGTTCTTAATGTAGCGTTGTGTTTTCGGGGCGGCAGAGGGCTGTAGCTTTAGCTGTCCGGTGTTTTCCAGCGAGCGAAACGGGAGAACGGTCACGGGATGGAAAAACATCAGGGCCTTTTTCAGTACAGCGTCATGGCACTTGAGCCCGCTGAATGATTCTCGTTTCGCCATCTCCGTTTGGAGCGACGCAATCAGATGGCCACTGAAAGACTGAGATATCTCCACTTACTGTTGTGCGGGCCTACGGTATGTGAACTCCTGAAACGACATAATAGCGAGATAGTACCTTTATTTACATTTCAGAACAAAACAAAAATGTCAGTTGAGACTGTTTTCAGTTGTAGGAAAGAATGACGCCAACATTTTGTAGATTTGTATTTTTTTTTTTTCCTCCCCTCAGTAGCTTGTAAATCTTTGTGAAAGCAGCTGGCGGCCCCTAATTGAGGATCCTTTCCTGCAGGGCCAACAAAGCAGCATTGTTGAGAAATCTCAGGGCATTATGCGGCTAAATAAAGCCGACACGCTGCTGAGGAATCGTTGCCCGTATTGAGCAGTGCGGTGCCCCGCCGCGACGGTCTGAAAGGGGGGTCCTGAAAGGTATCCGCGGCCCAGCGGAGGTCCCGCCGTCCTTCCCGCGGCGCGGCGGTGATGGCAAACAGGAACAGCAGGCCTTTATTAGAAGTGGCAGGCGTTGTCTCCAGTCATCTAGATAATTGCGGAGCCGCGTCCTCTCCTGTAATCAATCGAGACAGCTGCTGCCGCCGCGTTTCGAGTCCGGTGGGCAGGCGAAGTCGCGCTAATTAATAGAGTGGGCGGGGGTTTTGGGGGATTGATGCTAGGTTGGAAGCTGACAGAACGTATAACGATACACTGTAAGAAAGGATGTACTGTAAAAGAATACACATGGTCTGTGAAAAAATTGCTTAAAATAAGACAAATTATCCAGTGGTGGCGATAACAAAAAATGCACTTGATAAGATGTGTTACGACAAGGAATGTTTAATGTTGAAGTAAGAAAATAAAGTTGGTGTTTTAAAGTTAAATAAAAGTTAAAATTAGTAAAAAATTAAAGTTAAAAGGACAAAAAACAGAGTTTTTTGATCCCAGCCAAGAGATACCAGTGCATAAGCTAGTGTCAGTGTAGCATAATGGTCAGGGCACTGAGAGGTTGCAGGTTCAATTCCTACATATTACCCTCCATCTGAATCGCTACAGTCAATATACAGCTTTAGAAATCGATCACATGATTTGTGAAAGTTGGTCCTGAGGAGAGTGTACGCTAAATGCAAATGAGCACAGACACCAGAGTTTTTCCACCCTTTGACAGCTGAGAATGTGCAGAAATAAAGCCAAGACACGAGTGGCTCCAGAGACACTCGAGGTGTGAAAATCAGTATTTCCTGATTAATGAAGGGGAGATCACATCCCTCAAGCACAGCACTGGCCACCGCTGGAGAAAGGGTTGATTTGATTCTCTTTTTTTTTCCTGTGTGCTGGAGGAGAAATGAAACTCCTATCTTTCCCAGGTCCTTGGAGGCGCAGTCTCCTGTGATTGCCACCTCGGGCTCTGTTATACTGACCTTAGCCTACCCCTCTATTGTTAGCGTGGAGAAGAAAAAAAGGAGTGCAGTTCAGAGAGGAAGTTGGTGCCGGGGGATAAAACGTTATTATCGTTTATCCAATTTGATTGTATCGTAGGGCTTTCATCATATCATTGTGATATTTCTATATTGTGATATCCACCATTTTGCTGCTTTAAGGCAGGTTGAAGAGCAAACATTGTGCCATTTTTCTCTTGATGAGGTTATGATTTCTGATTTCTGAGAGTTTAAATGGCTGAATTTCTGGTTAATTTGACTCTTCTAATCATTATGCAATGTATTAAACACATGTAATAACCATTAATAATTGTTGAATAAATAGCATATGCATACATGTATCATGGTACTTCATGATATTGAGAAAAGCTCTCATAATTAGCGTGTCCTAACACCCAGCTCTAGGGTGTAGTGTAATGGTTGGTGAACTAGGCCTGTAACTCAGAATACAGTCACAGGTTGCAACTGCAGGTTCCATTCACAGGTGCTTCGCTGCCATTCTACCCATGACCAAAGTACTGGCCAGCAAATGACCAACATCGCGTAGATGATCAACTGTAATTGTGTGATGAAGACCAGTGGATGATTGGTTCATTTTAACGTCACTGCTTTACCATTTAGTCATTTTTTGTGCTGTACACTTTTGTATTTGCACGGGTTTGTGCTGCTTTCTTGGCCAGTTCCCCTGTGACAATCTTAGTCATGCCCACCATGCCCAGTGGACAGCATAACAATGGCCAGAGCGGTGGCATTACTGTGGTTGTTTTGTGCCCCCCCCCCCCATGGTGGAAGCCTGGGAGACTTCATCTTTCTTCCTGGGGGGTTCAGAATCATGCATGTGAGCAGGAGGAACAATGTAACCTGGACAATACCATATATTTTGCATTAATTTATTGTAACACGTATTACAATATCTGAATAGAGCGGCTTTATATTTGTTCAGATCCTGACTATATATTTGATCTTAATGCAATTCATCACGTTCAATTCTCCATGAATGGGGAAAGATTTAGGGAGGACAATTAAGGCCAATAAAACAATGGAAGTACAGTCTGGAAATGCGTGTTTGCTACCCCCCAACCCCAACCCCACCCCACCCCACCCCACCCCCCCCTTTGACAATAAGCTGGCCTAAACATGCGGCAGACACACAGTAATCAGATTAGCTCTGTCAGTCGATCTAGCCCGTACTTAAGCATGCTGATTTCAATCAGTGCCCACCCACCCCCGCACCCCTTGCCCCCACCACCCCCCACCCCGTCTACAAGCACCATGTGCCATGAGCGAGAGAGAGAGAGAGAGAGAGAGAGAGAGAGAGGGGGATATGGGAGGCATATGCCTCCCTTTGCCATATGGCTCAGGTTCGAGTCCAGGGCCCCAGCATGAGGGGAACACTGATTCACTCCAGGCGAGAGCTGCCAGCTCACAGAAATGAACATTAGGCTCTCCCAATTTATGTGTGAGCTCGGACAGCCCAAAAAAGAAAGGAAAAAAAAAAAGAGAAAGAAAACGCATTACAGCTTTTTACACTCATAGGGCTCTGTTACCGTCGAGTCCTTTTGTCAGCTGCAATGGAAATAACTAATTACAACACACCAGCTGCCCCCCCCTACTTAGTAAATATCCTGGCACCCTCTTCCTGTCCGCTTCCTGTCACCCCTCTTCGATTCAGAACCTGGGCACTGGAGGGAGAAATTGTTTTTCGTGGGGGCTTTAAAAAAAAAAATTTGGGGCATGTTAGGGACCGGTGGCCAGGGTTCAGGTTTTGGATTTTCAGCTGATCTTTGTGGTGTAGCTGATGATGTGAGTCTAGCCTGCGATAGCCATTCTGCGTCGTCTGAAATTGCCGAGATGGAAATCAGACAATCCCTTTCAACCTAAATTTCTGTCATGAAGTCTGGTTCCTGTTGGCAAAGGTGTTGATTACCAAAACGGTAGTTTTCCAGACCACCAGTATCAGATTTGGAGATCTAAATAGCTGCCTTGTTTCAAATTATGCTTTGGCTGCCGTTGTTGGCCCGGGAGAGAAAGAATGGAGACTTTGAAAATTCCTCGCTGCAGGTCGGCAGAGCTCCCCCCGCCTGTATAAAATCGGGTTGGATTGTGATCAAGGTGCAGTGTTGTTGCCACGTTGTTCTCATTCTTCCACATCTCTTTCAAGGGATTGTTGCTCTCCGCATTGTTTATTGTGTTTTGGAGTTTTGTGTGTGCGCCTGTTTGTTTTTGCAAATGTTCCTGTTTAAGCACTGGCAAAGTGGTGATGTGAGCAAAAGCGTTTGCTTTGTAAATAAGTGCTCCGGGTCTCCAGTGGCAGCTTGCCTTCCGCAGCACGGCGCTGCTGGAGCGCTAGCCCCGGGCCGTGGGAGAATCTACATTCCAGATATGGATGTCTAATCCATAAACTTCAATTAGGCTGGGCTGTATCTCGGGAAACTGTGTCGACGATGGCCGGGTAGATGATTCAACTTTTCTCTTCGCATGTGCGACACGATCCCTCATTTCGTGTAAGCTGTCACAGATATCGCAGCACTGCTGTTTCAGATTAAGGAGTCGAGGCCTCATCATTAAAGAATTAAAAACGGAACGACAAAAAAAAAAAAAAAAAACATCTCTCATTTCCGAAGATGGTTTGCTTTGTGCAAACTCAGCAAGAAAGCGCTGGTTTGACGTCAATCAAAGTGCTAACGTTTTGGAGATCGGAGAATGTGGTTTTGAATGGCAGATCCAGCGGTGGGTTTGGTGGTTTGGGCTAGAACTGGGGCTTGGGCTCAGGGTGGGGGTGGGAGCAGGAGGGGGAGGCGGTTGGTCTTCTCGTCGATTGATCACCTGCATGGAGGTCAATATGGAGCCGTCTGCCTGCTGTTTCATCAGGCCGCCAGGCCCCTACGGTGGACCTGTAGAGTCCAGATGTTGCGGCAGGCGCTGCAGTTAAACAGTGGCCAGCAGAGAAAGGTCGTCGGGGTCGGGACAGCTGTGCGGCAAGAAAGGGGTCACCAGGGTAACCACTGGATGCATCAGTCAGGCCGAACAGGCCGCAGCCTGCCGTCTGTTCCCCACCCAGCACCCAGTCGCTCAAATTTATGTGCGGGCTGTGGAAACCGCAGGCACGGCATGGAGTGATATATGGGCCGCCGGGACCGAAAGCACTCCTTCGGATTACAGGTCTCGTGTAGGATGCAGTTGTTCAGGATATGCATTATGGTGTAAATATGCACCATATAATTAGCCCTGATGTTGATAGGAAGGTATAAAAAGTGATTGAGGGTGTCTTGGATTTCTTGTATTGGCTGTGATTAAAATGGTATTAAAATCGATGCTTCTCGTTGCAGGCTGCGTGGGGAGCATTGTGCATTGACACCCCCTTTTTACCCACCAGGCTGTCCTAATGAGGATAGACCATAGCTTATACTCCACCGCTCTACGATTCCATTATATCCCATTAGAATCATCATTAAGATAACCCACCGCTCATTGTACCCTAAGTATTATAGCTACAGTCGTCTGCTGGCCAGACTCCAACCGGAGGGCTCGGAACACAATGTGTCTCGGAGAAAGAGGGGTTTCCACGGCAACATCAGTGAGGAGCAACATTTCAACGCTGAGGTTTTTTTTTTTTTCTGCCCGCCCCTGATACAAGGAAGGCCTCAGACAAGGAAATCTTAGAATACATCAAGACTGGGCTCGACCGTAGAAGACTGAACTCCATTTTGAACCTCGGGTTCGGATTTGCTTGGATCTTCGCTGTTGCCGTGCGTCATTACTCTCTCCGTTCCCTTTCGTTCCGTGAAGCAAAGGTGTGGGCCAAATGTATATATAAAAACACTCGCGCATTACTTTTTTTTTTTTTTTAAACAATTTTTATTGGGGTTTGAGACCTTGAAAGATTAAACGAAGTCTAATAAGCCTTGGAAATTCCATTAAGAGGCTGCATTTAACTGGCGCTGGCTTCTCCATGCTTGAGGGGGGCTCATTTGTTACTCACTCGAGCTGCGCCTTTGGAGGTTTTTAATTGAGGCTGTAGTAAGCCGTCTGGAATTCAGGCTGTATTAAGGCTGCAGATTAGAGCTTCTGAATGCACCATTCTCCCTCTCTCCCTCCCTCTTTCTTTCTCTCTCTCTCTCTGTCTCTCGCTTTCTTTCCCTCTCTTGGTCTCTCTCCCTCTTTCTCTCTCCCCAGCTCGTTCCCTGGCTCTTGATTTCTCTCTCTCTCCCCCTCTCTCTCTCTCATGCTTCTTCAGACTCAAAGGCTGTTAGCTTTGGTGCAAGCCAAGCCAATTACTTTCCTTCCATAAGGGGTGCACTGATTACTCAAAATCACCCACATTGCTAATTCCAAAAACACAAATCCTGTCATCTCACTCGTATTTCGCGGCTCGGCCCTGGCAGCCACTTCTCTACCTCGGGTATTAGATTATTGAAGGATGCCGTTCCTCCATCAAAATGCCGATTTTCAGGATTTTTTTGCGGCCAGAAATATTACAAACGTAATGCGTGCGTCCGCTTCGCTAAAAACGCCACGGCCTGCAACTGTTGAGCTCTGCCTTGGGGTTCCTGATGGATTCCAAATGGAAGCTATTTCCATCTCTCCCCCCGCCCACCCCAGTTCCTCTAATTTTAAACCATTTACCGCATCACGAAACAAGGTTTGCATTTGTGAGAGGCGCTACTAACCCTCCTCCCCGTTTCCCCAATGCTCGTATTTCGGTTACTCTTGCGGGTAAGGGACCATGAGCGGCAGCACCGAGAGGAATCATCTTGGTTCAAAGTGCTGGGCTACCACTCTGGGGAAGAAAAAAAAATCCCTGGAAAGTATGTGGGGAGGGAGGAAGCGAAAGGAGGGCGCGATAAGGGGCCATGATCTCTTTTCATTGCACAATTGAAACATAATTATTTCATGCCAGATTGTGTGCTCAGCAAACCTCTGAATGGGAGAAGCATTTAACTTTAATTAGGTGTGATTTATGCATACTGACTGGATCCCTCGCAGAGATTGGATCATCTGATTATAGTCAAGCATGAAAATGACCTGATTAAACACTTCATAAAATCTAGGGGGAGAAATAAAAGGGAGGGAACCGAAAGGGGGTTAGACAGAGGAGGAAGAGGGGGCCGCGGTGAGGCGGACGTGGGACAAAATGGAGGCTTGGCTGTCCCGGCCTCACTTACCATGTGTCATTATCCATTACAGGCACACTCTCTCACGGACTCTCAGTCCTGCCTCCTGTTATTCTCCACACTGTCACGTTATGCGAGTAGCAAAAACACATCGAGTACATCTGAATAGGATGGAAAGCCCATTGGACGTTGGATAGTCCCCTCTGTAGACATAAAAATGAGTGTCCAACAAACTGTCTTCTCTGAATGACAGTGTCCGCTGGATGCCTGTGATGTGATGTAACATATGTCGGGAGAACTCAAGGAAAGTTGAGGAAATCTTGCAAAGTCTTTTCCTTGTGTAGTTTGTTTGTTTGATCCTATTTATTTATCTTTAAATGTATTTTGTAGCTGTGTGTAAGATGTTATGTGCATGATGGGAAATGTTTGGCAAAAGAGGAAAATTATGATTGTTACATCGCTTTAGTTTTGTTTTGAATAATTTAGTCCAAACTGACAGGAAGTGACAAATTGAATAAGCTTCCTGTTCTTTTGTAAAACACAAACAGCAGAAGTGTAAAATAGATTCACTGCAATTTTACTTTTTCCTTATGCTCTGTGTGTCTGTTTTCTTGTGTACCGAAAGGTGTGACAGCGAATGAGATTCGCGAATCCAAGACTTGCAGCTCGACCAAAGTCTCAGGGCTCCAGCGTAGCCAGGAGCAGAGCAACGAGGTGCCCTTCGCCCCGCCCGCCCCTAGCCCCGCCCCGGCGACCTCACCAGCTGGCGACCCCGCCTGCGCTCCCCCGGTGGCTGCCCCTCCCAGGCCCCGGATCGTCTCCCCACCCCCCCTGCCCCTTCCCCTGCCCGTCAAGAAAGAGGCTCCGCCCCCTGTCCCGACCCCTCCCCCACTGAGGGCCCAATCACAGCCTCAACAGGAGCTGCGGGTCCCGCCCCCTCCACACCACGCCCCGCCTATAATTAATCACCAACTGCATCATCCTCCACTACCCTACAGCAGTCTGCACAACATCAGGTAAGCCTCCCTCCCCCGCCCTCCAATCACAATCTTAGCCTCACTTCTCAGTACAGACATAACCTTGAATTTATTATTTTATACAGTGGTCCACAGTCCTGGAGCTGGAGAGCCAAGCTATATGTTGGTTATTGCTGATAGTCAACACTTAATGATCAATTACAGGTGACCCTCCCACATCACTGGGGGCTGAGCCCCCTAACCCCCGCGATTTGGGAGGGTCACCTGTAATTGAAAACCACGTAAAATTTTAGGCCTCCCCTAGGCGAGATAAACAAGCATAGCAAAGCGAGCACCTCCAGCTGGGGTGTTCGCTGGGGCATTTTAAACCAGACTGGCATTCTGCGCTGTCTAATGCTCAAATGGTTAGTCAGTTTCAATGGGCAATTATATTTTAAAAGGGACTTATCCCATAACTTAATTGTTTGTTGCCGACCCGAAAAAAAAACCGACACCGCGACGTGGAAAGCCGCGATGTGGGAGGGTCACCTGTAAAACAGTTTAATGTCACCGGCTGGCAAAAGAACGTGCACTACTTCTTTTAGGGGTGTGTGAGTGAAATGGGTATGCTGTGTCAGCCAACCAAGTTCATCATCAGAAATCTGTGAGCACCAATCAGGATGCAGGGCAAGAAGTGTAGACGGTAACAGTTAACTCCACTATCCAGCCCCCTGGGAGGGACGGAACGTCTGCAACCAAAAGTTTAACTATGGTTTGGTGGGGACACACTCACCAAGAAAAGAATGTATTACATCAGCAAATAAGTTTAAGAATACATTTGAGATGGTTAAACAAAAATGGAGCCCAGTTCTAATTGGATTTTATGTGTGTACACAATCATCAGATATTTGGAGCATAAGGGGACTGTGGCTTGCTCTTTGGTTTTTTCATTATGACTGAAACCAGATGTTTTCCACATTCCATGTAATGCATATTTATTTGTGGGAGCTGGGCTGGTAATTCAAAAGGTTCCAGGTTCAGTTCCGGGGTAAGGTGTGGGCATTGACCAGCTGTAGGAATGGACAGTGTGTGGTAATGTTAGGCTGTGTTGTGATAAGGATGCCTGCGAAATGCTTAAGCGGTGTCCTTCGATGTCGCCACATGCTAACGTCACTCTTCGTCCCTTTCCTCCACAGTCGTAGCAGCAGTAGCGGTAGCAGCGTCGCGGGGGTCAGCCTACCCAAGCACCACCTGCCCCCGTCCCCCCACATCACCAGCCTCCCCCCCTCCACCCCGGCCCTCCCCCTCTCCATCTCCAACCTCTCTACCTCTCAGTACCCCCTGCCTGCCCACCCACATCGCCACCCGGCCATGTTCGCTACCCCCGCCACACTGCCTCCACCTCCCACCTTACCGACCAACGGCCTTGTGGTCCCAGGGCACCCCACTGGAACCGCCTACCCAGGTAGGAACTCGCCCGCATGATACTGGGAGCAAGGCAGTCTGGGAATTGTAGTCTCTCTCCATGTCTTTCTAGAAGCAAGGCAATCTGGGGTAGTTCTGCTATTGTTACTCAAACCAGTTTAGTAGGATAATTTCCGTTTGAATGAAGTTACATTTTTTCATACTTGTCTGCGGAGAAAACAGCCCTATTGTTTATAAGGTTTAACACTGGCACTCAGAATGTTATACATACAGTTTTATGTGCCTTTTGTCATAGATTATTACTAATGACATAGGTTGCCTTGCAGACTAGACTGTACAGACATGATATTGGGGGGGAAAAGGCAGTTTATAAAAAAAGAAAATGGTCTGCTAATGCTAACCATTAACATCAATACATGTCTAAATACGATTACATTAAAACGTGCCTCTTAAAAGTGTTCAGCTTTCGGCCTGCAAAGTACACAGGGTGCCAATAAGGGGGGGTTGTCGTGCACTGAAGAGCTTACTGCCATGTTTTTGAAGAAACTCCAAACGATGCAAACTGCAGTGGGGCAGGGCCTTCAGCAGAGTGCTCCTCCATTCCGCTTAAATGTGAATATTTCATTGGTTTGGATGTGGGGAAAATTAAAAAAAAAAAAAAAAAAACATCACAAAATGGCATCGCACCTAAGCCAAACACTACTGATAAAATTACTTTGATTTTTCAAGCTGTGCAAGTCCACAGCTGTAGCCAGAGCTTTACAGAAATAATAAGCAAGAAAGGACTATTGCAAACAAAAAGAGCAGCTCTGGCATTAATGATGCATTTTGCGGTTCGGCAATAATAGATATTGTACAAAAGTTACAAGATAAGCAGTTGAATATAGCAAGATGCCCTCAGTGTACCATCAGACAGGTCTAAACATTTTATTTTCACTGTGGGTTTCACGTTGTGGTAAGTGAATGTACTTCAGACTCCAGTTTTTATTGCCTTTCCTATTTTCTATGAAATCACTAAAAATATGGAAATGGAAGAAGTCCATGTGTTTACCAGAATTTCACACTGGATAATTAATTGAATGAAATCCACGTAAACGAGAAAATGTGATAATTGGAAGATATCATAGAGAGCAGGTGCTCAACAAACTGTTTCCTCAGATTACTCTGCCTACAGTCTCACAGGTTTCTGTTTCATAATGCGAAAGATTTTGTTTTAACAGGTGTCCCTAATGAGCCTGGGGAAAAGGGTTGTGTTTATTCTCTTTACACTGATACTGGTTTTATTTCAGAACTCTTAGAATTTGGCACCTTCACCCCAAAACTCTCAAACTTTTCTTTTTGAAACTGCCTTTTGTTTATCTGTGTAAGAGATTTTAACTAAAGGAGAGAGAGCAACCTTGTGAGTATTTTTGATTCAACTGTGTAAGAAATGGTAATATTGAAATTGATATTTCTAGAAGAGTACAGCTTTAGCTGTTGGCTGTTAATGGAAAAACAAAGCCCATTGCCCTTTCCCATTTTTAAGGCTGTGAAAGATTTTTTTGTTCTTATGTTAGATTGTTTTGATATTATTATCTACAGTATGTGATTTTATACTTTCCTAAGTACTAATATTTAAGTGTGAGCATTGGCAATGGGGTTGTATGTATAATTTTAAAGATCTTTAGTTAAGCACTGATACATTTTTGATTAATAAACAGCGTTAGCATAGAGCAGGAGAGACAGGGAGAAAGAGAGTCTATGTTTTCTGCTGAGATGACTCTTGGTGTTCTTTCTTGTCTTTAGATACCAGCCTGTTGATATCATTCAACCAACCAATCATGTATTGCCAGCCTCATTCGGGGATTCTGATTGGCACTTTGTCACAGGCAACTCTCTTACCACCACCAATGAGTCCTCACGTAGAAAACCCTCACAGCTTGAGCTGGAGAAACAGGGAATGCCAGGTGACTATTTTTTCTTCTTTTTTGACCTCTGTTGTAAAGACTGACTGGCGCCCGTTGCCTTTTTTTTTTTTTTTTCCTTGTGTCTCCTTTTTCCTCCCCCCTCCCCCTTTTTTTCTCGCTCTCCTTTCTTACAGAGCATGACCTTCTGCGGCAGGAGCTGAACAACCGCTTCCTGGTTCAAAGTTCAGAGCGGGGCCGGGGGCCCCCGGCGTCCCCGCTGGCCCCCGTCTCGCTGCTGAGGGCTGAGTTCCACCAGCACCAGCACATGCACCAGCACCAACACACCCACCAGCACACCTTCACGCCCTACCCTGCAAGTTTGCCCCCGGCGGCCATCATTGCTCCGCCCACCGCACCTCCAATGGTGCGTACCCCAGCCAGAAATGTGAGGATAAGTAAAGTTCCCACACACCCCCCCCCAACCCCCTCACCCTCCCGCCTTCTCCACCCAACCCACCAAACAAAACCCTCCCCTCAACCTCGAACCTGAATTCACAGCCACTCCACCCCACCTGTACCCAACCCCCCCCACCTCCTCGAGCGCCAAGCGCCTCCTCTTCCGTTTGCCCCCATTCACATTCAGGTCATAACTTTCGTTTCTCTACATGCACATCCTTAAAGCGGAGTACATGTTACTTGAGTACATTATCTTTGAACCTGAACATTAACTATGAATGGGAGAGGAGGGAAACCAGGGAAGGTTGGCCTTCCATAGGTTTCTGGTTAACGTTTCGGTGGCACTACTGGAGCCAAACTGAAGCTCTTTCACTGCCCCATCCACACACACACATCCTTAAACCAAAGTACATGTTACTTGACTACAGTGTCTTTGAAAATTAACACTATCTTTGAATGGAACAGTAAGGAACTGAAGGGGAAGGTTTGGTCTCCAGAGCGTTCTCATAATGTTATCCAGAGAATTGCTGAAACTGGAACAAAAAAAATGCTAAAGCTGTCTGATGGGTGTAGTTTCATATACCCTCCTTCAGCAGATCTTCTCTTCTGGCAGGTGTTGGCAATTAAATAAGGGTCAGCTCTAGACATGTTACAAAGTGCTGGAGCCACATGCTAATCAACACCAGGAGGCATCCGCTAATCTCACTGAGAACGGTTAATTTATTCATCCCTCTGTTGCGTTTTCAGCCTAACACTGTTCTTCTCAAAGATGGTGGGGGGTATGTGATGGGGATTTGGGGATGGGGAGGTGGGGAGGAGGGGGCATGTGGAATGTTTCGTTGTTTTCATTTAAAGCAGTTTACAGTGTTTTCAGATGTTTCCAATGTCCTTGTTTTGTGGTAGCTACAGCAGATGCCAGTCAAAATGATTTAGAGCATGACCGGGCTATGAGTGAAAGGGAAAAGATGGGGAAGGGGGGTCTCTTGGTTAAAATGACAAATTCAAAGCTTTTAGCTGGAGAAAATTACTTCATGGCAGATGAAATATAATGATGTCATCGTTACTGTTTCAACAATTTAGAGGTTGTTTTTTTTTTTTTTTTTCTCCGCGCCCTTGTTTGTTGCCATCGGGCGTTCGGGAGCAAATATTGGCATGAAGGATTCTGGGAAATCTGGGTTGTGTAAACCGAACCTTTTCTTTTTTTTTTTTTTTTTTTTTAATCCGAAAAAACACGTACCAATCTCAAAAAGAGATTACTGGAAGAAATTAATGTGACATGGCCTTTCAACATGAATCTTATGAAAAATAATCCATTATGTCACGACCCCCCGGTAAAGAGAGGGCAAGAGTGCGATCATCGTACATGTCATAAAACCAGGGATTATCCCATATTTTCATGCTGGAAAGCAGAGAAAGCTCATTTCCCTGTATTTAATAACCCACAGAGAGGGAGTTTAGAGTGTGGTCTTTGTCGAGCAGAAGAGCGTTTGTGCAAATCGACCTTTCTGCTGGCTTTCTTTTCCCTCCAATGATCCACTCAACTCTCTGCTTCCAGTGTGGGCGTGTGAGTTATAGACGCATTCTGAAGTTTAAAAAGCGTCAAGCTGTTCAGACCTGGCGTGTGTGTGTGTATGTGTGTATCCTGCTCCAGTGTGTGTGCGTTCATGTGTTTTCTCAAGCTGAAATGTTTTACGGTAACAGAATGCAGTTACGCTGTTGGAAATGTTTAGATGACTTCTTAATGTGCTTGTATTTCACTGCGAGAGGAATGTTTTGTATGTTTTTATTTAACCAATGTTCCCCCTTACCCCATAACAGTTCTGTCTCCCTCATAACTTACTGTTGATGTTTTTGTTTTTTTGAAAGGCAGAAATGATGATGTCGTTGCGGTTGCTTTAGTGTTTGTCATGAAAGACGGTTTTCGCTGGAACAGCCCAGCTGTGCTCATATTTTTGCAGTTGATGTTATTTAAACCCTGTAACAGCCCTTGGCTAATAGCTATAATTAATGAAATTATGAATCTTCTGTATTTGTTTATTGTTCTACGCCCTCAAGCAGCTGGTTTGCCAAATGGCAACATCGAGTTTTCTTTTCCCCTCTGTCCCTGTAAAGGAATATCCTTAATTGTTTAAAGATGAAATATGGAGCTTTAATTATCCAAAGCTGTTTACAGTAATCCTTAGACAGAGCTTGTAAATTACAAAGCGAGTTTTACAGACAAACCATAAAGCGCTGTGCAGAAGTCTCTCCCCTGCACCCCCCACACCCACCACCTCTTGCCCCCTCTGGCAGCCAGCAACCCCCTCCCCCACCCCCAACACACACACAAGTGTAAAAGCATTAAACAGGCCTTCAGAAGTACCAGGCCGGTCGGTTTTAACAAGCCTGTTTGCTGGCTCAGCGATTTTTTTTTTTTTTTTTCTGTCAATAGGGGCATCCTGTGTTGGAGTAGGGGCAATTATCACCCCTAAACACACCCGCCACTGTGGAGGGGGGGGGGATTGGGGGTGGGGGCCACTGGTCATGAATGGCCCCACTTCACGGGGCCCGAGGGTTCTTTGCCACCAGGCCGCACGCACATGTGAGATAATTAAGTGTGCCCACACCCCCCCAACACCCTCCCCCACCCCCTCACCCCTTCCCCAAGAGAGGCGTGTTCCCTTCCACATGTGCACACACACAGACACACACACATACGCACAGGGGCGTCACTGTTTCGCCTCTCTTTCCCTCTCCGAGACAGGCACACCCGCCAATGGTGGTGTTGTGAAAACACGACCAGAAAGTACCTGCAAATGGGTTTGTGTATTTATGTAATAGAAATGAGTTACTGTCAGTTGCCATTAGCCCCGTTTGAAAAAGAGAGCAGTTTTGGCTCACTGGGGGCCCCCTGCTCACAAAGTACCTCATTCATGGGAGGACAAGTGTTTTCTCTGTCGATCTTCCTCTTCCCACTCCCGCCATCGTGTTCCTGACAGAATTAACAGCCTAAACCACGAGCCTTCGGTTCGGGATTACAATCTACCTCAGCTTTAAAACCCACTGCCCCCTTCTGGAAAAAAAAATCCATACATAATTATTTTATTAGCCGCTGAGTAATCCTTGAGTATCTAAGAAAGTAGTTTTCAGCAAACCACACAGGAGGTTTGGAGCAGGCCTGTCTCAGAGTTATTTCCACACAAGCTCAGCAGCCCAGGTCCGCATCCTGCCGGCTCACAGATGTGGTCTGCCTAATGCATTTCTCCAGCACCAGTAAAACAGACAGAACGTTTCAAAAAGCACCTTTCTGTGTAACACTGCAATTTAATACCCGTATCAAATGAAACATTTGAGTACGAATGTTTCATGGAAAAAAAAGATTTTTACAGCAGGTAGGCATTAACGGCCTAAAAGAAAAAGTGAGGGTTTTTGAGACACTGAAAACACGCCGCTGTTCACCTCCTGACTTTGTGTTTTAATCCAGTCTTTCACAGCGACGAGCCCGCACAAAGACACCAGTAAAAACACCCTACAGTGGCTCCCACAAATTTGATTTACTTTCTCATGAATCGTCTGCTTGATGAGAATGCTTAATAAATCCTTTCATTTTACATTGCCCTCGCTTTTCCTGCTGCGCAAGGCAGAAAAAAAAAACACTGGCATCTTGTGATGCATAAAAATAAGTAAATTTAGTTGTTCATTCATTCCCATGTAAGGTGGCCTTTTTAAGTCTGAAATCAACCGTGCTTTTACAAGAGTAACCTTCATCTCTGGTTCGCAGTTAATTATCTTCCCTTCACTCTCGCAGCGCTCGGTACACAAAAATCTGACATTTACAAATTTGCCCCATTCAGTTCCTCAGATTGCACAATTTGAAGGGTGTCCATTTACTTATTAAGGCAATACGGTACAAGAACAAGATCCATATTGTTTTAAAGGGCTTTATATTATGGACCATAGATGTGTGAAATGAAATCTTAACCTCACAAAGAAATCGATTTTTTTCTTTTTTTTTTTTTTTTTTTTTTTTTTTTGCCTGTGCTTGTGTTTAAAAAATTCCCATTGAATTAACGTTTGAGGCCAGGATGTTTTATGTTTTCAGAAAACACTTTGTTGTCATTGCCAGCTGTTGTAAAATGTGATTTCTGTCAGTTCTGCTCAGTGCCTCTCATATTGTGTCACTTGATTACTGAATGGATAATGAGTGATGGTGCCATCTGTTTTTATTTCTCTATGCAATTCTAATGCCTCAATTCATGTTTTGTTTGAACAGTTTTCCTTTGCAGCCTCGTCATAGATGCTTTGATGGGTTTTTTTTTGGCACTTTAACAATCTGTTGCTCATGTGCTTTGTTTCTGTCTTCCTTACAGTTCGAGAAATACCCTCCGAAACTGGACAATCCCTTCCTAAGACATTCAAATGTAAGTCATCACAGAATTTATGTTGACAACACATGACCCGCACGTTCATTTACGTATGATGAAGCTAACAATACAACGATAATAACATAACTATTGTTTTTCCTAATTTATATATTTTTAATAATTTTTTATGTTGCCAGTAATATACAATATACATCACTGCAATAGATCATATATGCCAATTTGAGAAAATGTTCTTGTTTTTTAAAAACATAAATATCTGTCCATATTGATTATAAGACTGAAATGAGGAGTGTGGAGGGAGTGGTTTGTCTGTAGATATTCTTTTGTTGCCAGTAAAATCTGTAGTATGATGATTTTTTATTCATGTAGATGTGCTCAGACTCCTAGTTAACTAAATAGTATGAAGTGAATGCTTCTAATTGGCTGCAAATGTGTTTTGTTATGTTCTGATTGGTTGCTGCATGTGTCGTTCTGATTGGATGCTGCTCTTGTGTTGTGTTGTTCTCATTGGTTGCTGCACTTGTGTTCTGTTCCCCAGTTCTTCCCCTCCTATCCCCCTACGATGTCGGGTATGCCTCCCCTGCTCCCCCACTCAGGACCCTTCAGCTCACTGCAAGGAGCCTTCCAGCCAAAGGTACCCTCACTACCTATATACACACACACACACACACACGCACGCACACACACACGCACACACACACACACACACACACACACACACACACACACACATACACAATCACAGGCTTCACTCACCTGCAACATAGAAATAAAAACCCACATATAAACAAAGGGGAATGGACTCCCAAGTACTCATCAATGTACCCAAAACATGCACATAAACACACACACACACATATACACACAGACTTACAGACATTAGCATACCGGGACATGCACAAATAAAAGAAAGGCACGCACACATACATAAGCTACACACACATGCTCACAGACTTCACAAAAATCTACTTACAAGCCCACAAAAAACCCACACAACCCCAAACAAGCCCGATACACACCCCGACACACACAAGCGTAAAGCTCCTTTCATTCCGCTCCAGTATAAAGCGGGTAAAAGGGGTACTTTTTTTCACATCAATAGCATTAAAGCCTGGCTTTACATTTTTTTGTGTACAGCACACCAGCTGCATTTTAAGTGCAACAGCCCCAATGAATCTGGCCCTATTTTCTCCACCCCCACCCCCCCCCCCCCACACACACACACACACACACACCCCCGCCCCCACCACCCACCCACAATAATAGGCTATGCAAACAAGGTTTTAAGCCAGCCCGGCTTTAGCCCCGCTGAGGAGGCCGGGCAGTGAGAGATAAGCAGCCATGCTTTAGCGCTGTGACGACGGGAGCTTTGGCAGACGCCCAGCGCCCCTGACCCATGTGTAAGCCTCCAATCAAAGCCGACCTAAATCCGCGTGGCCTTATCCCCAGCAGTCTCCATTAAGGCCCTTTTGTTGTGAGCCTCCGGATGGTTAGAGCATGGTTAGCCCTCCCATTCAGCCAGCAAAGCACCGGTAAGAAGCGGCCAATGGTGCTGGAGCAAGCATAGTCTGGCGCTGTACACCCAGCCCCAAGGCCCCCACCCCCCCACCACCCCTTCAGCTTTACCGCAGCCAGACAAGCTCTGCTCCGCTCTGCTCTGGGATAGATTAGTAGGCATGGCCCTGCTCTGCTCTGGGATAGATTATCATGCCTGCTCCAGGGCACTCGTCTTTGAAAGCTAGCACTTCCACCACCACCCACCCCCACCCCAAGTCAGGTTGGCGGCCCGACCCTAGTCTCTTTGTCTTAGGAAACCAACCTCTTCGGTTGTTACCGGACCCAGAGGTGAGATTTTTTTTTTGACTCTCTCTCTCTTTAGCTTGTAAACATTCTTCGTCTGGCAGGTCCCCCCAGGTTTCACACCAACCCAATAATTCGTCCAGACAGAAAGACCCTCCACCTTCTCCTCCCCCCCGTCCTCCACTACTACACGCATAGCGAAGCATTAACAGTGCCTGCCCCGTTAACTGGAGTCTCGCTGTTCATCTCACTTACTGTAATGTGACGCAGTTACTGCTTTTGAGACTTTTCTTTTTTTTCCCCCCTTTGGTGAGGATTTATAGACATACCCATGTTTCCATGGTTGTCTTTTGAACACGGCTTACGAGCACAAGTGCCTGTGTCTAATGTTTACCTCTCACTCCCTCTGTTTTCTCTCTCTGTCTCTCCCCCTGTCCTTCTCTCTCTCTCTCTCTACCTCCCTCTCTCCGCTAGGCCTCCAATCCTATTGATGTAGCAGCCAGACCTGGGGCGGTTCCCCACACACTCCTACAGAAGGATCCACGGGTAAGCCCCGCCCCTGCCACCCACCCACCACCAATGGCAGAGCCTCATGCATTTCAGCCCAAACACCTAATCCCATTTCATAGGAAGAAAAAAAAGCGTAAACGCGCTCGACTTTCGAGCGGTACTCTGAAACGTACATGCACGTCTTCATTCCAGCCAATTACTTCTACTTACATCGCCGTGCTTTTGAGGTATTGATTGTCAGCTTGATTGAAAATTAATTAATTAATTAATCGTCTCTCGTTTATTTCCCTGCAGGTATCGGATCCCTTCAGAACTCCAGTCAGAGTAAGCATCCTCCTCTTGCCCTTAAATCAGTCTTGAGTTGCAGTTCAAATGTTGAACCCCAGCCAAAAATCATTATTTAACATGTTGGTCCTAACCTTAATTAAAGTGTCACGAAAGTGAACAAATGAGTATTTTAGCTGTAAAAGTCAATTTCCCGACTGCTTCCTGAAGCGGTTTCCCACGTGCCGCAACACACGTTCCTGCAAGAATTGCAGAAGATGCGATGCAGCTATTTTATTTGTTAAGTCACTGAGCAAACTGGGCATAGCTTTTTCCAGTTAGCGCCATGAGCTCTGCTCTCGCCGTTCTCTGTTTCCGTTTTATGAGTGTTATTTTGGGTGAAATCATGGACGTCATTTTGGCGGGAACGGGCATTTATCGCTCAGGTTTGGGTACTAACTTGTTCCAAAACCCGTCGCTGTTTCAGAAGCCTGGGAAATGGTGTGCTGTCCACGTACAGATCGCCTGGCAGATATACCACCATCAGCAGAAGATGAAGGTGAGTCACCAAGCCTGTCCAGGGTTATGGCCTTCAGCCGTGTATATATACATGCCTTAAAAAATATACGTAACGTGAAAACATTAAAATGTAACATGTCTTGGAAAACAATGTCACTCATATTTTCAGCGTTGATGTCTTAGTGCTGTATTTTGACGGTCCAAATGTGTGTCACAATGATTGTGTGTCAAGGCAAAGTTTGTTTTATTGTGGAATTGAACCACTCCTGCCTCATAAGTGTCACATTCTACTTGCATGAAATTGATGCCACACAGTTTTATAAATAGCCACAGGGGCCATTACTCAAGTTAATACAGCGTATTGACAGTTGCACCATGAGTGTGACCCATTAAAGCAGAGACTTGTATATTTTATTTAGTTAATGGATTTATGAACATGCATTTACACCTAAAAAAGAACCATAGTTTCTTCTGTGAGGGAAGCTTAACAGTGAGATGGGCCAAGTATGTTTAAATTCCATATTATTTATGATTACTTGGTGGAGCGATTGAAAAATTTGCCACCAGATCAATTTCAAGTGTCCTCAAAATACCCCTAAAAAAAAAAGTAGGAATCGAGTTTCATGTTCCAATTAGACATGCATGTCAGTGTACAAGGTAAATTACAGATCATTTTCCGAGAATGCCCTGTGCCATTTTTGATGCCATTTAAAGAATAAATTAACTCCTGGGGGGCAGGAGTTTTAAATGACACCAAGCTGATCTAATTTAATTTAATTAGATTATCCCATTTCCTAGATATTTAATGCTTAAGGAGGTCAGTCGGGAGGTTGCACTGGGCTGCTCCGTGTAATAGTTTGTGTGGTGGGTTTTCCCATCATTCCTCTTCTCCACTCTTTTTTGTGCTTTGTTTTTTTGTTATTATTGTTATTTTTGTTTTTTATTTGCCTTGAGACATCCTGGTTCAGATTGACATGCACATTGTAGTTTTTGACATACTTGTCAATTTCAAAAGCTGGATATAGAAGCTGAAATAGCTGGGATGAAGACCTAGCTCAAGACAACAGTAGGCACTGTCAAAACACTGCACACACACGCACACCATGTGCTTCACTTGTCTTTGACCTTAAATCTCCTCCCTTCTGTCTCTCTCTTGCGGCCGTTCCTCACAGCAAATGCAGTTGGACCCTCACAAACTGGACATGAACGGGAAGCTGGACCTGTTCAGCCGACCCCCAGCACCTGGGGTGTTCCCCGGCTTCCCATACCCCCATGACCTGGCACGACCCCTATTCACAGGTCAGTGAGTGTCCCAACTTAACCGGCTCCCTCTCAAGGAGCTTCAATGCTTTCCACATCAGGGTCTGTATTCATAAAGAACTTGGGCAAAACATCCTTTACTCTCAATGCATATCTAACCACACATCTGAATCTGTATTTATAAAGAACTTGGGCAAAACATCCTTTACTCTCAATGCATATCTAACCACACATCTGAATCTGTATTCATAAAGAACTTGGGCAAAACATCCTTTACTCTCAACGCATATCTAACCACACCTCTGAACCTGTATTCATAAGAATTTGGGCAAAAGATCTTTTACTTTCAACGAATATCTAACCACACATCTGAACCTGTATTCATAAAGAATTTCACAAAGGATCCTTCACTATCAAGACATATGTGTGACCACAAGTCTGAGCTTGTATTCATAAAGCTTCTCAGAGCAGCAATGCTGAACTTGGACTAGTTTCGCCTTTTATCTCATATTGGAAAAGGTTAGGATTTGGACACCTGGTCCTACAAGGAAACCTGATCCTACATTAATATATTCCCTGCCATGTGGTTATCCATGTGTCAAAAGTTAATGAGCCATCTAATGACATTGTATTTCATCGGCCTCATAAAATTTTTTTTTAAAAAAATCCTCTATCCTCTGTCAATGTTTCATGGCTCAATGGCTAATTAAGTATATAGATCACCATGTAACTTTAGCTTTTACAGGCTAATGTAATCAAATCGTTTTCTCTCCTCTGAAAAGTGGTCTTTTTGGGGTAGTTTCTACTATACCCATGCTAAATATGTTTTGCCTTATGCCTGTGTCCTGTGTGCGTGTGCATTAAGTGTGAAGGGTTTTAGGCTGCCTGGTCTTTGCCTGTCATCAGCTTCTGGCTCATAGTAAGGGGCGCTGACGTCCTAGCTAATTCCTTGTCGAGCAATCCAATCACCTCTGACAGAGCGCGGTCGGAAGAATCCGTTCTGGCCCGGCGTCGGCCTTCACCGTCGATCCGGTCGACTGGTCCAGAGGCTCCCTCAGCCGCGACCGCCTTTCCACAATTCGCCGGGTAGCAATTCTCACATTTGGTGGAGTTCCAGTCCACTTGACCACAGCAGAGCGATCTCGAGTGTTGATTTTTTTTTTTTCTTTCCCTCATGGCACTCGTGGATGCCGCCTGGGGAAAAGTCACCTCTCTTTTCTTTCCTTCTTGCTTTTCTTTCCTTTCTGTCTTTTTTTTTTTCTCCTACCTCTTTGTCGTGGATACTGCTCATGCCCCCTTTCCCCCTCTCCTCCACTGAAAAGGGACACCTCCAGGACCGCGCAGACGCTCGCTCGAACGCGCTGTTCTTCGGCGATTCTGCCGTACGCCATGCCTGGCGAATCATCGTGTGAATACCGATGAGGGCAAACTCCTGAGCGCACGCGCGGTAATGGAGCCGTAATGGTGTCGGTGAAGGGCGACATAAAGGCAGTTGCCCTTTAGGTTGTAATTATCCATTATCGTGTTATAAATGAGCATGTAATTGGCTTGCTCATTAACGATTTACAAAAGACCGGAGGAGAAAAAAAAAGAGAGAGAGAGAGAGAGGAAAAACTACACCGGCCGTTTTGTGGAAGAGGTCGACCTCTTGCTCTAAGCCAGCGAAACACCCCCTGCCCCCCCCCTGCCCACCCACCCAGACCACCACTCCCCATCTCCTAATGAAGCCCCCCACCCCTTCACAAATGAAATCACGTCCTCCAGCTCCCAGGAGACCCAGAATGTGCTGACAAGGGCTCATTAGCGGCCTATGAAGCCTGGGTCTTGCCTGCCCATCTGGCCTGGTTAGGTCAAGGGGCTTGGGCCTGTGGGACAGTGGGATTGAAGTGCCTCTCTGAGCAACTGTTTGGCAACCTCCCTTAAAAATATTGGTCATCTGTTTCCTACAACCTCTGACCTCCCCCCCCTCCCTTTCCCTCCTTCCCCAGAACCCCCACCCCCAACCCTTAGTCCTTGGCCCCCATGAACAGTGGAGCAGTGGAGTCTCCATCTGTCTCATATTTGGGGTCGAATCACTTCTGTAAGGTTAGACTCCACTCAGGCCATAAACACAACCTTACCCTCCCCCACATCCATCCTTATTATGCAGGATAGACCGTCCCTGTTGAGTCCCTTGTGAGGAGCCATTTAGCAAGGCTTTGCGTCAGGAGACTAGACACACTCCGACGGGCAGATCCGTTGATCCGACATCGATGGGTTTTAAACTTGATTTCGCCTTGGGTTTCCAAGCGAGCCCAGTTGGCCGGATGGGCAGGCGTCCTCTCGCAGCTGTGGAGGGTGGAGGGTTGGGGGGGTGGGGATTTAGGTTGTTGGTTGTAGGTTGAATTGATGCAGGGCCCATTTGTAAGCCCAGGGGGACTTCTCCCTGCTCGTCCCTTGACATCTAGTTAAAGGTGGTGATGGATCGCTGCCTCCATCGCACTTACGTTTTACATCCCTGAGGCTATGTACACTCTGCATCTTTAGGCTCTACAGCCATAGTAACCGGTACACAGTCACACCGGGGCTATTGCTTGTCTGTCAACACACATACACACACATCCAACACACACACACACACAGAGAGCATCAGAGAAGTTATGCCACTACCAGAGTGAACCCGCAACACAACTCACAGATGTTTAAAGTATCAGTTTGTGGAGTGGCAGCACAGTCACCCTGCAGCCAGTGTTCTAAGATTATTGTATTTTCATAAATAAACACGGAGGCTGCACTGGAAAGTGTGCTGCTATCCAACACCACACTCATCTTTCATGGCTATTCTGACTGTTCCCCACGGTGCTGCAGGTAGTCTACCAGAGTTGCCATTCATAAACCAAAGCACGACAGCAATGCTCCTTGCTGATGAACGGCTGTATGAAAGCGGTTTCTCTGCTTGCTTTTTATCAGGAATGAATGGTATGGCTCCAGAGCCCTACTGTGTGTGATTATGGTGGTATTAGCACTAATAAGAAGGCTGTGTTGAGCTGTGTTGGATGTTGGTTGTTAACGGGGCTTTCATTCTCTCCTCTCTCGTAGGCTCTGGGCATCCAGCGGCTTCTCCATACGGGCCTTCCCCTCACCATAGCAGTTTCCTGCCCAGCAGCCACCTGGCAGGTAAGCGTAAGTAGAACCCACATTTCTTCCATCCTCCTCCTCTTCCTCTTTTCTTTCCTTTTTTTGAATACAGAATGGAGCCACCCTCAAGTGGAAGGTGTAGTGATGCCAAAATGTCGTCTTCACCCAGCTCTTAAACTGTTAAGCTGCATTCTCTACCGTGGTTCCTTGAGTCATACGCAAGGGTTCTCTCTCAGGCTCTTTTCCTCAGAGTCTCCCTCTCTCTCTCTCTCTCTTTTCTTCTCCCCTGTTTCCGTCCCCTGTGTCCTCCTCCTCTCTCCCACCCCTCTCTCTGTCTTCTCTTCCTCTCAGTCTCCCTCTCCATCTCTAACTCTCTCTCTCTCTCTCTCTGTCAGCATTTTGGCTATATTTTGCTTACAATGGGACCTATTGTATTTTTTTTTAAATGAAAAGGGGGAAAAAAATCTGTCAGTTTAAAGTGTTTTAAGGGGGAGGGGTGGTGGTGGTGAGGGTGAGGGTGGGGGGGGCGGGTTATAAGTCCTGAATTGGCAAGCGTGGCACTACCTTGCGCCATCTTTCACATATTCCGCTCCGGGTTATACAGAGGAAGGCCGTTTGAACGGCCCCCCATGTGGGTAATTAGCCATATCCTGACGCAACCTCTGGGCCGCCGTGAAACGCCACTTTGGGTCGGCGGAGTCGGCCTTTAATTCCCGCCGTTATTTCTCTCTCCCCCCACCCCCCCGCCCTTTGTGTAAGCGTATTTTTCTAATACCCAACACTCCCGCTCCGCGTCTCGTCGCCCCAGAGATCTTGTAAAGTGTAGGCAGATGACCTCAGCCTGGCGAAAATTACATTTGCCTCCAAGTTCCAGTATATGCACTTTTTTTGTTCTCCCCCTCCCTGCCGATTGAAATGCCTTCTGGGAGCTTTTTAAGTTCAATCCGTTGGACGCATAATGGAGGCTTTTGTATTCCGTCGCATTTTTCATTAAACACGTTGTTTGGGTTCGGTGCAGAGAGGTGATTTCACAGGACAAGCTTTTTGAATCAATCCAATTTGAGTTTCTAAGCACCTGGTGTGCGAAGGGGATGCAATGAAAAAATGATTAAACCCTTCAAGGAGCCTGGTAAAATTCCACATTTGTTTTTGTTTTAGGCCAAACGGTGATATTCAGACAACAGCAGTCAGCTGAAAAGCTGCCGAAACTCCATTTTGGGACAAAAGCCATGGCCTTTTCTTGGTTCTTACACATTTTACATATTATTTCAAGAGAAACAAAAAGAACCACTGTGTAAGATGTAAAGTAGGGAGCTGGAATTGGGTATTCAAAGTTAACAGGAAAAGTACACTGCAGCTTAATGTAATGAGCATAACTAGTCAAACAGGGTTTTGCGTTTTAATTCTGTGGTTATGAAAATAGTCGTTGTTTTATTCTCAAAAATGATTCTGTCTGAAAGGTTTTTTGAGGGAGAGTGTATGAGAAGTGTTTTAAAAGGTTTGCATCCTCATATGAAAAGATGGTTTATATCAACATGGTAAATTATTTTCTACTTGAGAGCAAACCAATTTTGTTAATACAAGCTGTGAATGTTATAAACTAGTAAAAACTGGACCGTACCTCTTTTTTACTAAACAAAATTACTTGGCTGTAAAGGTATGTGCTTTTTGAATGCACCTTGGAAATTATACATATCTGAAAAGGTTGAAAATACTCAAAGAAGGTGTGAAAAAATCTGTTGATCTTGACATAAAGCCACTCGTACACCCCCTTCCCTGTTTTACTGGCCAGCATGGGATCCTATTTTGGTCACAATAGATGTGCGCAACCAGTTTAATCTTCCCCCTAGAAACAGGCAACTTCCACCATAAGGTTCCTAGCATACAGGGTCTCTACCAGGCAACCTCCTATGAAATGCCAGAACCCTCTGCCCCATCACCCGCCCCCCGACCCCCCCCTGCCCCCTTCCCCTCCAAAACCAACAAATGAAATTCAGGCCCAGTGTGGCGAGGAAGTGGCACAATATGCCCCCCTCCCCTTTCCAAATTTTTTTTTAAAAATAGAGCTCGCTTGTAAAAAGCGGAGAGGACATTCCGGCTCCTTCAAGCTCGCTTTCCCCCCCTTCGCTAATCCCCTGTTTGGCGTTTTGGCATTTTGCAGATCCTTTCAGTCGCTCCAGTACCTTTGGCGGCCTCGGCAACCTTTCTACCAGTGCCTTCGGAGGATTAGGCAATCCCACGCTCGGTAAGCGCTTAACCCCCTACCCTCGCCCCCCCCCCTTCTCCCTCCCTCCCCCCTCCTCCTCCTTCTCCTCATAGCGAAATTTAAAAAAAAATAGGAAAGCACTAGTCGAGTTCCACTTTAGATCACAGTGAGGGCGAGTATTTCTCTTAAAGAAATAAAAGGCACTTAGCTCTGCAGTGAATGCCAAATAATAGGTTGGGAAAGAGAAAAAAAGAAATAACAGGAAGCGTTTGTTTCTCCTCATGGCCAGCCAGGAGCCGGTGGCCTAGCGCCGACATCACTCCTGCCAAGTCTGTCTTTGATCACAGATTTTGCTGTTTGGTTGCTGCTCATGCATTGAGTTTTTTTTCTGTTGTTGTTTTTTTTTTATTATTTATGCTACTCATCCTGTGCTCAGTGTCCAAGTGGTATTTATGTCTCGTTTCATCCCCAATTGCAAAATTAGTTGTCCTCTAGCGAATCGATGTGGGTGAAATACCGGCGCAGTGGCTTGCCAAGGGCCCTTTTGGTGTTTTATTTCCAGGGGGTTAGGCCCGGAAAAGATCTGTGATTTACACACTCGCTCCTGGGCTGTCCTTGAGCAGTACTGGAATATAAAATTTAAGAATAAATAATGTAAAAGGCAAAAAAAAAACAGGAGCCAGGATGGTTCCCTGGTCAGTCATCGGCCATCTTCACAGCACCGGCAGGGAAGAGCGAGGGAACAGGCCCGCCTGCGGAGCCTAAACCTGGAGCAAAACCAGAGCAAAACCCCAGCACCAGTTTCAGCTCCATCTGCAGCTGGCTGCTCAGCGTTTTCCCCAAGACTTCCATCCTGGAGAGATGAGCTCACCACATCCCTCCTTTTTTTCTCCTTCTTTTCCTGTTTTCCTCCCTCCTTTATACCCCCTTCCCTTCCCTGCCCCCAAAAAAGGCTCCAACAGTGTTTTCGGACCCAAGGAAGGTCCCGGTCTCCCGGGTTCAGCAGCCCCCACCACGACACCTGGAACCGCCTCCACCGCACCCCGCCCTCCTTCCCCACCCCCCCGCAGTGGCCCAAGTCTGCCGACATGGAGAGGAGCAGCTCCGTCACCAACCACGACCGGGAGAGGGAACGGGAGAGGGAGAGAGAGAGGGAGCGGGAACGAGAGCGGGAGAGAGAGCGGGACAAGAGGGACTCATCCGTCGGGAAAGAGGAGAGGGATAAAGACAGGTCAGTACTGACTGCAGGCATGCTCAGAACTGACCTCCGTCATTTTCCATACGACTTCAAAAGGTACCTTTTCCCTTTTCATTCCAAGGCAGGGGTGGGGAGTCCATTCCCTGGAGGGCCACTGTGTACCCACGTTTTTTTATTTCAGTTTCGGTTTTTCACTACCCGGTTACACCGGCTCAGTCTGCTGGTTCTGTAAGATCTGGTATCAACACTGGTTCACTAGCAGATTTTGAAACACAGTTAAATATTTCATGTAGGGATTTGTCTTCACAAACAGCTGAATCCATTCATGAAACTATATATGTATAGACATATATTTAGCTATATGTGGCTAAAGATGTGAGATCACATTAATGACTGGGTTAATTGAATAAGTAAGAGCAATCATACTCACGAAATCCAGACACATATTCAGCCCTCCATGGATGGAATTCCTCACCCCTGTCTTAAATAGTGTGTATACAAAATGTTTTTTTTTCATACTTTTCTAGAGTCATAATTTTGTACTTTACGCATCATGGTTCCTCATCCCTCTTAAGCATGAATTTATCTGTCTGTTGTCGTATGAAATGTCGAGCTTTATTTTTGATAGGTCTTCATGTTTTAGCCTAAAGCGTTGTAACTCAGAGGCAACCTTTGATCATTCCCACAGTTTACCTTGCTTTACGAATGCATGCTTTGTTTGCGTAATGCGTATAAATGCGTATTTTAATTTTACTTACGCCTTTAGGTAACCAGGCAGGTTAAATGTGCAGTGACACCCTGAATCAAAGTGGGTATGAGAACACAAGGGGTTGGGCAGACAGAGGGTAAGGTGACTGTGGTCCTGGAGTACCACGGACGTTTCTGGTTTCTGCTTAGTTCGCTCCACTAAGAACATAATATTTGTCATTATTAGGCGTTGATGGCTGCAGATGATCATGTGCTGGAGTTGGAAGAAGAGTTTCGCCACTCAGACTCTATATATTCAGGCTCACGCAGCTGATAATTTTTCTCATTGTAATGGAGAGCTCAGATGGAGCAAACAGTAGTACCTCCAGCACTCCAGGTCCAAGGTTGCCTCCCGCTGCTGCGTACAGTGAGATGTAGGGGATGATTAGACGATTGGCCAGTCTTTCTGGGAGTTTGTTGTCATTTTAGAAAATTGTAGTAACTGCTGTTGTGCTTGTTTTTTGTTTTCTTTTTTCTTCCTAAAAGGGATTCTCTTGACCGGAACCGCCACTCCAACAGGTCATCTCCGGCGTCGGCGCCCGTCAGCTACCAGATCAGCAGCCTCATCCGCAGCAACAGCCAAAACTCGAGCGACTCGGGCCGGCACCACAGCGGCAGCCTGGAGCGGGCCCGGGAGGCCGAGAAGGAGCAGCTGGAGCGGCAGAGAGAGGCGGCCATGCTGGGGGACGTGAAGGTGAAGGAGAGCCGCTCCCCAGGCAAGGAGAGTCTGGACCGGAGGTCATCCGACGACCCCTGCAAGCCCGCCCACCGCTCGCCCTCGCCCTACCCCAAGGCTGTCTCTGCTGACCCCGCCCTCAAGATGGGCGGGGCTCAGGCGACGGCCCCGCCCCAGCCGCCACCCACACTGAAGGATGGCGACAGGAAGGAGCCGCCCGCCGGTGGGGACCTGATGCAGAAGGTTAAGAACGACATGAAGATCAAGGAGGAGCGGAAGGAGGACCAGGAGGTGATGGTGGTGGGGTCTGAGCCCGCCACCCAGCCCCAGGCCCCGGCCCCACCTCCGGCCCTGCCCTCCCACCACGTCCACCCCCACGGTCAGCCACAGCACCATCCACCCACCCAGCCCTCTCCCCGCTGCAGTGAGCTGGCTCCACCCGGATCTCTCCATGGAGTCCACCTCCCCCACTCCCTGCCCCTCTCCATGGGCGGAATGCACCCCATGGGCGGCCTCAACATGCTGGACCGCGCCCGGGTGGCCCCCTTCATGGGCGTGAGCCCCCTGGCCGCCGCGGCCGCCGCTGGGCGAGACCGCCTCCCCCACCCGGCCGCCTTCCCCTGGGACCCTATCCGCGAGGCCTACCGGAGCCTGGACCTCCAGCGGCGCATGGACTTCCAGCTCCGTGCCGAGCAGAGCCACCGCTTCCCCCCGGCTGTCTACGAGCCCGAGCGGGCCTACCGCGACCGGGAGCCCCACGACTACTCCCACCACGAGCACCTGCTGGAGCTGCGCCGGGAGCAAGAGCGCCTCCGCCAGGCCGAGGAGAGGGAGCGGCTCCACCTCCGGGAGGAGCTGGACCGGGCCCGGCTCCACCAGCTTCACCAGTCACCCATGGAGGGCCACCTCCCACACATGCCCCCTTTCATGTCCCACCTGGGCGGGATGCCCTATCCCAGACTCAGCCCCTCTGGCGGGCATAACGGCCTCCTCAACAGGACCCCCCCGACCGCCGCCCTCAGCGCCCCCCCTCCCCTGGTCCCGGCAGGCAGCGCAAGACCCGCCTCCCCCAGAAGGACTACCCCACTCACCACGCAGGATCCCAGAGACTACTCCCCCTCCCGCAATCCCAAAGAGGTGGAAGCACGGTAGCTTCCTCTAATTCCAAGACTTTATTATTATAACAAATGAAAAAGAGAGGAACAAAGGAAAAAAAAACTCTCCTCTGTGGAAAAACATACAAAAAAAAAAAAAAAAAAACAAAATCTGTTTTAAAAAGACACACATGAAATGCACTGCTTCTCCAAGGAGGAAAAGCAAAAAAAAAAAAAAAAGTTTTAAATTTGGAAAATGAAAATTAAATGAATGAACTGTACAGCTGTACAAAATGAGAAATCTGTAAGGCTGAAGAAGCACACGAGTCATGCTATGATTTTAGGGGATGGGAAAAGGAGAATGTGGGGTTGGGGGGAGAGGGGGGCCGGGGAAGGACTGATTTTAAGATACCCAGAGTGTATGTTCTTTACTTAAAATTTGATATTAATATATTAATCAAATACTGTTTTTTCACTTTTCACATGCAAAGTGAGATATCTGAAACGAGTTTGTACATTTCCTATCCTCTTTCCATGTATAGAAGTCATTTTTATGAATTTGTATTTTGTTGTGGTATTCAAACCCATGAATTTTATTTTGTTGCTGTATTCAAAGTCATGAATTTTATTTTATTTCTTTTTTTTAATGATCCTTTCGTTATTTATCCCAGTTCACTGTGAGACGCATCATTGAAGCCTACTGTCTCCAGGGGATTCCTTTTTAATTTTTATGTTTTGACAGCTATCTTACCATACCTGGTACCTGGAAATACTCAGAAATGACAATGTACAAAGTTACATGAAAGGTTTTTGTTATGCCTTACGAAGATATGCAGACAAATATATATTACGAGGTCTCCTTTGTTTTCTGTAAAATAAATGTAAATATCTTGTTGATATTCCTTGGGACAAAAATACAATGTAAATTTATTAGGCTTTTTAAATGTTTGTAGAAAAAAGAAAGAAAACGGAACCACTTACCAATTTAAAAACCATGGCTACAGACAAACAAGTTCAACGGAAGAGATGGCAGGAGAAGGAGGGGGGGCGGGGCCTTGTGTGATGTAATCTGCGATCTATGCAAAGAGCCAATGAACGTCCTAACTGAGGAAAACCTGGAGAAGGCATTGGACACGGCGAAGGGTCGAGGGAACATGGATTTACATGACCTTTCTATTTCTTTTCAATTAAAAAAACAAACACAAAAAAGACTTCCGGATTATGGACAAACTATACCAGAAGCAAAACAGTCTTGTAGCCCCACGGAAACAGACGGGAAAGGAACACACTGTTTGACTGGGCGGCAATAGACTTTAACTGTCGACCTTGTGGTGTTGTGCGGTGTTTTTCTTAGACTCTTGTATACAAAAACAAGTAGAGTTTTAGGCGTGCAAAAAAAATGAAAAGAAAATTCATGGTTTAAAAAAGTATGAAATAAAAGTTCGGATCTAATATCTACAGTACGTTGAGTCTGTAAATTGTTGGGGTGTTGTTTTTAATTGTGTGCTCTGTGTGAAATGTGCTTCTGTTTCATGACATAAAAATTATAGCCGCTCTTCAATGGGTATTATGCATATATAAATCTGTATATTTATACAGCAGTACAATTAATTAAGCATTACATAATTTTATCTGATTACAATTAAATGGACAAAATGTAATCAGATAAAATTACTGCCTTTTTTTACACTTACTTTGTACATTTAAATACATATATTGTTCATTGTAGAGAAACTGTGTTCTGTAAAGTTAGAATATGTAGTGTCTGCCTTTTTAGACACAGATGCATTATGGGAGAACCTTCAGCATCCTTTGTTCCTATTTCCACATTCATATCGCATATAAGAGCTGTGCAAAGGGTTATTTTCCAGTCCATAGCCATAACTTATTATTCGGATGGCTTGGAAAACAATTTTACCTTTATCATTTTCAGAGAAAACTAAAGATGTTTTCCCTGTGTGTTTTCTCGATGTGTGTGTGTGTGTGTGTGTGTGTGTGAGAGAGAGACAGAGTGTGTGTGCATGTGCGTGCGCGTGTGTGTGTGTGTGTGTGTGTGTGTGTGTGTGAGAGAGACAGAGTGTGTGTGCATGTGCGTGCATGTGTGGACGTGTGTGTGTGTGTGTGTGTGTGTGTGTGTGTGTGCAATTGCATGTCACTTCCCATTTATAATTCATATCTAGGCAGGCTGTATGTGCAAACAATGCCTGTAGTATATTTCTGACTACTGTTAACACACCCATTATGTAGTATCTCCGAATAAATTGCATTGTTTGTTTCTTAGGTTGAATTTGGAATCGGCGGTCCTGATTCCTGAACATTCACGGCCACTTGGTTACCGTTCATGTCACTAAAAGCTAAAGACTTAATGTCTTTATTGCAGTCGGTGGACCCTGCAGGTCAATTGTAAGTGATGTGCATGTTAACGAAGTATCACTTAGAATTGACTTTATCTCACTGGGCATAGTGCTCCTCTTCTGTGAGATGTGTCAATCATCAGCATTCACACTTTCGATTGATAAGTGTCTCTCTTGAAAAAATTCACTGCTCTCTCCTTTAAGTCAAACAAATAATAATTGAATGCTTGCATCCAGGAATTCAATTTTAAGTGGCGGTGCACGTTATTGACTTATCATGAAGTACTCTCAAGATATTAATAGTGTTACGAGAGGCTTAAAAGAAGTCAGCTGTTGAAATTGGACTTTAATTAGTACACTTTCTACTGTACACAATTAGCACAGTCTGTAGCCATGGACTGAAGTCTCCAAAATTTCAATATGCAAGTCAGTAAATTGTTAACTCTGGCTTAACTTCATTTATATACGCAAGGAGAATCTTGGGGATAAATCCAGTGGAAAAAATGAATGTAATCACTAGAAAATTAGAATAATAGAATAAAAGCAAGCGCTCAGTCAGGGTTCCGCAAATGAAATGAAAATGTTCCATTTCATTACCGCCAAAACCGCATTGGAGCAGCAGTATATTTAATTTATTGCTTTATAGAAATACAAGGTAACACTTAACATTAAATTGCACCTACACACATCTAACTGTCATAATTATGTTGGTAAAAAAAAAAAAAAACAGGCTATAACAAAGTAATTGCAAGACCAGCCCTGGTACATTAGTTACAAGTGTGTAACATGTAACTGGGCTGCAACACAATGTAACACATTGTTTCACGTATAATAAAGAACACCACTGTCTCATGTTCCCTAACATTCAGTCACCGGGTAATAGCCTGGTGTTACTGAAATAGGTATAATATAATTTCACAGGTATGGGTGCAACTTAATGTAACATGCTGCCAATCTTAATGTACTCATAGTCCTACAAATGATATCTTGTTCTCACGCTTTGTTTCCTGTGGCCTTCTACATATGTCATCCATAAGGGAGGTGGTTCAAGGGTGGGCTTCTTGTAGCATTCTTCCAGGCGGATGTTGCGCTGCTCCTTCAGATTTTTCGGTTACTCCAATCTGCTTCCATGAGTTAAGGCCACCCTGTTCTATGGATACACACTGTTCTATGGATATAGCAATGGACCATGCAGAACATTGATTTTTTTTGGCTTCCCATAAAGAAAAAAAAAATAATAAGAAAGTTGTACTTGTCGACATGTTGATGCATTCTTTGAATCTCTGTCCTGTGAACATGTCCTTTTTTCAGCCAGGCTTGTCGTTCCGGGCAGGGGGATCTTGGGACTCAGCCAAAACTTTCCCTGATTATCCATTTGAACCCATTTTTTCCCCTCTGATTCTGACTCAGGCACGAGGACCATTTAATGTAAATCAAGCTCAACAGAAAAACAGCGACTGAGAACACTTACGAAGCCTTTCTGTAAATTGATTGGGGAAAAAAGGTCTCAAGATACATTTTGTCAATTCAATACATTAACACGATATATTCTGTTTTGCTACTTACTATTGACTTCCAGATTTATAAATACCACAAAAAAGCAAATTTCTGTCCATTACATTGTCTGTTTAGCAGATGTCCCTATCCAGAGCGATACACAGAGTATACATTCTATCCAGAGCGATACACAGAGTATACATTCTATCCAGTTTATACAGCTGGATATTTACTGAAGCAATTCAGGTGAAGTACTGTGCTCAGAGGTACAACAAAAGGGTACTGTGGGAATATGAACCAGCAACCTCTGAGTTACAAGCCCTGTTCCTTAGCTGCTACATTGCATTACTGCCTTTTTAAAATGTTTTTCCCCTGTATGATGGACAATCATATGTGCAGCCATATTTTATTGGTCCAATTTCTATCAATTGTGGCACAACAAAGACGACCATTCATGTCCTCCAAAAATGCCACCCCATCCCTTAACCATTTCTGCTCAATAGTCCCCAAGCGGAGCCATACAGCTGTCCCGCCAAGACAGCATGGATTATACAGTCAGTCACACCACAAGGTAGGCACTCAATGGACCAGAGGGGGTGCTGTTGTGCAATGAGGGGTGGAGTATGCTGGCTGAGCCTACGCTTTGGCCAGAGGAGCCCAACTTTTCCTTGTTGCCATGGTGACATAATGGCTGTCTTTCCACAGAACGTCCAGCAAAACTCAGCATGGGTAGAGGCGAGATAGGACTCTGGACCAGGGATCTGTCACTACACCATGGACTACACATAGAGGCAGCCATTTTGACTGGCAGAGGTGTTTCACAGAGGTACGTTTTTTTTAATGGAATTATTATGTGTTCAAATGATACCAAGTGCAGGTAGTGAACAAAATAAAATGGAAACACCAGTGGAAATTCAGTTATCCGGCAACCGTGTGAGATTTACAGCCTTGTACAAGGAGATAGACTATACCGGCGTCTGGAATTCTGCAGGGGGAACACAACACCACACTTTCACATGAAAGTCAATCGCTTCACACTTATTGATGGAAGTGGAAAACTATGTCTCGGGTGTCACTCTTGAATGTCCATAAAGGCTTGTCAGGGTTCATGTCTGGTGACTGAGAAGGCCATGACATTAGTGTCCTGCATCTCAAACCACTGAGTGACTGCATGTCTGTGGAGAGGGGTTCTTGAAAGACACCCCTCCTCTTTTACATGGGGCGGGGATTATCACACGGTAACAGCAAAGACTTATCTTGCCCTCACCTTTTTTCAGCTTTATTTCCATTTGGTTGAAAATGGTGTTACACAATGATTCAAGTCCAAAATCATGCCAGTGGAAGCATTTTCACTGTGAAAGTAGTTTTCTACATGCTATGATTCCTGCAAATATCACAGATGTGACGTAAGCCCTTTCACATATGCACTGCAACCCTGAACTTACCTAAACATTACCCGGAGGAGCTATATGTGAGAACGCAAACGTCCGAATCAGCTGCACTGGACATTAAACGGACTTTACCCAGCCAGCTCCCTAGAACAAAGTCCAGGCAATGTCTGATTTTGCCCATGTGTGAATAGAGCAGGTCACTGTCCAGAGATTTCACAGTGAGTGAGTGGGCGTGTTGAAGATGTTTCTATCATGTGATGCGTGGACAGAATGCATTCTCTTTTCTCTCTTGCCTATATATTGCTTTCCAATCTTGCGCAGATACGCCCCAATACATGTAGTATTGATATCAATACAAAAACAGTCATCATTATGGATAAGTCGGTAGCCTCGTCTGCCATCCTCGATGTGCTGTAAACAAAACACTGTGATTCCCGCAGCGTACTTTTTGCTTCGTGTCCTGCCTCCTACACACTCTATCTACGGACAATCTCCTGTGTGTGCTGCATGTGTGAAAGGGCTACTCCAGACAATGTCCAGACCTGATTCTCCGGACATTTTTCGGAGTTTATATGAGAAAACGGCTATAGATATTCGGTCTCGAAGTTCCTGAGTAAATTGTGGGGCATTTCTTTACCACCCAGTTATGTGAGTTCCTACATCACCATTTTTTTGTTATGGTCTTTCTTTCTTTGAGTCAGTTTAGCTGTCAAGAAAAAAGTATCAAGTAAAAACTGACTTTGATTGCAGCATCTGCCATCTTAAAGTTTGAATGCACTCGAACTATTCCCTCCATCATCACACAGAAATACTGGCACTCTCCATTCCAGTCTGACACCTTGAGTCTAGCGCCAAGTGTCTTTAAATTATTAAAAAATGACTACTTATGTAGTAGAGGAGTTAATTGTATATTTCTGTTGATAATACTAATATTGTATCATACTAAATACATATTATAACAAGCAAATATTGAACAAGGTGTGTCAAAGTGAATGTTCACTGGCTTATATTTTGACATTAAGAAGCTTGAGCTGAAGATTTCATTTTTTTGTCTTCCTCCTCCCCCACCCCGACCCCTAACTCATCGCCTCCACATAACACAGTAGAACCTGTGCTGCCGATCGATGGAATTGAGGAAAAGAGGAGAAGGGAAAAAACTAATAGGACATTGATTTTGCACGAAAGCAGGTTTTGAGTGTTTGTGTTGCAGGTAAGTGTTATTGACTGCCAGGCAAGTGGCGTATTGACCTGCGGTCTGGACTCATTAACGGGAGCGATGCCTCGGAGGTAGACTTATCGGGCGCGAGGCGAGAGACGGGGTCTCCGCTCTGACTTTTTCCTGTCCTCTCATCCGTTTCTCTAATGAGCCCGCAAGGCCTTCAAGAGCGGCCCAGCGGCCTGAGGCGTGAGGAGTTGGGGGCGACTAGAGAGCATGGAGGGGCGGGGGTATTGACCAGGTGTCACCGGTCCTGCCTCTCCTGCTGCCTGCCCCAACCCCCCAACCGACACACCAATTCATCCTTATCATGCCCGGTGACTCGCGCTCTCATTTGCCGGGGGAGTCGCACCAATTCCAACCCCCCCACCTCGGCATCCGAGCGTAATGACAGCTCTGATCAAACCGTTGTGAGGGCATTAGAGGTGTTATTGAAAATCAATGCCCTCGCTGTCTCTCGGACTCGCGAGCACGGCGGTTTTTTAAAAAAAGAGCTCCTGGAAAAAAAGACTGCCGAGCCAGAAAAAGCCCCCGTGTACCGGGAGGACTTAAATTACAATCCGTTTCAATTTAGGGGAGCTGAAATTGAGCCGCGTATCCCGGAGACAGGAGCATCTGTTACTGCATGCCTCACTTTTACCACAGTGTGTTTTTCACTCATAATCATCCAGCCGACATGTGCTGCCCGACCTCAACCTGTAAAAAAATAAATAAATAAAAACGCAAGAACGCCCCTTTTCTTTGGCTTTTAATTAGCACTTTGGAAGAACACACATGCCTTCTGTGTGTGTGTGTTTGTGTGTGTTACCTAAGCTTGCCGATCACATCTCTTGAAACGGCCCCTGAAAGTCCTCAAGGAAATGTGTCCACTCACAGTCAGGTGGTTTTTTGCAATTTCCGTATTATGAGTGGATATCAATGCACACCCCCTTTTGAAATGTTATTTAGTTTAAGAAAAAAAAAAACAAGTACAAGATGCGATAATTCATCTGTATGCCCTGATGTTCTAACTCATTGGAATCCCTCATCATAGCATTCAGCCATGAATAGGACTCTGTAAGCAGACAAGGCGTAGTTTGTAAAGAAAACATCCTTAAGCACATTCTTTTATCTGATGCAAATCAACTAAAGCGTCACATAACCTCGGACGACGGCGATCGGCACAGAGATATAAAGACGGACAAAGTAACCAATGGAAAGAGAAGATTGCATCGAGTGCATACCGGATCAGTACGAATTTTGTGACACCGGTTTGAACTTGGATCAATTGGTTTGCTTTCGTCTTCTGTTCCACCTCTAACGTTTGATCGTGTGAGATCCTCAGCTGGAGCAGGTTTTAGCCAGCTAGCTTTTTCACCTCATATCACATCCTACAGTTTGAAAATGATGCTCGGTTTCTGAAAACTGACAAGTTGATAAAAGGATGTGTATTTTGGCTGTAGAATCAAGCAAAATCATGTTATTCACCTATCCTGAAGGTACTGACAAAATGAAGGGGCATTATCTGCTAGTTACTCTCTCGTTTGCTACAGCTAGTTTTTTGTACTCCTACTGTCAGAACTCAGAATGACCCAGGCGCAGACAGCAATAAATAATAAACCAAAGATTATTAAGCAGCCAAAAAAAAATGGCTGTTGCAGAAATCAGAGTCAAGAGCCAGGCAAAAGTCAAAACCAAAAAGACACAGCAATTAGGTACAGGCAGGATCCAAAAATCATAAACGGGAAAACAGGCAAAGTCAAAACGGGCAGCCAGATCACAGAAACAGAAAGGCTCATAGTGTACACAGGCACTGAGACAAACTCACCACAAACAGAAGAACAAACGGGGTATAAACGCAAAAGACTAATGAGCAAACGAGACAACAGGGCAGGTGAAACAAATGACTAATCAGCTAGACGGGTAATGAGCAAGGAGGGGTGAACACAAAATGGCAATTAAAACAAAAGCACGTGGGCAGGGAAAACGGAAAAACCAAAACACATGAAAACAACTGAACAAAACGGAAAGTAAAAAGACAGAAAAAAAAACATCATATCAGACAGCATTACGGGCAGTTACTTCTACCACTCTCGGACTCCATTTTATGAGAATTTCTTCAGCTGTGTTCGGTTTTGAGTTTGCCTTTAAAAGCTTTAGGCTGAATGTTTTCAGCACGTTTCCAGGGCTTCTCTTTAATTTGACCAAGAAGCACAAGGAGCATTGCAGAGAAGGCCTTAGAATCTCGCGCAGCATTGTCATCTCATTCAAAACAGGCCTTGAATCTTAGAGGTTGTTCATGTCAGTTTCATCGCTAACGCTAACTATGTTAAAGAAACCTGCCATTTCAGTGCTTTAATCTGGAACATTCCGAAACAATATTCACCGTACAGATATTTGTATCATGCCAGCATTAAATTAACCAGGAATGTTCTGATTTGTAACTTTATCTTATTTAACATCCAAATGAAAAAAAAAAAAAAACAGAAGGATCTAAAAACGTTTCTAGTGGTTGGGCAGTGAGGAGGGAACATTCAAAGAGAACACAGTGTTCTTTACGCTTGCATTAATCAAACAAACATACATGTGGAATAATATGGGTTCTGAGGGCCCAAGAAAGGTAGTTTTTTTTCATGCTTTAGCTCCATAGCACCCACTCATTTACTCCCATTCATTCTCAAGTTATGCAAGAACAACTTAATTTCCCAGGATGCCAGCTTAATCTCAGCCAATTCATTTTTCAGCTTTCTGGTTTGAGTGTGAAAGCGCAGCCTGTTCTCTCACACAAGGAACCTGAAGCAGAAGCTTTTTTTTACTCTGTATCACTAGTCTGTGTCCAAGAACCATGCTTAAATTACAGTTGGGACCCATTTCACCTGCATCACAACAGCAGCAACAACACAAAAAACATAAAGGCTATTGTATTTTACTCATAAAGGCATTTACAGGTTTACTAAATAGCCTTTGAAATAAATAAATAAATAAATTCATTAATTAACTGTAATTCTCACCTCCTAGGTAAATAGGTGTCCATATGGAGACCCAGGTGGATCCTGCGGTTGGACACAAATACACAAAGTCTCAAGTATAATTCTATTCGGAGGTTCCTTTCCAAAGAGCTCCATGTATATTCAGCTTTGAACAAAAAGAAACACAGTGGTTAGTCAGGAAGTCTGCCCATGGGGCATTATTTAACACAAAGGCGGCTAATATGACTGCCAAAATAATAAGGCAAGTAGTAAATGAATAGTTCCTTCCAAGGCCTCTTTTTTTCCTCCCCCCCTCTCTTTTCTGATGCAACGTGTATGAAACGTTTTAAACAGCTATTTTGCTGGTCCCCAGGCTTTCCCTCAGCAAGGGCTAATGCATTAGTTCCCATTTGGAATGTGTTTTTGAAATGGAGATCGGTAATGAGACTGGAAACCCGATGATCGCATTTGAATTGCTCTGGGCACCCCTGGGCTGAACGATTTGGGAGGGTTCCGCTGTGAATCAGAACCCATTTCAGCGGGCGAAGCTGCGAACGCATCTGTGTTCAGCTCGCCCCATTTAAAACCGGAGGGGGGGCGCAGGGGAGGAGGGGTGTGAGGGGGAGGGGGGAGGCAGGGGGTTGCATGCCAGCTCTTCAGAGCTAAAAAGTCTGCAGATTGCCCTCCAAAAAACTGGTTTTTGAAGACGGACGTCACTGAAGGCTAAGCTGGAAGACATCCAGGGAAAAACACAGCTCGTTCTCCACCATGTTCCCTTTCAATTTTGGGACACCCTGCTAAAACATACAACATGTCTTACAAGGGTTTCATTTTTGATTAGGGTACTCAGTAAAGAATAAATCAATTGGTAACACTTCAGGGCCTGCATTGCTTATAAATCATTATTAAGTAGTTTATTAATCATTAGTGATACATTAATAATCACTATGTATGATTCATTATGTGTGTGATATACACTGTGTATGATAATCACTGTGTATTTACTAATGTTGACAAATACATGAACACATTATACATAATGTGTAATAAATGGATTACTAATGATTAACAAACTACTTAATAAGAACTCGAGGCAGTTTTTTGCAGACCTTTAAGTGTTAGGAATTCAGCAAATATAGAAAATTATATGTGCGAATCTGTAAGATGGTTTAAAAAATACATATAAAACATTTGGGTTTCTTTATGACTTGGTGAAGAATAAATGAATCTACCAAGTTCTTTGTGTAAACGTTGGGACCCTATAAAAGACTCTTAGTCTGGCAACGCAGTCAGCAGATTGGCGAAGCTGAGAGGAAGTGTACCTCCTGATCAGTGGTTTTACTGAAACGGGGCGCATTAGCAATGCAGAGCACCGCGCTCATGCATTTCACAGCCTAAAAAGGATACCTGCTCCCTTCGCTTGATTTCCTCTTCTTTTTATAGTGTGTAAAGTCAGCAGCAGAGCAGCTGACAGAAGCCAGACCAGGCCACAGTGGAGAGCTTGGTTGAAAGAAAGGCAGATAGCGCAGATTCCAGGCCACAGTGACAAAGTGCTGTCAAATGTCTTTACACCTCTCAGCCCGGCGGCAAAAATCCGCGCAATCCAACGCCCCCAGCGAAGCTATGCACAAAAGACTGGCCGAAGGAAGAGGGTATAAATCATCACGTTTCAAAACAGGGCAGCTACAGAGAACGAGGTCAGGAGGGACGGAGTGAGGTGGGGAAGGAGGAGAGGGGGGTGGCGGGGGGGTGGGGTCGGAGGGGGTTCTGGGAGGGAGCCACCGGCCAAAATAATCTTTCCCTCTTTCATTCATTTTGTGGGATTTCTTTCACAGTTTAGCGAAACCGCACACTCGCACACTGGCGGTATTATGTACACAAGCCATAAAAAAAGAAAAAAAAACGAATAACATTTATTCAGCTGGGTGCGTCTGGCAGAGGTGGTCCCACTGAGACGGGGGCCCGCCCCTGGCACAGTGCCCCTGTTCGCCCTGTCCTTTGTGTGGGTAAGGAGAGACCAAGGGGTGGGGGGCTGGGCTGGAGAGGAGAAGGCCATCCTTGAGGGGGAATAAAAAGAGAAGTAAAAATCAAAGTAGATCGTACCCATACATGAGCATTCCAACTTGGCACGTCCAGCGCACACAATTAGCTGTTGAGACGTTAATCAAATGTGCCTCTGTATGTTTTTTTTTTTTTTTTTTTTTGGAGGGAAGGAGTGGGGGTGGGGGGGGGGAGGGGGGGCAGGGGGCAGGGGGTGTTTGCCAGCTGGTGACAGGACAGCTTGTTTGAGAGGGCCAGCAGGAGTAGGAGTGGAGGTTTATTTAAATACGGGACTTGTCATGACTGTATTTCTCCTGAGCTGTTGGAGCGTACCGTCTGGCTCATTGGCGGAATTGCTTTGGAGATGTTTGGCATAGGCGGAACAGCTTTTCGTTCCCCCAAGCGGTATAAGGAGAATAATGGTTTATCCCTTCCTGGGGATATGTATGTATACACATACATGTACATGCTGTCTGACTCCCACACATGTATGCCATCTCATTTCGGCTGTTATGATGTTATGTTCTCTTTTCCAGGAAGGAGGAACTCATATAAACAGTGCTGTTGTGTATTTTTAATGCACTGACTCCATTCCATGTATTATATTCATAATGGATATGAAAGTATTTGTAATGGAGGCTTTGTGTAATAGTAGCCTGCATTAGAGTGACAAAAAGGGCACTCAACTGTAGCACAATAAAGAGTGATACTTTCAGTTGGTATAAACTGATAGATGTTAACGGGACATACTTAGAAATAATATCTAAAAGCATAAAAACAAAATGAAAACACACAGGCACACAGAAGGCCTTGCCATTAGAATGAAAAGTGTTTAGGTCAGTTGGCAGGTGCACTGACTTCATTTACGCAACAACAGCCTCTGCTTTGCCCCACAGCAGGAAATATTTATTTAACCTTTATTTCACCAGGAAGCTTCCATGGTGATAAATAGCTTCTTTTGCAAAGGAAACCTGGCCAAACATGGCAGCCACGCAGACTCAGACACACAGATAGCATTTGTATCATATTTGAATGAGAGAGACCTTATAATACAGGTCCATCAAACAGTCACACTGAATTGATCTACTACGCTACGTTGACATTTCTATAGTAAAAGTGCAGGGTCTCGATGACATCACTGGCTGTAGCCAGAGGTCCACACCGGTGACCCAGCAGAATAGGGGTTAAGCTGGTCAAAATCCTCAGTCTAATTTCTCTCTACCATCATATCCTGGCTATCTGGGCGCCTGCAAAACTTGAGTATTGATTATTATGTTGTATCTGTTGTTCCTCCTGTGGCATAGGCAATATGTGATTGGTATTGCTTTGGCTGCGGGGAAAGAAGTAAGGGCCATCATCACATTGAACTATGTGATTTTAATTCAACAAATCTTTAAAACATGAATGCTCCTGTCATGAATTTGCTTTGAGCTGTGTTTGTATGTATGATTGCGCTTGATTGATTTCCTTGCCTATTTGCTGCTGAAGTTTTAGACTGTATTTTGTTGCTTCCTTGGCCAAAGCTCACTTTAAAAGAGATGGACAAGCCTAGTTAAATGTATTATAAATACTGAATAGGGCTTGTGGGGTGACTACAACTGTAGTCCAGTTGAGCTGAGGGAAAATATAGGGCAGTACTTTGACCATTGAACTACAGGCGTACATCCTATGATATGCTACCCTCTCTAAAATGAAAAAGTTTGGGGTTTGTGTAGCAGTAAGCACAATGACTCAGTTAAAGCTGTTGAACTCACATCAGTTGAATCCCATTACAAATGCGTCTGTCCCCCAAAAATACTTACACACTGCTCTTCTGCACTTATCTATATATATGTGTGTGTGTGTGTGTGTGTGTGTGTGTGTGTGTATATATGTGTACATATATATATATATATATATATATATATATTATTTTTTCTAAATGATATGTTTTTAAATTTGACTTTGCTTGCAGTTTTGGCTTCATGGAGGTGTAATATGTTCCATTTTAGACCCTCTTTTGGGTCTCAGCACAGCTGCGGAGCTCAGACATGACCGGGAGACAGTTACAGAGGAGGGAGCAGAATCTGCTCGGTCCCTGGTGCTCAAGGTCATCACCAGAGCAGGTGTGTGATTACAGTAGTCCAGAATTAGATTGTTCCACTTGCCAGCAGAATCTGGTGCTTACTGGGTAAAAAAAAAAAAAAAAAAACTTGTGTGATTGTTTTTTTCCCCCTAGAATGACTTATGAGGTGTACATTTACTTCCTTAGCAACTTACGTTACTACACAATGCACAGATGGTTTTGAGGTTAAAAGCAATTTTGGGGAATATGATTTCCTTTGCAGTCTGTGGACCAAATGGACTGGAATTGAGTAGCTAGGCCTCTTCTTTTGTGTCTGGGAAAACATTTTTGGTTTGAATAATATTCAGTCACTGGTTTTTGAGTTATGTTTTTAAGACAAAAAAAACTGACATGATAATTGCTTCTGATATTTTTTGCATACAAGCTATTCAAATTCCTGTGGAGAGCTACCCAGTCAAATCTACTGGGGTGGTGTCCTGTGTTAATGGGTACTTTCATTTTCTGAAACCACAACTGCAGATTGGACTGTCATTTATTTGTACAGAGTGCATTTTTCTTTATATCTTGATTTGGAATGACTGGTTGTACTTGCAGAGTCATTACACCACTGCTGCATGTTGAGCTGAACTGGGTGGGTGCATACTAGCGTGTGCACATGCAATCTGCTCCAGCTTCTCTCCTCTGCACAATCCACCATGAGGGACTGTTACCGTGTCAGAGGATTGCGTAACAGATGTACCATCCGTTTATACAGTACCACGCTCAAGGCTAAGACTGTAGTGCCATATCAGGGATTCAAACCTGCAACCTCTTAGTTTCAAGCCAGTAATAGTTTTTTCTTTTGCAAAGCTCAACTTAAGTGTGACTCAAAGCCATGATCTCATGCCTCATATTTATATTTTTATATTTATACATTTTTATATTTATATATTTTTTCTCCTAGTGTTAGTGAGCTGTGCATTATTTGCAAAGCTACATAGACTTAAGTGTTGAAATTCCCATTGATTTGTTTGTCCGCTCATTCGCCAGTTAGTTTCTGAATAATCTTTTTATTTTAGGTTCAGCTGTAAACCTTTCCAGCAAATTAATCATACTTGGATATGTTTCTGCTACATCCATATTTCACCATTATAAACATTCAAGAGGACCATCTGCGTAATCCAGTCCCTGTTTTTTCCATCTGTAATATAATAATGGCTCCCAGTTAAGTTTGGACAGGAATCTCATAACATAAATGGTCTAAGGTTTAAAGAAATAAACTTCATTATGTATTATGTGCATATGTAAAGATTGTATGCAGCTGTCCTTTTCAGAAAATGACACACAACCACTTTTGTGGTTATATATACATTGAAAAAAATGTTTAAATAACTGTAACATTTATTTCCTATGTTTGAAAAAATTTTTAATAGTTATAATAGCTTCTATAAATGTGTTAGTTAATGTAGTTTATAATTTTCCAGGATATTTTGTTGCTATTCGTGACAAGAGTAGAATTCTTACTAAGCAGGCAAGCCACGAGGCAATTGTCTTTTCTACGATAAGAATGTCTGTCTGTGGGATCTAAGGCCATTGGTCCACCATTTCCAGTCTCTTTTCCAGGGCTTAGCAGGTCTACAACTGAGGCTAACCCTAGGCTTTAAAGCTCATTCATGGCCAAGAATCACCCAGGCAGATTGAAGAAGGGATAGCTGAGCTGAAGGCAGACAAGATAATACTTTATTGTTTTTGGAAAAAGAATGTGGAGGTGTGGCCGCCAGGAGTGGTTTTTCTGCCCCACAGGGAGCTTGTTTTTTCAGGAATGTTTTTGGATATCACTCCTTAGTATGCATGGTGGCCTGAAGTGACAGCGCCAGTCCTAAACTAAGCACACTGTCACTTTAAAACGTAGCGTTGATCAGAAAATGTAACATGTAGTGGGCTTTTGAGCCAGAGGTGATCCCAGTTCTGGTCACCACTGGTGTACCCTAAAGCAGAGTGCTTAACCAGGATTACTTCAGTAAATATCCAGCTCTGAACAGCATGCTTTACGTTTAAAAAAGAAAGTTTTGAAAGTCACTTTAGATAAGTATATATGACAAATGCCTATGGTCTCTATTTTAATCATCTAAAATGATAAAATGGCATGTATTATAAAAGAGTTATAAAAGAATTTCTGCTGTGTTTATTTCATCACTCTGTGGCATAAATTCCACAGAACAGAACAGTTCCATGGATGAAAAAGGTTACATTCCAAACTGCTACAGAATAAGCATGGCCCTGACACAGATATCACAGACAAATCTGGGTTTTCAAATAAAATATGCACCAATTATTTAATACAGCACAGCCTTTATTTATCAGTGTGCCATCAGGTCGGAACATCTTAGTACAGTCTTCAATGTTAGATGCAAATGTGTTGTGTATTTTTAAACTGCAGAGTGTTAGCCCTGGTAGAATTCGAGACAGAAAAACAGAAAGGCTCTTGCTCCCTGTCAATCGAGACAGCAAAGCCTTTCTTTCCATCAGCATGCGAGGGACCGGGACTAAGTCAGCATTCTGTCAGTGGCCATCTGGGGTGATGACAGGCAGCCATTTTTATCTTGGAGAGACAGTGCAGTCAGACGGTCTGTACATGATAGGTCACAATCTGGCAGAGAATGAGTCACAGCCTTTCGGCTGAAATCGAGCCGTCATCTCTCCATCTTTACTGTTTTTTTTTTTTTTCGGACTGCCAATTCTGCTCCATCACAAACGCCAGGCTGAAACAACTCGTGAGTCAGCGTTTCAGCCACAAGGAGACAGCCGTCCGGCCGAGGTTTGCGGACCAGATGACCGCACGGGGACTCATAGTTGTACTAGTGTTCACTGGCAGGATGGAACAAGGAGGATGATGGCCATGTCTGAAGTGGGCTCATCATCGATGCAGCCAAGTTGCCACTCAGAATTAAAAAAAGGTTTGTGTGTAGACTACTCTGATGGAGCAATAAACTAATGACGTGTGACTCACTCGTTTCAGCAGGGCAATCAGACAGGGGTATGTCCCAGTGCAATGACCCAGACTACAACATCTATCTTCTGCAGAACCTCCTTTGTGGTGACTTCTGGGAACAAGCAAAGGGCATTACGCTAATGAAGTCTTGGATCCTCACTTCCCCACAGGTTAATCCTGACATAGACCCGAGTAAAGACGCTCAATCTCTGACAGCGTCTGGATAGCTTCGTTAACTTTTCTGGCTCATGCTTCCTGCAGTCCGGCTGGTGCCAGTAGATTTATGAGGGTGGATTTAGTTGGCTTAGGTGCGTTATGGTTTCGCAGACCCACCGCTGAGACTCAGCAGAAGCATTCAGCAGAAGTATTGACTTAACATTGGTTTATTAGCAAAGCACACCCCTGGAAGCTAAACAGGGTTACATTGCATTGGAATATGAAACTACCCAGGCTCGTAATTGTGATGTCATATTTATGCGCCTGATAGGGTGAGGATAATCTTGACATGACTGCTTGCAGACATTGCAACTCTTCTTGATAATTGTGAAAAAAGAAAACATTCTTGTCAGACTAGATAATGACATTTATTTCAGGATTTTGTTTTCCCCAGACCTGAACCCGTTGAACATGGTATGAGCAGGGGAAAGCATTGTTTTTCCAATCCATATATATCAATAAAAAAAATGTAAAAATCGATTTTGAGTATTCAATCCTTTCCGTCACAGAAAGACAAATAGCTTTCCTGTGTTAATGACAGATGGAACTGTAATTCTAAAGCATAACATTTTGAATCATTCTTATCTAATGTTTGAGTTCTTTCATTTGTTACAGGTATACACAAAACACACACAGAGATAAGTATACATGACAGAGACACTGGTATATTCCATGGCATTGTGAATTTTATGAGACGTGAAACATAAATACACTAAATAACTGCGGTACTTTCTGATCGACTTCTGTTTGTGAGCATTATGCGTGATACCGTTCCAAAGTAGGACCAGATGCTTTATGAAGCTGGCTGTAACAGAAACATTGTACGTTCTGCCCTCAGCCAAGAGAAACTGGGCCTGGCTTCTGTAGAGGGCTGTCTGGCAGTGCGCTTTAAAAAGCGCTTATCTGGTATCTGCGCTGGAGTTCCAAGCACACGATAACAATCCCTTATCTTATCTCTGTCTGTTCGTTAATGTCACGGCTTAAGGGGTTTCTTCTTCCTCTCCAGTCGGGCTGGCTGAGCGGACCGTTTGCAGATTAGCCAACACGGGCCTTTGTGAGCTTGGAGCATTCTCAAAAACACGATCCAAATGCTTGCCCTGTCATGCACAAGTGCCTCGGTGGACACGTAAGCACGCAGCCAAACCTCCTGTTTGCCTGTGTCAAATGACTGGGCCACAACGGCACGGTTGACATGGTCTGCAGAATTCAAACAAAGAGCAATCCACAGCCATGACTCAAACCCGCCACCTGAAGCCAAACAGAAGAGGAACCTTAGGGCTAACTTTGCATTCATTCAAAGGGATCACGTTTCCATGACGTCAAATAAAAAAAGCATTGCTTCCATTATGACATTGTGTAGACTGTACCCATGACAGCATTGGTGTACAGCTCTATTTTGAAGCATACACATTATTTTCATATATGTTAGTTTCTCTGTGTTAAACAGTTTGATTTTTTGTAAATATGGTTACTTTTTCTGAACCTTATTTATCGAAAAAAAAAAACTAACCAATGAAGGAAAAAGACCTGAATTGTGGTTGAGAATGAATAGCTTTTCCACTTACATCAAAACCATACAGGGCACCGTGGTTCCTAGCCCTTTCACATGGCACACACCCGAACAATGGTCGCTAACGAGCTTCGCAATTACCACATCCTGTGATGTGAAGACAAGATCCCGGCTCAGGACATGAATAATGCATCCTGGATGAGTTCTGTAGTTCAGGTTTCGAGGGCACGTTTCTCAGGAATATCTTATAATAAGCCAAAAAAAAAAAAAAAAAAACAGATCACACCAACTGCCATCTGCTAAAAGATGCACATTCAATGAAGGTATTTGACTTTGAACGTAAAATTAAAAGCTTCCTCAGATAGGTTGGGAAACCATGAGCAGTGTTTACATTAAAATAGTTTGCATACATAAAGAAAGAATAAATAGCAATTAAAAGAGATGGTGCCATTTCAGAAGGCTGGTAGGTAACTCAGGTAGCACGTTAGCATTGCGCTAAGACACGGAAAAGCCCCTCAAAGCTCTGACTACACTGGCTAGGCCCATCTGGCTATCTCTTCTCTTGCCTTTGGCTACACAGTGCCTCACTCAGCAGTTGACTGGGGTGTTGAAGGCCAGCTATTTAACACATCAAAACAACAAGCACTGCTATCAAACAGCCCCTGCCTGTGGCTCGTCTCCTTGCTGCCCGAAAATGTGCCTTATCTTTCCTCCTCTTGTTGGTTCAGTCAGCGACCAGATGCCCGCATTCTCCGGCTAATAGCACATTGTGGAGTGAAGCTGCTTTGACATGCGTTGGGCCGGGACTTGGGGAGCTGGGGGGGGGGGGCAGATATCGCCATGGTTATGGGGGAGGAGATATCACCACGGTTACTGTAAATTGTTGCATTTTACATGAGATCAGTGATAATTTCTGACAGAATTTTTGTGGGCAAGACTAATTTTTTTTTACTGTTATGCATAACTGCCTGTGTTTCATTAATAAAGACAATTTAAAAACTTAGACTAATATGTACTGAGGTTTAAATTTAAAAAGCAATTTAGGTTTTGGCTCTTATTAGCTGTTCTTCAAAGGCAGCATTAAAATACTCAAATCCCCCGCCCCCAACCAGAAAAAAAGCATAAACATAAACGATTGCTAAGGAGCTGGTTGAAGTTCATTAGCATTCTTCCTCCTTTTTGTTATTTATTATTTCTTATCATAATTTCATTGTTATGAAACCTCCATGATTTAACTGAGTGAGAAACACACACATGCCTTCGGATGAATGAAATAACAACCTGCCTCCTTCCTTGCCAGAAACATTCTTTGTTTCTGCGAAGCAGGTTTTAAATTAAAAAGTTTAAGTGAAGCATAATTACATATCAGAGGATGTTATGAAATCCAATATCACAATGCATGTAATTTTATTTGCTTGTAATCTTTCTCACCCAGGCTAATAGGCATTTTCATAGGGCACACCCGGGGCCCAGAATGTTACAGCGTTTCTAAATGGAATGGTGGGGTTTGTGCGGCTCCTCTGTTCTTTTGTCTTTGATTTTCAGCGCAGAGCTTGATAGTCAGGGAGGCACTGGGGATTTGTCAGCCTATGATCTCAGAGAGTCTTTGACAAATGAGTGAATTTGGCAGAGAGAGAAGTGGAGGTATGGGTCTTCTACATGACTGGAATTTAGATGAGGGTAATGGGAAGACAGCAATGAACCACAACACGCATACACACGCACACACACACAACTGGCCCCTATGTGTGTGTTTTTATGTGAATCTCACCAAAATAAAACACACAAACATCAGCATATCTTGTGTGGTTTTAGCTGCATCCGGACACTACTGGTCTACATGTGCGTTGCTGCAGATATATCTCTATAGTGTGATGAAGAAACCGGTATAAATGACTGTTCATACGATCCACTGTTGCCCACCAGAGCCAGAACTCAGTAGACTTTTAAGATTTAAACACTGTCTAAGCATGGCCAAATGAATATCAAGCGCAGCTTTTGCATGTTGTTTATCTTCCACAAAACACTGAGCACATAGCACACAGAAACAGAACCCGTCTTGATTGAAATAAATGCACATCTCGCCAGCGCTCCACTCTGGATGCAATCACTGTTCAGTCAATCTTTATTACGGTGTTGTCACCTGCTTCAGCACCCACGCAATTGCTTAGTACAGGTGCAGTGTATCCACCGCATGAATGGAAATCTGTGGAACTGAAAGATATGGGAGACATGCAGAGGCCGAAGGTTTAGGTCTGATCCAATATGAGTACGGTGAAACCTTACTTATATTGGACCTTTTTATTCCCTGAGCAGACCATATAAGAACCTGGTAAAATGGCCTGTGAACAAATAATAATAGGTCTATGTACCCCTTTAAAAATGCTTTTGGCTTGTTGACTAAAATATCAGGGCAACAGCTGATAACTTCCTTTACTCCGCATTTTTACATTTTTAAAGGAATTGGTTAGATTTTCAAGTAATTGCTCAAACCTTGTTTTCATGGACCACTTTGGTCCCAACAAGGGGATCCAAGTGGAGCTGGTGTAAATTACAAAGGGACAAGCTCTCCCCCTTGTGGCAGCTCTGGGATGGTGCAGGTTTAATGGCACCTCCAGCTGCTTCTGCGCTCCTACAGATAAGTTAACCTTGTGATAACACGCTAATGCATGATGAATGTTGTGCTAATTAGACACAGCTTTTCACAGTTAGCTAAGAGGACATCCGGCAGTAATTAGCCCAAGTCAGCGAGATAATTTCGGAGAGCAGAAAGAAACCTTATCAGACTTTCACGGGGGTCCCATTTGACAACATTAGTGGGGGTTTTTTAATATCTCATTTATTTATTTAATTGCCTGTTTGATGTTTTTTTAGTCAGCTGAAAATAATCCATTATCCAGTTAGACGATATTGATTGACATAGTGGAAATTTAAATCAAATAATGACAGAATTATGTCTAGATTGTAGCCCCTCGTGGGAGGGCATACAGCAACACTGCAGGAATATATCATGGCCACTGTCGTAAGGATGACAGAATAATGGCAACGGTGTTTAAAGAAGTAGCGGTTAAAGAATTGAGCTCAGAGCTCAGACAACTGATCCCCACCAGGAAAACTGCCGTAACAGTGAGCATGCTGCCTCACCTTAAATCCTTCAGCAAACATTCGCCCATGTAAGGTGTGGAGGTAAAAAAAATAAATAAAAACAATGGAACGCATTCTGTGATCTACAAAGATAAAGATGTGGGCAAGCAAATAAATAAATAATTAGACTAATCAGCATGGGAGAGAAATGTTTGTGTTGGAAGGTGGGGGTTTGGGGGCTGGGAGAGGAGTGCGCAAAAGACTAGACTACATCATCATGTCTAATATAAACACTCTTCAGCGACGTTGTAATCTCCTAGGGCCCTGTTTTCTCTCTGTCAATGCGTTTCTTTTCAGACAGATGGCTAACAATGAGAAATGAATGCATTAGCGGAGAGAGGCCACCGCTCTCATCTGCCTCCACTTTGCCCATTAATAATGCACCACGGGAGGAGCTGGGGAATAGCGGAGATTAGCCCTGCATTAAGGAATCATTTGCCATTTCTATTACAGCAACGCTTTGGTGTTTCTTAAATCGGGCGGATTAGCACGGTTGTAATTGAAGTTTGTTAAAAACCCTATGAAAGTTTTGCAGAATCTTTGCCCTATGTTGCAATATTCTGACAGCTGAAAAAAACAGTTATGAATTAACACAGCATGCTAATGTGGACACTAATATTTGAACTCAAGTTGTTTAGGTATGAACGTTCTGATAGACTAAACCTCGACTCTTTATATTACCAAGGTCCATTTTCTTCTTCATTGGTTTCATTGATTTTGCAGTATCACCCACTCAGCGAGACGATCATCGTAAAATTAGGCAATGATCACAAGCAAATCAATATTAGCCCCCAAAAATCTGCTGTAATTAACTTTGCTATCTGTCAGTCTGTAAGGATGTTCTTTTTTTCCACATATGGTAACTCTTGAGAGATAATGTGAGCGAATTAGAGCCTTCATTCAACATCACATTCAGCTGAGTTAATCTTGGAAACTACTCTACCTGTATATAGTACATTTAAATGGTGTGATGGGGTAGATGATTGTGCCCGTTAGTTTTCCAATCTGTAAAATCAAAGAGAAACTGGACTGTATTAGTCATGACCATGAATCACTGATTCTAGCCCATTATTCACAGTGTGGGTGTGATTTTTTTAATCTGTCAGGCCTCTGGCCTTTTGTCTCCTGCTATTTCGGTTCATTGAGGGTGAGTATGACTGATTCCTATCACTGAGGCCTGTTGGGAACTTATATCAAAGATACTGTGAGGTGCATGTCACACATTGATTGATAGATGATGAATATGGAGTTATGTTAAACTGTCGCCTACACACGCTAACCCAAGTGTTTGACTTGAATTAGAATTTCAGAATTCTTTCTTATAAATCTGAGTTCCCCAGTCTGTTTTGCCTTAATTTATTCTTTATTCTGCTTTATTCACCTACTCTTAGTGTTTGTTGGATAAGCACATGGTTCTATGTAGCCTCGCTTCTTCTAAGTTGTCAGGGAGAAACAAAAACAGATCAATTAATTGAAATATCTCATCTACTGATTATCTGAAGAGGATTTCCTTTTTGTGTTCAAGGGAACAGGGCACAACGACTCTGTGCTGCCAGAATCTCCCAATGTAAACACGTTAGCGTTTTGTGTCAGTTCATTTGGGTGGCATTGGCTGTGCCTGCCAGCTTCCCATATGATCTTGTGCTAAATTGTTTCATTTCATCGGGGACAATTCGGTAAACACAATCTCGGCTTTGAAACTGATGAGACCTTGGTGTTTCCTAGAAACCGTCTCTGTGCCTGTTTGATTGATTCCAAACAGATGATCTACAAAGACCACTGTCCACCAAATTTAGTAGCACTACCAAAGCCCAAGCTGACAATTGCTGGTTTGGGAACCGTAACCCAGTTACAAAGTTGGAGTAAACATTCCCAGTTTCCTGTCACTTAAACAACACCTTTACCAGGAATTCTGGAAATGTTGCACAAACCTGTCATGTCAACACTTTGATTTGGAACATGATAACAATTATTAAATACTGAAGCTACGGTGTGAAACCTGCCAAATATCACAGATTGAGGCTTTAAAACGTTGCTTCCTTTATTTATTCAGAATTTATGCACTAAAGAGGGTTAGCTGCCCGAAGCATTTTTTTGATGCTCACATTTGCAGTAGCGTACAGCACAGGTTTATCAACTTTGAGCAATGCACCTACAAAGACTTTACAAAGACTTACTACTAGCATGACATGGCGAGTTACCAAAACCTTTGACTCTCAAACTTCATAATGTTTCCTCACTGATAAAAGCCAGTCATTAGGGGAATGCTGCTGCCAAAATGTTTTTCAGCAACGCCCGAAACATTTCTCTGTAACTTCGACGAAACTTCTAAACGAGAAACTGGAATGTTTTTTTTTTTGGTTTTTTTTGTTTTTCTATCAAAATGTTATCTCATAACCGGATGGGAATTCAAACGAAATCTTCCCCAGTGTTCTGAAAATGTTTTTTTTTGTTGTCAGCTGGGAGTCTGCTGTTTTCATTCCCAGCGATGATTTTAACGTCAGCACACTGACACAGAGCTCTGAGCATATATCTCTCTCCTCCGCTGTAGTCACAGTCTAAATCATATTATTGGTAGGCTGCAGACAGAAAGCGAATGCAGCTGGCTGCAGAGGCTACACTACAGAGCCTCCTGTCCTCCCCCCCACCTGCTCTGTGTCACTCAGCTACCATCCAAAGTGATGACATCCAGCCCTTGCGGAGGATAGGCAAGCAAGTACAAACAGACAGGCAATGAGATTAAACAGTCTGTCACTCTCTTATCTGGGCCAGACACGGGACTGACTTCCAGGCCCCGGAGGGACCCTCCATCCAATCTGAAAGCCAGCGCTGTGAGCCGACTCCTGGCCCTGGCTGACGCAAATCACAGCTGTCAGCAGAGGCAGGTTCCCGTGGCGACACACTTGACTTGTGTGTCTTTTTCCTCCACCTGACCTGCCAGTGTGACAGGAGCGCCTGCGCTCTCCAGTGTGAAGTAATCCGCCTTTTCATCCCAGCATGCTTGGGGAAATGACGGTACAGGGTTTTTGTTTATTTTTAGGTGTTTGCTTTTTATTCTGAGTTTTTTCACTTCAAGTTTTTTTTTGTATCCTGTATGAACTGTAATAAAAAAGTTACAGTCTGTTGGCCCAGCTCAGAGAAAGTGCCATTTGGTGGGCAGGCATTGAGAGGTGGGGTGGGGGGGGCTACAGTTGCAGCCACTGGATAATGGAATGTGGAAATATTTCCTATCAGGCTAAAATAATAATTGGTCTGCTCATACATTTCAAATATGGTTTCAGATAAGAATAAAAAATAAACATGGATTTTGTAAATTTGCCTGAGGTATTTGTGTGTCCAGCTAGCAGAGACTTGTGACCTAAATGCAATTGCTGTTGCAGACAACACAGTTTGAGGTGGAAGGGGGTAACATTTAATTACTAATGTCTGCAGCTCAAAGTATCAACTCCTGGGTTGTGCATTGATTGTCTGGGTTTCTTCCAAACCAAAAGTTTAAAATGAAGTCGATGCCCACTTGTAGACCACTATACGGGGGATAAACCCAGTATTAGGCTGTATATTATTTTATGAAACGAATAATCTTTCTTAAATATGCACGAGAGAACTCCCAAGTGCTGTGTTTACTCATTGTTGAAGAATGTTTAAACAGCCATTTAATCACCCTTATCTCTAATGTCCACACTCAAACACGGCAGCGACTGATTATTGCTTACGTGCAGGGCAACGCTTTTCATTGACGCTACACTCACCTTGTAAAAGTTAAAATATTGACAAAAAAACAGGACCACAATTCGTCTTTCTTCCATTAATTGAATACAGGTTACATGCTGCTGGTGATGCCATGCTTTTGGAGAGTGTCCCTTTAGCACAAGCGCAGTTTTAAGCATTGTTGATCCTTCCTCACGTGGTAGTCTACCTCACACAACATGGCTCCTCCTTACAGACTTCATTCCCACACAGACAACATTCTCCGCCCCTCCATAATCAGCTGATGTCTGTAAATACCTTTGGTTGCCAGGAAGTGCGCGAATATGTGTCCAAGCAGGAAAATGAAGGGACTTTAAATAATTCCCAGAATTATAAACGAGATTCTGCTGGGTCAGAATTTCACGGACAGCAGGCTGTGCTGGGGAGTCTTCCAGAAGCGACGCTCGTCGGGATAGATTGTGTTCGACATTGTCGTTTTCTTTATGATTGTTCGTATAGCCATTGACTAAGCTAGCTAGTTAGCTGTCTTGCTAGCTATAGCTAGCTACAAAGCGGCCTGGAACAGAAGCTAAACAAAAATACAACGGACATTTAATATCTTGTCCAAATTCGAAAGCAAGGAAAGATACTACTTTTTCATGTTTCCGTTGTACTCTTTTCCATAAACTGATTGTGTGGAGAAATCAGTTGGATGGTTAGCTTGCTAGCTTCCTAACGGTAGATACTTTATTTGCAACGACGGAATGGTTTGATATTGTTAGCTGGTGTTAGCTAGCACTAGTTATGTGACATGGTCTCTAAGGGTATCTAGCTAGCCCATTTAAACTTAAGTTGAAACTATTTTCCCTCCTGACGATGACGACGTGGATATGTTAGTGTTTAGAGTTCTTTATCCATTAGCGAATAAGCTCCTCACAGTACTCGTCGAATATATGTAGCTAGATATGCAGTGGGAAGCTAAGTTGGCTAACTAAGTTGCTTAATTAATTAGCTAGCAAGCCAACTGGGGAGTTAGCCAGTGTGCTAGACTATCGATAGGTAACTAAGAAGACGATCGTTAGCTACGTCTGCTAAACTTTTGTCGTACATTCCTAAGCTTTGTCGAAAGAGCACAGCGTCGGTAATTGATGTGGATTGGTTAGTAAAGGACGACTGTTAGCAAGCTAACAAAATTGACACTTTTTAATGCGAAGCTAAGTGTTAACGTAGCTAGCTAGTTAGCAAGCCACTGCCTTCCAGTCGGTAGTAATCTAAGTCATCGTATCTGGAAATCCCGTTAGTGAAGCTTAGGACATGGAGAATCAAGGAAGAAATCAGCCGTGGGGGAAGTTAGTGAAAGTTGACACTGGTTCTGAATCAGAAATATTGCTTGTCAACAGAGAATGCACAGTTGGACGAAGGAAAGGTAGGTTTAACTATGATAATTGACCAGCTAAATCATCACTAGGTGCTTAAAATGTTTTACTCAAAGGTAGCACTGTTTTTCCATTTTAGTTCATCTTAATGACTTTTGATTCTCCTGTTCAACTGAATCCACCACCCAGACTCCATGTTTTGATTGTAGCAAACTCTGTACGACACGACAACAAGTAGACACATGGACAGGTTAGCCTGGTAGTCCAGCTGAAGTAATGTCATCCTAGTTAACAACACTGAACGGTCCAGATCTGTACTGCCATTTCGATATGTCTGGACAAGTTAACGTTACCTTACGTTGACCAAGTAGTTACATTAACTTATAAATATTTGAATTGATTGACTTTAATGATGTAACGTTAGTTCTGTGCTCCTTGTTAAACTTGTTTGTTGCTGTCAGTTTTATCTTTTATCTTGTTCAAGTAACGTATCGCCATTAACCTGCGTGGACAGCAGCGCTAAACGTTAGTAGCAGTAGTAACTCATAATGGTTGCATGACTTCTATCATGAATTGAACCGCAAGTTGTGTTGGGGGGCATTGCTAGTTTTCCCACAGAGCCGAGGAAACTGACACTTAACAGAATCTTGGCAATGACTGCGGTATTGAGTGATAGCCAGCAAATTACACCCACACTCTAAGAATAATCAAGCCTGTTGACACTCACATTTTTACAAGATGGCTTTTATCGATTGAATGAAAATGTATGCATTGTCTTATTTAATCATTTTTAATGAAATCGTAATGAGTCTATTTCAAGATTTACTGTTTGTATTTTCTGTACCTTTTTGTTTTACACCTCAATGTGTCGTTGACTTACTTGTAAAGAAGCAGCAGCTATTTCAGTAATTCGGCTAATTTGTGGCCCGAGGTAATACATTTTCAGATAATATTATATAGAATTAAGATAATTTAAATGATCAGAAATAATAATGATGGTATTTGCCATTACTGCAGTATTTTAACTCTATGTAAAGGTATTGCCGGAGGCCTTTAACGAAGATGCTTAGCCAAAGATGCATATAGGCTATCTGTTTTGCTAATGAACCTGCACTTGAGTTGACTGAAGTTAAGACGTACCTAACCATCTGAGCAAGTTGCTCTTTACCACCATTTCTTCGTAAGCATTACAATGCCTTCTTTGGTTCTGTAAACTTAGACACCCCCTGGTAACAACAAAGAGGTCTATGGAGAACATGCGTGCAGAATACTAAGTAGTTTTTTTTTTGTAGGTTTTGTGTCGCTCAAGGACGAGGAGAAAGGTTCTGTCTCAGAGAGTCTGGTTTCATCCACCCTATTATGTCGAGATCCTAAGTCTGCTTTTCATGCAGAACGGTGTCGGGGTTAATTAAATGCGGTACTTCATAGATGCACTGATTTTTAAACACCACATCACCCATTCGCTCATAGTATGATTTCTGAATGGACTGGGCCCAGTTATTTTTGAAACATCTCAATCAGAGCTATTTACATGCAGACTTGAATTGTTTTGCTAATTCCTTGTGCATAGTCAATATCAACATATTCAACTGAATGTAGCCTAATTGCAGAGCTCAGAAATTAGGTTTTAACTATGTCTGCTGTAGCCTTTTGTAAGAACAGAATAGCCTTGTATTTGAAATGTGAGAAGAGAAGACCTGTAGGTGTTAAAGTGATGAGTTTTGTGTCATTTGCATTTTTTCACATGCAGTGGGGTCCATGTAGCTTTTCTTACAGCACCTATTCCAGGAGAATTAAAATCCAGTGCATTTGAGGAAAAATGATCCTATGTTTGTTTTGACTGTAGTAATGTTTATATTTATATATTTCTCTCTTTTCCAGGGTGTGATCTTTCCTTTCCTGCTAACAAACTGGTCTCAGGTGATCACTGTAAGATAGTGCAGGATGAGGTCTCAGGCGAGGTGTGGCTTGAGGATATGAGGTAAGTGAAGGGGGGGGGGATTTCCCAGGAATAAAAAAAAAAACAATTTATTCATCTGTAGAGAACGGTTTTGCTGAACAAAGGCACAAACTTACTGATGGAGGGTGTATGCATGTTTAAGAATGACATTGATGTATATTTTCCTATGTGCAAGTGTCAAACCCTATGTTACGTTATTTATCCATCTTAATTCCTTACGATAAAATCTGCATTTTTCTCAGTTTCCTTTTAGATAAGTCAGATTATGAATGAAATTGAAATTCAGTCACTTGAGTCAACAGTCCTCATCCCCTTTCAGATGTCTGAAACATTTACTTCTCCAAATAAAAAATGGAACATTCAAGATTGGGAAATCCAAAGTTTCAGCCATTTGAAAGTGAAATGTAAACTTTGGTGCAAAATTGCCCACTCTGTGCATGTGTTATTCCTTTGCATTGTGTCTGAAAACAAAGAGCAACTTTTTTATTTTATTTTAGCACCTCTCTACATTGCTGCATGCACGACTGTCTTGAGACAGCAAATAAACAACATGTCGACTGAGTGAAAGACCAGATTAGCTTCAGCTGAGACGCTATGAGCTGCAACCAGCTGGCCAACGCACCTCTATTATGCAGGATTGAGTGGGAAGAAGTCTTTCAAAAACAGGGGAACAATATGCCACTATGAGTTTTGGAACCTCAGCGAACAGCAGGTTTACAGTCCTAGCACTGTATACCTTTGAGTACTGTCTTAGTGAGGGGAAACATAAACCTCTGAATTGTTACCTTTCCATATTTCCTCCTGATTGAAACCTGTAGCACAAGGGCATAAACAGCGAAGGAATGGCGGAACCTCTGAATCAAAGCGTTGGTAACTTAGCGATGGTTACTTAGCGATGCAGCTCATGTGTTGTATGTAAAGGCGGCATGACCGCCACATTTAAAGAAACAAAGGCCACGGTTTGCTTGCTTTCAAATTATTCTGGAGTCTGGACTGAAAGTAGGTCGGAGTATGTCACATTGTGGGTTTTTTTTTTTCCTCCACCCCTAGCATCCCTGAACCTCACCAGAGTTTCTAGATTTTGAGAAAGTTTTCAAAAGTTCCTCAGATTTTAAAACGAGTACTGATGTGAAGGAAATGACAGTTTGTTTGCAGTCGTGTAAGATTTTTGCACTCAAAAAGTGACTCAAAAATAGTATTTTCGGTAAAGATGTCAAAACGAATGCTTATTTCGGCACCTCCTCTGTTTTAAATTTTGACTCCAGTACTTTGTTTATGATCATCACTGTTGCTGATTCTTCTTCTGGTGTAGTAATGCCCCATTCAGGTATTTTTGATTGGCTGAGACCTATTTTTCTTTCGTTCGATCTGAGTGGATGTACTCCCAATTTAAATTTTTATTGTGTTAACACTTGGTTGTTGTTGTTGTAGTATACTTACATCATTCTCAGAACAGTATCATAAATCATCTGTGTAATGGATATTGTGCAAAGATAATTTGTGCACCTGGGAGGTTTGATGCTTAATTATTGTTTAATAATTTTTCACTGTTTTAATAATATTTCACTGTGTGTTCATTGTTTTATTGGATCAGTCAGATGGAAAACAACTTTCTAAGGGTCAAAGCTAGGGTTCTGTCTTCGGTTACATCAGTGTCACAAAGGACCTCTGAAGGAAATCAGTGTTAACAAAATATTTAGTGGTGTTCCCATACTGTACATCTTTGTGGAAGCATTTTACTGTTTTAAAAAAAAAAAAAAAAAAACAAGACAAAACAAAAAAAAAAAAAAACATGAAGACAGCCTTTGTACAGATTGTGGCAGAATTCCCGGTTTTTGCTGTAGCATCGTTTTGGAAAGGTTTGCTGTGCTTAATCAGAGACTCCTCTGAGCCAGCACTGAAAGATACATGGAGGCATGCCAGCCAACATAATTGTAACTGTAAACCAACCGGCTTCGCGATGATGAAGATGCCATCACCACAGGGTAATCAAAAGAGGCCAGTGTTTTCGCAAAATGCTGAGTCGTCAGCAATACGAGGCCCCGGGGCCATTTCCCCACTCCTGAAAGTGGCATCTCAGCGAGCGCGATGACAGCTCATTGTCTGCCGGCGCATTAACTACCTGCGAAAAAACGGAGGCGGGGCCCACTGTTGCTCTTTCCTTTGTGAAATGTAATTTAATATTCACAGCTAATAACCTCCAGGAATACAATTCAAATTGCATTTCAAACAACGAAGCAAAAAAAAAAAAAAAAAGAAAAAACCTGACACTGAGGAGAATGCCCGTGGATAGCGCTGTCTTGCTATAATTGAACGTATCAGGAGGAGTGAAACTCCTGTTTAATCATTCCAGCGTAATTGCTGTTGTATATTGTTAATGGTACATTAACTGGGAATTATAACAACAGCAGTAAATGTCTCCATCAGCAGTTATAGAGCTGGCATCTTCTGTGTGCTCTCTCTAAGCTTCCATTGCCTCTTCCCTGGTGGAAACGGACAGTTAGAAGTTATAGCAAATGGAGTTTCCGTCTTGTCAAGGCCCGGTTTTGGTCTAAAGAATGAGGCATCCCATTGGCTACATAAATTAAATGGATGTATCCCCCCTTCCCCAGCACCAACGGCACAGTCATCAATATGTCCAAACTTGTCAAGAAGCAGATTCATCCCCTCCGGAGTGGTGACGTCATCTACTTTGTTTACAGGAAGAATGAGCCAGAGCAAAGTGAGTATGCTCGTCTTTCTCGCCGCCGATCTCTTTGTTGCTCCTCTACCCCTTTTCTCGTTCATTTGGCCGAGCAAAAGTCCGGCACAGGAAAGGTGAACGTTGACAGCCACCAATGGTGCTATTTCCTCTCCGAAGGAGTACATAAGCGTATAATGATGTTGTAGGTCAGAGACTCATTAATGTTGAATTAAGTGATTCAAACCAGCATTGCAAATGAGCAGCCGTAGCCAAGAAAGTGGCAGACTGTTAGAGTTGCTTAAAATTGTATTTAAAGCCACTTGCAGCATTATTTGCACTTTTGACTACTTGCCAAATTGGGAACAGTAACACATAGACTGTAGGCATACATAATATATGAGCGATGAATGGGAGTGCATTTCAAGCCATTTATCTTGCAGTAAATTAATCTACCCTCCAAACAAAAGTATGGCGTTTTGCACCCCCAGAGACTCTGTCTAGATTGCCGTTCAGGTCTTTAACGCACCGCACTCTCTCGATAGCTGTTTTTTAAGCTATTCAAACAAATTGCTCTCCAATGCCAGTGCGAACTGCCTCGGGCAGATTCAGTATGGAATGAATATATTCAACCGCTGCACTATAAATGCTAATTAATAACTTTCATTATTGTACTCTGGCTATGAGCGCTACACTCTTTCAATAACGCACTCTGCTCTTTTATTGTCTTGCAGATATTGCCTACGTTTATCAGTCTATTCCACAAGAGCCAACCGGTTTACCAAGTGTGGCAGGTAAGTAAACTAATGACTCATTTAGATACACCTCTGAGGTATGAGCATATCTGGAACATAGAATGGGCCATTCAGAACTCTGAACAGTTCATAACTTTGAAATGGATATCAGGACACAGCAGTCTTTCATTGACTGCAGTTGTTTTGTTTTTTTTAAGTTAAATCCCTACTATGTTCATGAAATGGAAATCTCTGCTAGTTGATGTAAAACATGTACACAGGTATAGTAGTTACCTTATATAAAAATCTCATAATGCACCCTGCTTTGTCATAAAGGAATTAGACTTTTTCAGAATAGTAAAAATGTGATGAATGGTGATAATTTTGTCATAGAACAAATCATAGTTGTAATTTTTCTTGGAACAGAGGATTACATGTGATAAGCTTTAGTGCTGTGGTGGCCATGGTTTCTCCTGGTGTCTTGTTACTTAGCACTTAATTACACAGGTTATTCTCCTCGTGTCTTGAGTCTGAACTGGTTGCTGATTTTTAAGGTGAAAGCGAAAACCGAGAAACCCCCTGAACCCCATAGACTGGGGTTAGCCACCTTTAGCTCAGAGCATCAGTGTAGTCCTTTATTTTGCTTTAATTAGAGACCTTAAGCCTTATTCAAGCCAAAGTGACTTTGGGGGACCCAGCCAAACAGAGGAGTTATGGGAAAGTTGTGTGAAGATGTAATTAAGATAATATGTCAGGCTGTGGCAGATTAATCTGACACATCCAGGGTCTGAAACCTTTGAAGTCAGACTGAGTCCTTACAGGGTGAAACAAAACCTCATAATTAGAAAATCCATTTTTCCACATCACTCAGAATGGCCTGTGGTGATATTTTTTGCTGCGAATACCAGCTATTTAAACAGAGCAATAAGTTAATGCTGCTTACTGTGCGCAGTGACGTAAATTGTGCTCCCCTGTCACCATTAGGAAACTTTGAGTGAGCTAATGATGCTAGCATTGTGCTACCAATTTGTCCCCATGAGGAAAAGTACTGAGCTTCTCAGAAATAAATGAAAACAGCCCTTAACTTTTTATAGCATTTTTTTTTCTTTTTTGCTCCATTGGGGGGAGTAAGTTCTGCATGAATATGGTTTGAAAATCTAAACAACTTTGCTGCCAATTCACTAGAGGAACAGTGAAAGATTTCAGGGATACCCAACCTGTTATCGGGTTGATGTTTTAAGCAGTAGAGTTCAAGCACAACAGAACAAAATTAATGCTTTTGGAAAACATCTGAAATTGCACTGGCACTGCATTCATCCAGTTGAAAGTCTCAGTCAGCATAAAGTTTGTTGTTAGTAGTATTAGTATGAACCATACTCCAAAACGGTCTTGTTTAGAAGGCAATTGCTTAAGATGAGCAGACAGCATTCCAGTTGAACAGAGCACAGCGGTGTTGGCTTTTCTGTCTGCCCATCTTTACAAACGAGCAGAATCTCCTTTCGCACGGTCTGCTTTTTCATCTTCCTGCTCACGTCTTTCAGCAGACTCCGCACATCAAATGTAACAACTTAAACCGGTTTATGAGGTTGACGTTGAGGAGTAGTTGCTCTGCAGCTAATTATGCTGCTGCCCCTGTATATTTCTGTATGATCCGCTTAAGTATCTGCCGCTTAAAGAGATCACACAGCTGTCAGAGTTTTTTCTCCACATCCTTTATTTACTAAGTGAGACGACATATGCACAAGATGTCAACGTTCTGCCCGCCTCAACTTGATGGCATGACACATACACTGAAAGAAAAGAATGAATAAGTTAAGCCACACAAAAGCATTTCTCTCTAATTGCTGCATGGTTTCAAACCATGTAAACAGTATTTTAATCCCTTCATGTTTTGAAATCTCTAGCTCTTTTTTTTTTTTTAATGTATTAGTCATTGTTGGAACCCTCCCTTTTCAGGTTGCCAAGTAAAATGTACAATTACGGTCTCAATCAGACCGGAATGACTTACAGTCTCTTTTTTTTAAATGTACAGTCCATTTATACAGCTGGAAATTTACTGAGACAATTTAGACAAAATATGTTTCTCAAGGGTACAGCAGCAGTACACCACCTGGGATTTGAACCTGCAGTCTCTGAGTTATAATTCCAGGTCCCTAATCATTGTATTGCTGTGGGAGTGGATACATTCCCTTTTCTCAAAAACAATCTAATAAAGAGGGTGGTGAAGGTCAGGAAAATCATAAAAATCTAACATTACAAAGGCCTACTCCAGCTGACATTGCTCTGTGGTTTTGTCTGAAGAAGTACTGGGCGTTATGGACAGAACAGCCTTGTCACATCTGTCTCATTGCATGTTGGAAGTCAAAAAATGTACCGTCTCAGTTACTTCTATCAGCATGTCAGCTTTTGGCGTTGGAACATTGAGCAACACCATTTTCAAAATACAGGATGAATTGTATAGCTAAAAACAAGCATGGTCATTATGAGTGAGGTGGTGCTGAAGATGAAGATGAAACAGTGTTCCTGTCTGTGTTTTATCAGCGGAAGCAGACAGCAGAGATAACGCAGAGAGTGATAACACACAGGAGAACACAGAGGGCACGCCTGACTCCCCCAGCCCTGCCTCCGAAACGCCCTCCCCTACCCCCACCCCCATCCCTACACAGGCCCCTCCCCCTGCGGAGCCCGTTCCGGACGAGCCCCAGCCCTCTACCTCCACCTCCCACCTGTACAGCGTCTCAGCGGCCACGGCCTGCCTCCCCACACCCTCCGCCTCAGGTATGACCTCCCCCGTCATCCCCACTTCAGTTCAGAACCAAACCAACAACTCTCAGGTATTCTGTCAGCATTCTTAGTTCAGTAGCTGTGAGTACTTATTTTTATTGTGTATATTTATTGACACTGCCTATGTTTATCAAAGTATTTTAATGTGATTTATAATGTGAAACATTTTAACTTATAAACCAAAGAGTTTGTAAGAACAAAGGCCTATATGTACACAATAGAGGCAGCAGCTGATATTGTGAATTATCAAATCTCCATAGCGTAAGAAAACATTATCATAAGCTTATGTATGATATTATAAATGTTTACACTCCTCCTGCACTGTTTTAAACTGTGATTCAGACTATTGCATACCTCTGGTCCAAAATAAGAAATGGGTTGTTGCAGTTTATATGCAAAATTGTGACATATATTTGCAAAAGTGATTCAGCAGTGGGGAATGTTAGCTGGCCAGCTTATTCAACATCGCCCAGGCTCACAGAGTGCAAAGGTCCAGGTGATTCATCGCCTCTCACCTGTTTGTACTGCTCCCCTTTGCAGGGTGTGGGACCTCCACCCACAGTGATTCAGCCCTGTCTTCCCACAATGCACCTGAAGGAGAGGCAGCGGAGCCTGGGCTGAGGCCTGTCTGCCCAACGGTGGCCCAAGAGGCCCAAACCAAGGCAGAGAGCCATGGCCAAGCCTCAATGAAGGAGGACGATGAGCTGGAACCAGAGAGGAAGAGAAGAAAGACAGGCACAGGTGAGAGCATTGAGTATTTCTCTACCTCGGCCTCTCCCCATTCTGCATGGGGGTTGGGAGTTAAGCATGCTCTTCCATGTGATTTATGGTCCACATTGAAAAGACTCCTCTGATGTGCTCCACAACCAGTTTTAGTGTATCTCGTACTATTACATTACATTATAGTCATTTAGCTGATGTTTTTATCCAAAGCGATTTACAGTTGATTATGCAAATCAAGGGACAATCCCCCCCTGGGAGCAAGGTTTGGGGCCTTGCTCAACAACTGTGGCTAGACTGGGGCTTGAGCCAATCTCAGGGGTGCCAGTCATGTACCTTAGCCACCAGACTTCAGGCTGCTCCCCACTATTACTTTAATGTGGTTGTATATGTGCATTTACTTATTTAATAAATGTTTTAACTCATTATTTCCATCATTCACCTATTAATGAATGTGTCCATGCATCCATCTTTCTTCTCTCTCCTTGTTGGTCCTCCAGATAAGGACTATGACTTCGGGCTGGCAGACCCCGGGTTTGGAGAGGCAGAGAGTCCCCCTAAGGTCTTCCCGGTGGCTCTGGTCGGAAAGAGCGCTGCAGAAGGTGCCAAAACAGACAAGATGGAGGAGTCCCTCACCTGCATCATCTGCCAGGACCTGCTCCATGACTGTGTGAGGTGAGCATCCCCCTATGGGCGAATGTCACGACTGGGTAAAGTGTGGTCCAAAAGTCTGAGTCCACATTGAACATTTTTGTTTCTAGTTTTTTCATGTAAACCTGGAAATAATCAGAAAGTTTTAGGATTAAAAAAAAAAAAAAAGAAACACTTAAAACAGAGAAAAGTTATGATATTTAAAATGAGGAGGAAATAATTAAGATTCTGCACTATATCTAGGTTTAAATTTAAGCATGTTTGTGACATTGACCCTGTCAACGCCTTTGTAGAAAAGCCCAGACCCCATTGAACATTTATGGGGGCGCTTAAAGGCTGAGAAAGTGTTAGGCACTTGAGGACCGTGTGATAACATTGGTCATCAGGTTTTGCACAAACTTGTGGAGTCCATGTCATCTCCAGTGCACGCTGTCATTAAAGCAAAAGGGGGACATACTGAAAACTATGACATTATGAAAATTCATGTACATTTTTCAAAGATTCAACTGTTTCACTCAAACTGTTAATATAATTTGTAATGGAAAAAAATATTGTTAAAAATTATGAAAGAATGCTAAATAGAAGCTCTTCCACTACTGGTCTCGCACTGTATGTGTGTAAATATGATAGAATGTGGGTGTATGAACATGTATGTGACGGTGTGTGAAGGTCTGTTTGAATGACGCCATGTGTTTAATTCTGTATCTGTGCGCATGTAACGGCGTGTTGTCGTGGCCCTCAGCCTGCAGCCCTGTATGCACACATTCTGCGCGGCCTGTTACTCCGGCTGGATGGAGCGCTCCTCGCTCTGCCCCACCTGCCGCTGCCCCGTGGAGAGGATCCGCAAGAACCACATCCTCAACAACCTGGTGGAGGCCTACCTGCTGCAGCACCCAGGTAAGGAGCCTGGGAACGGGGGTCCAGGGCCAGGGCTCAAGGGTACACCGCTCGCTCCCTGCTGCTCAGAAACAAGATAACGCTGCCTTCCACATGAGCAGAAATGGAAGAACCACTCATTCTAACATTAGTAGAAATAACGGTACTGCTAATTCATACACTGGGAGAAATAGGGGTACCATTCATTCATACACTAGCATACATTTGGGGTGTCACTCCTGTATATGCTAACAGAGGTATGGGAAGCACTCATCCTATCAGCAGCAGAAATGGGCGTATCACTCATTCTGGTACTAGCAGAAATTGGGGTGACACTCATTGTTAGGACTAAGCTCGTTCATACTCCTCTGTGAGATCGTAATGCCGCACCAACCCATTTTTTCCTGCTCTGAAGAGAAACTGAGGCACAGCACTGACAGGAAATGGGTAGGGCACTGTCACCCGATAGGCAGGAAACTGGGTATGGCACAGACTTCCTGCCTAGTGCGAAGCAAGTTGAGACTGTTACCCAACAAAAAGTGCTCTGTAAATAAAATATGATATGTGGTTGTATCATAAATATTTGATGATGATTATTTTTCTAATTGTTTTCATTGGCTAGATACACACACATGAGAATTCATTGTGTATCTGTGCCAGAAATGTATTACTTGGAATTTGTTCTTTGGTTAAACCAGTTTTACAATGCAAAAGTGCAACGTGCCATTTTTTCTTGAGCTACAGTTTAATTGACTGTAAGATCTGGCAAAGCTGAGTAATTAATTAAGGAAATTCAGGTAAGGGTCTCACCTGTGGGACTTGTAACTTTCCCCTTGTCATGAGTCATGACTGAGCTCTCCAGGTCACTCTGCTCCAGAAACACTACTGCTCCTTGCTCGGCTTCGTTTCAGAGAAAATATTCTCACCACTTGGCCTGGCAGTGGGGTGAATCACTAAGGATTGAAGAATTGTGTTAAGCAGCCTGAAATAATATTTTGGTAGCCTGTTAGAATAGGCATACAAAATTACAGCATATTTGACCCATAGATCTCTGAGAACCTCCCAAAAAACAGCTCAGTAAGCAACAAGTCATTGACAGCTCTTTGTTGTTTTGGGTTATGTGACCCTTGACCCTTGACCCTTGACCCTTGACCCCCACAGAAAAGTGTCGCAGCGAGGAGGACCGTAAAAGCATGGACAGGCGCAATAAGATCACTCAGGACATGCTGCAGCCAAAGATCGAGCGCTCTTTCTCCGACGAGGAGGCCAGCTCCGACTATCTCTTTGAGCTCTCCGACAACGACAGTGACACCTCCGACATCAGGTCAGCCCCGCCCCAGTGCTCTCCACAGCCAATCAGAGCCTGTCCTCCCATCCCCTCATGGATCAAGGGCACAAAATCGCCTTCTGTGATCCATTTGTCTGTCTCTTTGCGAGCATGTGTGCTGGTGGGATCGTGAGAGAATGTTAGTGTGCGTGTGCGAGTCTTTGCGTCTCTCATTTCTCATCCTTCACCCCTTCAGTCTGCTTCTCATGCAGCATTGGTTGGCTATAGTGTGGGAAAGAAGCAAGCTTTTTCCCGGTTGAGTTGCTGGTATTTGAATTTGCATCAGACAAAGACCTCCCCAGTGCTTGTGGTCACCCTTTCCTCTCCTCTGTCCACAGTCAGCCATTTGTGATGTGCAGGCAGTGTCCTGGCTACAGGAAGGATCCCATTCAAGTAGCCTGTATGTCTGCAGCGGCCCAGGAAGAGGCGGCCATGAAGCCCCCCGGAGAGGTGCCCTCCACATCCTCCAATATCCCTGCAGGTACTGCTCAGACCTCTGCTCCAGCCTCTGCTAAAGGCCCCTACCAGCCAGTTTTACTTCCTGCTTTTCATTAAAAAAAAAAAAATCAAAAACAAACTGAAACAGCGCGAGCTGATGTTGTAGTTCACAGAATACAGTTGGGAAATGAATGACACTTGTGGCATAATATTATTGGACAGTGGTCAATGATATTATGAGCGGAGTAGCTAGGACGCCTCTCAAACATGTGCAGCCAGGACCAGGTCTCAGCAACCCTGGTCCTGGTGAGCCACACGCTATTTTGCATTTCATTTTCACCTGAAACTCAGAAGCCAATCGCACACAGGGTAAAGGCAGATACATGTTAGTGGTGTATAATATGTGTGCCATGCAGCTGTAAGTAATGCTATGCTATCAACAGCAATTGCTGAAGGTTCACAATTAGCATGGCAGCAACTGGGTGGGAGTTCTTTTCTGCACCACTCTCCTGTGCAACTGACAGATGAAAATGCATAGTTTGCCACATTAAGGCTCTCAGTAGCAGTTCCTCAGTACTGATAAAAACCTCAGTGCTCAAACCCAAAGGGATATTTATTCATGCAAATGTGTTTTGATGTGAAACAACAGTAAGTGTTTGATCTCCTCTGTTTCAGCTGTCCAGGAGTACACCTGTTCCCCGCAGGGTAGCCATGTTATCTGCACCTGCTGCCTGCAGCCCATGCCCGACAGACGGGGCGAGCTGATTGGCCAGCAGTTCTCCGCACAGCAGTGTGAGTGGCTGTCCAGACGCAGCACCAGGGCAATAGAAAAGCAGGAATAATACGGTCAATTAATCCAGAGAGGTGTTCCACCAATCATGGAGCATGTTGGTAACGACAGACACAGCAACATTGACAGTGGTTGGTGGATACTGCTTCCCGGATACATGAAGGGATCCTGGAAGTACAGCCAGGAAGAAATCTGCAGTCATCTGCATCGTTCTGTTTGTTTATACCAAGATGTCCCTTGATTGTTGGAACTGCTCTCTGTTTTCTGCATAAGGCGATGCCAAAAACTGTGCTCAGGATGCCGAGTTCTCAGGTGTTAATTTTCTGGCAATGGCTTCATTTGAAAAGCTATAATGAATGGCTCTGCATTTTGTCATTGACCTTATGAGCAAGGGCTAAATCTGAGATCTAGATTTTAATGTAGCTCCACACTTTTTTCCCCTATTTTTCATATTGTTTCATATTGTTTCTCTATATTTTAGTCTTGTTGTTTTGCCTGTTAATCAATTTTTGTTCTATCTTGTACATTTAAAAAATTTTTAAAATGAGAAAAATATAATGTGATGCCATGGAAAAGGTATAGCAGGAAGTGCTTCACTACACTCCCCTCATTGGTGTGTGCCAGTCACCTGACCTTTGCTCCCTGCCCCGCCCACAGGTACGGTGTGCCAGCGTCCGTTCTGCCACATGTACTGGGGCTGCCAGCGGGTCGGCTGCCAGGGCTGCCTCGCCCGCTTCAGCGGTAAGCGTCTCTCCTCTATCCTGCAGTGATTTTTACAAAACAAAAAATAAAATAAATAAATAAATAAATAATAATCTGTATAGATTTTCTTCTCCTCTAGGGCCATTAGCATTTACAGTTTTGTGACATTGTGTCCTGTTGTAACATGGCAGACTGCAAAAGTTCTTTATGTCTGTGCTAATGACACTCTACTCCTGGCTGAGGTATTTCATATTTCAAAAATCAGTATTTCCTGATTAATCAGGAGGCTGTAAATGGCTGCCAGTTGCTGGTAGCATATCATAGTTGCAGACAGTCTTTTGTGGTGTGATACCTTCACGTTCCTATATTTGTTGCTCATTCTGCTCAGACCTTTTCTTCTTTTATTATCTGCAAAAAATTCTTATTTATAAATTTGTTTCCCTTTGTTTTAAGTCTCAGTAGACCTGCAGTTTAAAAAATATGGAACAATTCCCTTCTTTTTGCAGAACTCAACCTCACAGACAAGTGTCTTGATGGTGTCCTCAACAGCAATACCTATGAATCAGATATCCTCCAGGTACTCATTCTGCTTTTTATTTCTCCTGTTTTTTTATTCTGGTCTTTAAAACGTCTTTCATTTACATGAGTAGAGAGACACTTTTTTGGGGCGTTTCTTACATGTGTGAGACAGATGGGTCTGTCTGATTTTACCAAATGTGCTGTCCCTCCTGTTGAATAAGATTGTGTGTGTGTGTGTCTGAAATATCAACCCTTGGTCCAGACAATTGCACAGTTGGAGTACCATTTACATGTTTTCATATATGGTAGTCTAGATCATGTTCACAGACTGGTAGTTATATGTTTACAAATGGTGGGACTGACAAAGAAAAGGGCCAAGCAGTTAGTGAGGTACTGTTCAGTCTCTGCTGTTATTGGTAGCTGCTCTGTATGGAGGAGATGCTGCTTTCTCTATCCTTGACCGGAAGGTGAGCATTTGTTGTGTATATGCAATTGTTATATTTTTGCTACACTAGTGCATATGATATGTGAAGTCCTAATATTGTGCATCTGAAAAATGTATGTCCTTTTGTAATGTGTATGAAATGTGGATATAAATAATTTGTCTCTCTCTGTCTGTCTGTGTGTGTGTGTGTGTGTTTGGCAGAATTACCTGGCGTCCCGAGGAATGACGTGGAGGGAGGTGCTTCAGGAGAGCCTGCTGGCTTTGCAGCAGGGAACCTTTTACCTGTCAGGTGAGTTCTCATGTGCTTTAGGTTGATCATGGGGGTCACCTGCTGTCCCACTGCACTTATGCAGACACTATGATAAATCATTCCCATTTGATTTATCCTCGCAGTGCTCAGCTGATCTATCATATCCTGTGGTTTGAAACAGAGTGAGACGTTTTCCTGTGTGTTTTTACCTAGATTACCGCATCACTGGGAACGTGGTTCTGTGCTACTGCTGCGGCTTGAGGACATTTAAGGAGCTGGCGTACAAATACAGGCAGAACATCCCAGCCTCTGAGCTTCCCGGTGAGCTGACCGCCGCGGCCGTTCAGTCTGTCCGTCCGTCTGACTGTCTGATGGACTGTCCGTTCAACCAGAGTCCACCTGGCTCCACAACCATAACTGTGATTTTTTGCAGTATAGCAAGGTGTTCATAGTTTTTAATGATGCGATTTTAATCTGAAGTGTAGGATGACCTCTCTTAATGCCAAATTATGACAGAAATGGATAGTCATGTCACCCAGAATGCATCTTTCATGTTTTAGAACTTTAAATCAACGGAATCTCTCCCTGACAGCCAGTGCTTTCATTATTCCTTTCATTATTCATTTCTGTAATGTGCTGTGGCTCGCGATTCCTTTTTGAAGAGCTTACATTTTAAGAGTCTTCACTGCTGGACCTCCAGCTGAACGTCCTAAATGCCAAAAGAATGGACACCTGGTCATCTAAACTGAAACCAGTTGTGGAAAATGAGATCAAAGACAAAGCAAATGGCAACCACAACCTGGACTGGGTTAAAAGCACAGCATTTCTGGAACCCTAAACGCACGTTCTCAAACGACCTTCATTAAGACATCGTTTGGAACACAAACCAGAATATGCAGGGTTTTCAAGGACCAAGTTTAAAAAAAAAGTTCTTGGCAGGGATGAGTGGAATTTCCTCGTATAACCCTCTATGTGAGATAACCATATGCTGTTATCAGCCCAATAAGAGTTACGTTTCCTCATGGGATTACATAAAAATAGTAAAAAAAAAAAAAAAAAAAAAAGGTTAAAAAATGTCGGGGTCCTCTTTTAATCCTTTAGCTTGTCTTGTCTTTCCAGCCGCTGTGACATCTCGTCCAGACTGCTACTGGGGGCGCAACTGCCGCACGCAAGTGAAGGCCCATCATGCCATGTAATCCTGACCTTCTGTTTGACATTGCACTTAGCTGACACTGTGACATAAGAGCACTTACAGTAGGGTAACTCCATCTACCTGCCTCGGGGGTGGGCAAAGTCGGCCCTGCAGGACCAACCTTTTAGCAAAGCCTTTGCTTTGACCAGGTACCCAGCCTCCATTATCTAAACAGCTGGGTACACCAACGGTTGACCTGCAGACTTGTAGAGGCCATTGTAGATAGTCAAATTGTTCATATGTTGGTATGAGAGCAGTCTTAAGCTGTTATTTATGGGCTTGTCAGTGTAGGTAAGATGTCACATAATGTGAATAAAAATTGGGCTAATTAAAAAAAGAGCATGAAATCTCATGGACATGTAGCTCACCCCTGACATACAGTGAGTCATTAAGTGTCCACCCTGCATGAGGTGCCAAAGGGACATTTTGAAGAATTGGACATTAGGAACACAGAGGGGCCTCCACTGCCTGCTTTGAGTTAATAATCTGGTTATATATGAAATCTGTGCTCAGTCAACAAGCACATTTTACTGTAATACTAGGGGTATCTAAAACCACGCTTTAAAAAATGGGTGTGAGACGGCAGCTCTTCAAGCGTATAAGTTGCTGATGGGCTGAAGAGTTCGCACAGCCTGTTTCAAAGGCCTGAAGTGGGTCGGCTGATTGAAAGGAAAACCACAAAAAATTGCAGACACTGCGGCCCCCCGGGACCGGAGTTAAAAGTAGCTGGCTGATAATGGACCGTAGATCATGTTCCACAGTAGTTGACTCCCGCTGAGAACTCAGTAAAGAAACGCTCTGCGTTGGCCAGCAGAGGGAGCTGCTGTTTCATGTCAGGTTAACTCTGCAGGCAGTCGACACCCCCCACCCCAGCTACAGCGCTAACCTGTAAGTGACTAGAAATGAAATTGTAAGTGTTTTGTGACTGTATTTTTGTATATGTTATTAATTTGGTGTGCTTGTTTTGTCTTTTTTCTGTCAGGAAATTCAACCACATCTGTGAGCAGACGCGGTTTAAGAACTGAACGAACCTCTTCTGGGACTCTCTGTGACTCTGAATGAATTCTTTCATTCACTCATTCCTGTGGAGGGAGGAAAAAGGGCCCATTTTACCTTTTTTCCCCCAAATAAAGGCGATCTTATAGCATACCTTGCTGTTCAGCAAAAAAAAAAAAAAAAAAAAGAAAAACTTTGTCTGAAGGCAAGCAGAAAAGTAACTTTGAAAAAGGCCTACAGTAAGTATACAGTCTTCCACCAGGGCTAAAACCATAATAGTAATTTTCTTCGCAATGAAGCACATCATGGAGTCATCCGTCACGTGATTGTGAAAGGGTGAAAAAAAGAAAGAAGCAAAGTTGTGTTGGGGCAGGAATAGCCTGCTTGTTTGTTGGTGTAATTGCAGGTGGAGGTGCGACAGACCTAACAGGTGCGCTGTTTTTGGCCGATGCCTCCTCACCCTGGCATGTAAGCGAGGCAGACGCAGCGACGCTGTCATGTCTCCTCATTTCACAGCCCTGCTCAGTCAGTCCAGTCGGTTGACTCGAGTCAAATAGTATGCATTTGCTTGCAAAAGTGACTCTTCAGTATTTGTTCTTCTTCGAGGAGATTCACAATCACAAAGGACCTTCCTCGACTGTGAAGAGTTTTTTTTTGTTTGTTTGTTTTTGTTTTTTTGTAGTTGTCGTCTGTTCAAGTCTCTTCATCTGGTTTTGTATTTGGGCTGTCGCATTAGCGCTTGCAGTCATGTGAAGATGATCATCTCTGTAGGATCTGTCTCAATAGATTGGAGAGCTAGGTATCTATGTTGTTTTTTTTTTTTGCTTTGATATTTTTCAAACTTGTGCCTGATGCGATTCCTCCAGAAAAAAATGACAAACTGGCGCTGTTGTCCTTGGCTTAGTAATAGTGTTATACGATAGAAATATTATGTACTTGCATTCCATTTTTTTTTTTTTTTTTTTTTATTAACTTACTGGATGCCTTGTATTGTAGTTGTTGAGATAACCCAGAGACTGATCGATTTAATTAGTGTCTCTGCCAGGCCTCCTGCTCTGTCCCTCCTGTTCACTTAGAAAGACATTATTATCGACCACCGCACCGGGACTTGCATATTTTAGAGGGGGAGGGGAGGGTTCTGTTTAAGCACATCTATATAGTTGAGAAGAATTGTCCTATGCATAATTAAACTGAGCTCTTTGATGTTCCACGTTGGAGGAGCAGCAGCAACGTGCTGTTCAGTTACCGGCTGCTTCCATACTCTTAAACTGCTTACGGGAAAGAGAATGTAATCCATATTTATTGGTTAAAGGAGGTTGTTTTTTTTTTTTTTTTTCCCCAGCTCGTTATGTGGAATTTTCGCAGGGCAAAAAGCCATGTAAAATCTGTGTGTGAGAGGCAGGAATTGAGCAGGGGTTCATGTGATGGCTGTCCAGGATTTGGTTGCCTGGGAAGGGGATCAGAATAACGTGTGGAAATTGTGTAGCTATATCTGATGCCTAGAGGCTCGGTTTGTATGCTTTGCTGGGGATAATCAACTTAAAGCAGATTAAAGTAGTGCATTTTAGATGGTTTCTCAGTTGAAGTGGTATCCTTTTATCCTTTTAATAGAACAAACAATTATCCCCTTAAGAATTAAAGTTCCTAGGGGAAAAAAAAGAGGAGCTTGTCCTCTTTCTAAATTATTTTAGGCACATGGTGTTGGTGAAACATATTCATAATAACCAGCTTGATCATGTGATCGGTATTAACAAGTCTTAGTGATCCATAAGCGCTGGTTACTGTATTGTGCTGTAAGACCAACCTGCCAAAATCCTTTGCATAATATTTACAGGAATACCTAATGTGCCAATATTTTTTATTTGTGCGTTATCTCTATGCCTTTATATTTCTGCGTAGTATGTATTTTCAGGGGAAGCTTAGTGCCGTAGCTTAAAAACTTCCAAGAAACTATATGATATCCTTGAAGTTATTTATGTTTCCACAGATTATTTTTTGCTTTTTTAAGAGTATTATGTTTTTTTTTTTCTTCTGATAGTAGGTTTGGTGAGTGATTTTGTTGATTGGTTTTTTTGTTGTTGTCACAGGGTGTTTCACACTCTGTATTTCCACACACATAGCAGAAACTTGCCTCACATGGTATTAAGAGCGAAGTGTATGTGGGCTGGTAGAAATACCCCATCAGTTTCACTTCAGTCTGTGCAATTTTCCTAATGTCCCACTGCTCCACTGAGCTAATGACAATTTGCTGTGTTTGTGGTTTTGGTAGCAGGCCAGTGATTTACTAATACAGGAAGCCCATAAAGTGAAGAGGCTGAGTCATTATTCTGCGCTGTTTCTCAGACTGCCAGTGGAAGTGTACCTACCAGTTATTAATCATGAAAATGAATGGCCTTGCACATACTTTTGGATTTGTTTACCACTGTTATGAGGAGAAAAAAAAAAAGACACAAAACATGTGCACTTAAAAAAAGGAGTAGAAGGGGCCTGAACAACTGGATTCATTATTATGAGTACTTATGAGGCCTTATATCTTGTAAACTAATTGTCTGACAGTAGTTAGGGTTTTTTTTTCTTTGTATGTCTGTTTGTTTGTTTTTTTTTAGATGATGGATGATAGCTACTTTATAATGGTGGGTGGCAATATAAGTGATTTAACCAAGTTTGGTATGCAAGTTATTACATGTTCTATTGCAATTGAATTAAAGGAAGAAAAACAAGCAATGCAAAGAGGGAGAAATGATCACTCTTTTGAAAGTAGCCTTATAAGTGTTCTCTATCTGATGTAATCCTTTGTACAGTTTTATAGCTTGTAGTCACATAGGGGTTAATACTAGTTGCTTAGGAACACTTGAGTATTTTAAATTGCAACTGAAAGATATGTCTCCACCCCCCAATGGGAATTTTTTTTTAGTGAGTCCCCATTATTCTTACTTGCCATTTACCCTTTTTTGTACAATACTTGAGCTGTGGAGGTGTTTACTCACGATTCATTTCGGCGCATCGCAATCTTCTTTTGAAAAATGTGAGTCAGACCCTCTCTGAATACCTCACCCTTTTGCCCGTTCTGTACCTTATTGTATCGAACAGAAGTTTGCTTTAATCTGTTCCTTGTTATAGCTGTGCTTCTGTAGACTTGATAAACCTCTCCGTACATGCCCTGGGTATGCAGGTTCCGGACTGCTTCTTCTATTACAATACAATATGTAAGCTAATGCATTGTGCTGTGTTTTTCTTTTTACTTTTATACAGAGGGGAGGGTTGAACTGCAATGTTGAATATTGTTTTCAGTTATCCATCAGATAAAAGACATACAGAATAACTTTTTTTTTTTAATTAATCTGGCCAGCTGCCTACTTAAAACTCAGTGCTATTGCTTGTGAAGGGATGTTTCCCTCTCTAGCTTAGGTATGTGTGATAAGGAAGTTGGTGGCAACATTGACACCTGAGAATAGTCTGGCAAAAGTGGCTTTAATGCTCCCTGTTCAAATGTTTTTTTGAAACTGCAACTTAAATAGATTCTGATTTTGAAAATTGTTTTAATGTACTAATGATTTAACAGAAATGTTTTTTTTTTTTTTTTTTTTTTTTTAAAAATGCCTTCTCCAACAGCTGGTAGTTTGAGCCCCAACTGTGGCACTAGCAGCTATGGCTGGAGGTCCACCTTAGTTAGGCAATGTACAGCCATTCTGGGGTTAAAAAATTTTTGGTTTGGCAATTTGGTTTAGCCAATCTGTCTAATTGTTGTCAACTGCAGGTTTGTGAACTGAACATATGCAGGCTGCACAAGTGTGTGACGTCCCAGACAATATGTGAGAGGTATCGCATCTGTAGTGTGGAAAATGAGGGGCATTTAGCCACTTAAACTGAGGGAGTCACATGTGCGGCCACTTCCTCCTGAGTCTGTGAGGTGTGTCTGTAGTGGGGCTGATTACATAGTTAAGTTAGTCAACCAGTTATAGTTAAGTCGGGGAAAAGCAGGAGAATCTAATGTAAATTTTGCAGATACCTATCCTATAACTGAAAAAGTAAAAAAAAAAAAATAAATCATAATAATAATAATCCACAGAACAAATAAGCCCCAACATTCAACTCTTAGGTAAAAAGGGAGGATGAGAGATTGGGTGGTGGTGAAAACGGAGTGATTCACTCACCGACTGCATTACTGGGAAATTTAGTTTTTGTCTGTGACATTTTGAGTTCTCCAAAGAGCATCAAGTGTTTAACTTCCAGCTGTCCTTTATGGCCAGCAATGGCGCAAAAAAAAAAAACAGAACAGAACAGGCCTTTCCTCACATTACAATCCATTAAGTGTCAAAATTGGGGCAGGGCGAAAGCTAAAAGAAAAGGATTGCTGTTTTCTTTTTCCATGTTGCAGGCTCAGTTGTTACATTGAGAATGAGCAGGCAAGGCGTTTGATTAATTGTCAACGATCCTTTTCCTTACGATTTCAAAATGGCGTGTGGGGGGGGAAGGAGGACTGTATCTCTTCCCCTCAGTACACTGTAGTAAACAAGGTTGTTTGGGGCTGGCTGGGAAGTGTGGGGAGGGGAGGGGAGGGGAAGGTTTAGTTTAGGTAGCTCCAGAGGGCAGGCATCGGGCAGACCCGTTCCCAAGGCTGGGAGTTTGCTTGTCTTAATTCCCGGCCGTGAGCCATGGTTTGCTCCCCGCGGGTTTACCATAAGGCATTCCTCAGCGGCTCAAATCCAGCCGCCCCGGAGCAAGAGCCCAGGAGCTCCCGGGGTTTAATCATTTCCAACAGGAGGGCCGCGGCACCGTAAGCCAACAACAGCCCGAGCCGCCAACGTGGAATGGGGGTTAAAGGGGCTTTGGGGCTGTTTAGCATTCCCTGTAAGGGGAAAATTTGTTGTATTCTAGGGCAAATATTTACTCACTCCATGAGAAAGTCTGGAAAGAGCGGCTCTTTGCTCAACAGGCAGTTATAACTCTACCTCATCAAAGCTTACAAGTTCAATTGGGGGAAAAAAATTAAACCAGTCTGTACTTTTTGTTCCATAGGTTTTTTTTTTTTGTTTTGTTTTATTAGTCGAGGATGGATTGGGCATGTAGATTAGATCTTCAGCTAACTTCAATGCCTTTGAAAAGCTGGTAGTGCCTCACAGTACTGCAGTATCGATGCTGAGAGTTGTTTCTTGTTAGGTAGAATGGAATATAGAGAAACTGTTTAACTGCACTAATAAAATGTTGCAAAACAAATTTTTTTTGTCATCTCTCTGAAAATCAAAAAAAAAAGCAAGAACACTGCAGGATTGACGCACTTCCTCTCTGGTTTGGTGCATGATTTCCATCAAATGAAAAACACAAGCTTGGTGAATGAAACAAAACACATAGATGAACTTTATTAAAATGTACAAATTGTGCACACAATTTCTCCAAACCCCGCCCCCCTCCCATCCCCCACATTGATTTGCTGATTTCATCTCTATGGTAGTATAAGGCATGACTAGTTTATGTGTGGGTGTTAAAGATGAAGCACATTGACAAAAACTTCATGATACAATTGTCTTAATTCCCTTTCAAAATCCAGTTACACACAACCATAATAAGAATATATCTTTTTTTTTTTTTTGAACTGCATTTGTATAAGGACCAGCTTTGATAACAAAGATACTTGTGTGGTCATCTTTGCCCTTCATAACTTGGAAAAGGGGTAAAGGCACATGGTGAATGCTGTGGCACAGTGCGATAGGAACACACAGAAGTGGCTTACAGGGGCGGAAGGCACAACGAGTTTCAAATCCATCATACTTTGTCTTCAATTTGCCTCAATTTTGAGCATTTTGGCTGATCTACCATATGCTGTGGTTTGACAGTGGCGTTCCACAATGATCCAAGTCATGGCGTTGAAAGTGAGAGTATTTTGACTTCCAAACATATTACTTCCTCCTAAGATGAGTTCCCACACACGGCATTGCATGCTCTTGCATATTTCACAGACACGACATAGCTATCCTGTGTGTAAAGTTCTGCAGAAAACTTCTATAAACAATGAAACTACGAAGGCCTGAACAGTGACGCAAGGGTATTTTTCCTCTCGGGACAGCAAAACCGAATGAACACAATGAGATTGTGTGAGCTGAATGTATATTTACATTTACATCTAAAAGCTTATTTTGTCAATATACTGCATAATAGAATTTGGATTCTGCCTTTGTATACTTTCTTTGTTTGCTAGCTTCACATGTCTAAACTGGGTTTTGATGCCGTGTTGTTGCATGTCATTCAGTCTTCAATGCCCTTCGTTCACTGTTTTGCAAGGCAATGAGTAAGAACCCTTTGTTACGTCAATGTCCAACCCTTCATATGTTCAATCTAGAAAAACCAGGAAGGAAAATTGGCTGGAGGTACCTCAGCTGCTGCCTTCAGTACAGGAGACAAGAGGAGGGGAGGCAGTGAACGCTGGAACTGGTGAGGAAAAAAAAAAAAAAACAATTCTTCCTGTCACACTATCACTGAGCATGAGAATTTAAGAGCCATGAATGAAAGTGAGGCGCACTGCCAAGCCGCTTGGTCAGAGAGGCAAAGCAGGATTAAGACTCAATCCTTTTGTACAGAAGGCACAGAAAATTAAAATTCCCATTTTCTTTTTTTTTATTTTAATGAAAAAGAGCAACCGAAACCAATCAAACCACAACCTTGCACAACCTCTTTTTTGTCCTTCCTTTCCCACCAGTGCAGAGAAGATGCAGCTCAGAAAACCCATTAGGACAAACCTCAAATGTTCTCCTAAGGAACGGGCTGCTATCCACCTGGTCCAACAAACATTCCAGATAAGTGCTTTAGTGACAGAGCAGCGAACGTGTTTTCATCATATGGCTTGTGATTAGATACAGGTATACAAATTTGTACATATACTGGAGTATATTATATGTCTGTAGAAATATATGAATGCTTATGAAATATTCTTGGTAGAGGGTGGTGATAAAACAAAAAAAAACACCATTATAATAAGTGAATATAATGAGTGAAAAGTTTTTCTTCTCCAGTTCATCTTTTCCATGGAACCACAGTCTTTATAAATACAATAATTTCATTGTAAGGTTGATCAAAAGGCTAGGAATCAAAGGTACTTTGTTGGTTGTTTGTATATTCCTTTACATTTCAATAGTTGGCACAGAAAAAAAGATAACAGGAGAGCAAATCAAAGAGTCTCATTCTCTGTCCACGCTCCCTGGTCCTCTGGATCGGCGGGAACCAATCACATCTCTTTGCCCACCACACTGCACGGCACTGTTGATTGGCTGAGAGAGGAGGGCTGGATCTGATTGGTTGTGCTGTGCATCAGGGCGGACTTCAGCTCCCGGACCCCAGCGTCTGTGGGCAAATCAGAAGGCAGGGGGGCGTGGCTGTCACCATCTCCCACGGCGATGGGGGTGTGGTTCCCCCAGGGCCTCCAGTCTGAGCCCGCCCTGGGCAGGAGGGAGCCGTTGACGGGGCCAGGGCTATGGATGTGGCTGGAGGCCTGACCCTGGGTCTGGGGCCCACTAGGGCTCCTCCCAGCCTGTGTCTTTCTGCCGTACGGCTCCTGGCTCAGCCCGTTCACCAGTGGAGCCGGCGGCTGCCCCGCCTGCCCCAGGTGCTCCGCCATGACCAGCGGCTGCCGGTCCTCCTCTTCGGAGATGGCGAAGACGGGGACGCTGACGTGGTGGTCCCCCTCGCCAGGGAATTCCCTCTGGAGCTTCCCATCCGGCTGAAGCGGCCGGCCCAGGGAGCCGTTGGCCGGCTCCGCGGGAGAGCCCTGCAGGTGGGGCCCCAGGGCCCCGGTGGGGGCTTCGGTGCTGTCGGCCCGCCCGGAGAGGAGGCTGAAGCAGGGGGCGGTGAAGCGGGACCGCCGCAGGTTGCTGATGGAGTTGAGTCGCCGCTGTCGCTGCGCGGGCTGGGCCAGCGGGTACGAGGCGTTGCTGCCGGGGGAGTCCACGTGGTTACCGCTCTCCAGGTGGGAGTCAGAGAAGATCTTCCTGGGGCCGTCCCCACTGCGGCTACCTGCTACCGAGCTGGATGGAGCCTGGGGAATGAACAGAGAGAAGTTCTGGGCATCACACTACAAGAGCAAAATTGAGGCTTTTGAAAAAGTACAAAGGGCAGCTAAATTGATTCCCGGTGGGTTGATTAGATTGATCACTTGTAGGTAAATGATGAGCCTAATTTGGCTGGATGGCTAATTACCATGACTATATGTTCTTATGTAGTGGAGTGCACTGGTGATTCTCTGCAGTAATACAAGTTGTAAGCAAAGCAATACATTGATGCCTTAAAAGACAATAAGGAATAAAACCTTGCAAATGTACTTCTGCTCCAAAGAAATGACAATTTCATTTAACAAACCGACCGTTAAATGCAATGTGTATTCTCCGGTGTACCCTGGGAATCCACAACAGAAGACAACGTGTGTTTGCAGAACTCATGTGCTGTGAGGCAGGCTGGGAGGAACCGAATCCTTTGTTTAAAAACAACATTTTTGAAAAACCAAAACAATCTTACTGCCAGAAATGCACTTGCCAGTCATTTTCTGTGAAAACTTACAAGTAAATATGAATCAAGTTAACTGAAACAAGCCTCATTAAAAAACCTCATAAGCTACAGTGTCAGATAATGAGATTGAGAGATTGAAAGCTTGGAAGAATTAGCCAAAGAACTGTCACAACAGCTTTAGACGTTTAAATGCAAAGCGCTAAGCTATGGTTCACATACACTACGGTTAGTCTCAATACAAGTTACTCATTGATGGTCGTGGAGGGCCACAGCATATGGTCGTTTTCGTTTTCACCTGCAATCCCACAACTACTTCCAACCCAGAAACCCAGGTGAGGTGGATTTGTGATATTAATTAGTTATTTTGATAAAATAATACATTAAATATTTAATTGTATATAAATATTTTAATTGACCATTAAGAGTGGAGTGAAAGAAACAAAAAACGGCATATACTATGGTCCATGAGGCAGTCTATAGTCTAGTGGCTAAGGTACATGACGGAACACCATTGCTGTTGGGCCCTTGAGCAAGGCCCTTAACCCCACATTGCACCCAGGGGAGATTGGCCCTTGGTAAGTCTAATCAACTGTAAGTCGCTTTGGATAAAAGCGTCAGCTAAATGACTGTAGTGTAATGTAATGGATGTAGGACTGAGCACCAAGAGCCTGTAGAATCGTAGAATTGTGACTCACGCTGTCCACCAGCTTGGTGAAGGGGCTTGTCGCTTTGGATAAAAGCACCAGCTAAATGACTGCAATGTAATGTAATGTAATTGTCCGCTAGGACCAGGACTGAGTATCAAGAGCCTGTAGAATCGTAGAACTGTCACTCACGCTGTCCACCAGCTTGGTGAAGGGGCTAGTGGAGTTCCAGCTGCACCACTTCCTCTGCAGCTGCGGCAGGGGAGGCAGGAAGTCCTGGAAGGTGCGGACGCTCCAGGCCCGGGGCCTGGCACTGTTGGCTCCGCCCCCTTGGCTGCCCCGCCCTGACGCTGGGAGGTCTCCACCCGAGTCCGGAGACAGCCAATCACATGCAGGGCTGGGCCCCGTGTCGCTGTGCCTCAGAAAGCGCTCCCTCTGCTGGAGAGAAAGAGAATGACAGGCAGTGAGAAGGAGAGAGTGAGGGAGAGAGCAAATCAAATACATTGAATACAATAACATGTTTATAAGAAAATAATACGACCTCTATTACTAAGATTGTAATAACAATGACAATACACAAAAGTATCAAATTCTCAATACTTCACCTTGCAGCTTCCCTCAGCTCTGGCTCCTGTCTTTATGTTTTGGACACCAATTTATGCAAAGACATTCTTTTATATCTGGTAATAAAATGAACTCGATTTTCAAAAACTTGGCCTCCCCTGCTTCACATCACCTTCCGTCAAAAGCACATACGTACAATGTCTGACAATGAGACAGACCTGTTTTCCAAGAAGTTGTGGGGTTTATGAGATGACAATTTAAAAAAAAAAAATTAAACCTACAAAAGCCAGGTAATGTATGGAAATGCATGTAATAAACTTATGTAATGAAATATTTTTTTACAAGAAATCTATACAGCCTGGGCTTCTGAATGGTTAGCTACCAGTTACGGTGCCCCCACCCCTACCCCCCAACGGTGCCCCTGTTCATCCTGCCTTCAGCAGCCAAGGGGCCCCATGTTTCTGCACATATTTTACTTTATAATTTTTCAGCTTATGTAATTTTTTTTTTTTCCGTCTCCAAGACTTCCCCTGTCTTTGTTAACCACTCCCCGTGCGTAAGTAGGTCTTTTTAAAGCCAACTCTGTGTCACGGCTATTTTGTGCAGTAACAAATAATACTTTGAGTAGGTAAGGCTTTTTTCCAGGGTGTTTTATGGTTTCTGGACTGCGGTTCTCAGGTTTTAGTTCGGTGCTCTTATATTGACCTGGTAGAAACCCACTGTCCTACAAGTCACTGCTTAACATGTTAAATGTTGAGAAAACGATCTGAAACAATGGCCCGATCTCATCTGTATTTGAAAAAGAGTTTCACCATGTGACCATTTGAAGTGTGCCTACGCTTTCCGCCCGGGAAATAAAGGGTAGCTTTGGCTCGAATTGTCGGCTTCCGAACTAATTATTATGTAAGATTTAAAAAGATTACCCGGAAGAAAAGGTCTATTATTAAGACTGTGGCACAAGCGCTCTTTGAAGTGGTTTGAAAAGCTGCTGAACATTTGATATTGCAAACCGTGCTCGTGCTGAGGTTCGGCTGGCAATGGGGTTGCTTTTTTCCCCTCTGTATTAGCAACATGGCCACACGCAGAACTCCATCGCATGCTAACGTTAGCGTGCGTGGCCCAGCTCAATGGACCAGATGGTTTTAGGCAATGGGAAACAGGGCCAACAGCTAGGGGAGGGGGCTAGCACAATACCTAAATGTCTGTTGACTTTCAGGCCCAAGCATCAATGAAGAAATCAGGAATTGGTCAAACGCACAAAAAAATAAAAAAGGAGTCTAGCAACGTTTCCCACAATATTCTCTGGAGCACCTTATTATGGAATAAAAATGGAGTGCGTATTTTGTGCGCTGTTCCCATTTCTTAAGGCAAAGTCTTATTGTTGTTCTCTTGACACAAATACAGGCATGACGGTGCCAAGAGTTAGATCAGGTGAATGAGGTGAGGGCAAATCACCAATATATAATGGCTGGCTGGCTCTCTTTATGTGAGAAAGTGTGCCCAGGAGGACTGGGCCCCTAATGGGCCGTAATTAGAACCGGTTTGGTATGGCCAGTTTTGGAGAGGTTCTTTCAGGATAGGCAGAGAGAGGGGGGAAAAATAGAACTGAAATCCCAAAGCTATCAACCCATCCCGATAAGGTACTGGCACTGGCTGAAATGCTCCATTGAGTTGAATGACTAGTCAGATGTGAACAGAAATCAGCTGTAGACTTCAGGCACGAATCCCAGCTCATTAGTCAGCTGTTAATCGGGGGTTTCTCATCAGAAAGAGCCAGATAATCCTTACAAAGAATCACTTACAGCACTCTTCGTCTAGACAAGATTTAGGGAGGGTTTACGTTGAAGTTCTCCCGCACACCACAAAAGCTCCCACACAATGGCGACTTGTTGTACGGGGCGGCACACACGCACACAAAAAAAAAAAAAAAAGAATTACCCAGATGTGAAAGAATGAAAGCCTTTCTACTGCACCCCCTACACCTCCCCCCCAACCCCCTTTAAAACCCCACCTCACCCCACCGGTCCAAAAAAGAAAGAAAGTAAAGAAAGTATTGCACTTTCTAGGTCTCTTGTATAAAGCAGTACAAAATAAAACTTAAAGCAAAAAAAAAAAATCAAAGCAAGTTTTCCTTTTCCTGTAGCAAACAGTCCTCACAAAGGACCACCTGAGAGAGGCCTCATTCTGGAGACGGCTGGTGGCATGGTGGGGGGAGGGGCCTGGACGGAACACTGCGCCGCACACCATCGGACCTGGGAAACGGGCCGTGCAGATAACGCGTTCATTAGCCAGGAGCCGCCGGGGACCGCGCCAACTCCGCCTGCCCTCTGCCAGGCCCCCCGCTCGTGCCAGCGCCTCGCTGCGCCGAGTCCAAGCAGCTCGCATGAAAACACCACCCAATGCCCTACCCCCCCCGCCGCCCCCCTCCCAGGGGCGGACATCTTACCCGCCATACCCCGCGCTCCCTCCCGCCACCGTTATTCTCTGACACCTCCACCGGGCGCAGCACGGGACAGAGTAGGAGAGAGGGGGCTGCTTAAACGCAGTAAAAGTTTGGACGCAGCCTAGGAGCTGGTTTCAGACCTGTCCCTGGGATATCTGGGCTCATGTTTATATCCATCCCTGGCGTGTCAGTACTGACCTGGGATCAGGTCAGATCCTGATTCAACATGGTGTGGAAAAAGCAAAACATATACTGGATCAGGGCCTATACTTAGAAAGTGCCTCATAGTCAGAGCACTGATCTGGAATCAGGTCAGATCCTGCTCTTGTCCATTATGTGCTAAAAGGTAAAACTGATCCTAGATCAGAGTGCTGTGTTGTGGGATCTGGCATCACAGTCAATATTCCAGCCATATGCATTAAGAGATGGGTAAAACTGATCCTACATCAGCATTCATATGTAAAACATTTTATAAATGTGTAAATGCAAGCACTGACCTGAATCTAGATCAGCACTCAAATATGCCTAATGAATACAGGCCCTCGTCTTTGGGCTCACACACTCACCGTGTGGGGACAGAAGGGTAGTCCACTTGGACTGGGAGCCGACGAAATCACAAACACCTCGTCTGTCCCCAGGTCAAGTTCCGTCAGTCCATTGGGGGACAGCTCCAGCTCGGAATTCTGGGAAATGTCAGCCCCAGCACTGATGGAGGACCCTGAAGGACAAAGGAAACGGGTAAGCCATTTAAACAAACATGTCTCATCACTCTCTGGTGCCCCCAGTGGCCAGTTTGATGCCTGCAGGTTTGTGATCTGAACATGTGTTGAGTCCACATTCATTAAATGGCAGTATGTGACTGGTGCTTCACCTGCAGTTTGAAAAGTAACAAAGGATAAGAGCCATGATGTGCACATATAATACACTGGAGCACTTTGTGCTACATTTGAATGAAAAGTCATATGGTAACAATAATAATAATAATAATCATTATTTTGCAAAGGACAAATAGTGGTATTAGAGCAGTGATATATATCATATATGAATAGATACTCATATATGGCACAACAAACATACTATCATTTTTATATCTGAACAGTATTCTAGCCATACTTCCCATGGTGGAATAAGATCAATTAAAACGCGATTAGGGGAAATCGGACAGACCTGGTTCATCGCCTTGCTGGCATGTTGTTTACATCGAAGGTTAAATGCCATGACCTTTAAATCTGTCCACAGAGGTCAAACTGTGTACAGCTCCACCAAGAGCTCAGACAAGCAAGACCTTAGTTTGTCCTGGGATAATCGTGTGGATTTCACTGCCATAGCAAAGCCTTGTCTCCAGCGACCACCCATAACCCCTCCAGAATTACTCTCCTCAATACTCCAAACACCCTGAACCCCTCCAGAATTACTTTCCTCAATACTCCAAACACCGTGAACCCCTGCAGAATTACTCTCCTCAATACTCCAAACACCCAGAACAGCTCTTCTTTAAGTCAGATACCCCGATTTATGAGACACTTTATGATTTAAAATGAAAACTCAAAATAAATGTTGCCTGTCTGTGTGCAGTGCCTTTCCCCCCAAACACATGGAGTGACCCCATAAAAAAAAAAAAAAAAAACAGAACAAGGACAAGGCAATGCTAAGCAGAAAAACGACCCCTGAAAATGACCACCCACAAGTCCTGTCAACATCCTGTAAATGGGCTAATTCCACAATAATAGATCAATTACTTCCCCATGAGAAATACAATTAAATGCTTGTATTCAACGTTTTTTTTGTGGTCTTTTTCGGTGGCGAGTGAGGGACTGCATGCAGGTCGATGTGTCTGCACATTGGGTGATGTGCTGTTTTGCCGTTTTTGACCCATTGTTCGCAGCACCTTTCAAAACTGCTGATGAAACAGTCGAGAAAGTAGGTCATTTTAAATTGGGCATGATGCTTCATGAGAAAGATCATTACATGAGAAAAAAAAATGGGAAGTCCATACAATTTCTCTGTGGCTGGCGGGTTTTCATTCTTGCACCGAGAGGACTCAAAGGGATACCACTCACCCCCCTTTTTCCCCCCACTGTCACAGTCTGTCCGAACCACAATTTGGGGCCCCTGAAACACGAACTTCCAAACGGGACCCAATTAGAAGCCAAAACATATAAGTTCAATTTAGGAGCAAATGAAGTCATTGACGGCCTCTTATTTGGAATAGACCCAAGGGGCCACAGCGGGAGGTCAGTCTGGTCCGGAGATTCAAAGCGGCCAGCAGCACAGAATAACGCTTACTGTAGCTGGCCTTGTATCTCAGGAGGTTGCAAGTTCAGTTCTCAAGAGGGGCAGTGCCACTGTAACAGACAGCAAGGTACCTAATTTGAATTGCTTCTGTAAAGATAAGGCTGTGTAGTAAGTTAAAATGTGTAACCTGCTCCAGAGAAGAGCATTCAACAAATACTTGGATGTCAATGTCATACTTTCATACTTTTTAGGCATAAAATTTGCCATGGTGATTATGAATTTGAGTTTAAGCGTGAACCAACTCATTTTCTCAATGACTTTGATTTCACAAAGCCTTCATGGTGTATCAGTGTGTTGTAAATTAGTCTCAAAGAAAACATGCCAGCCTCAATTACCCCCCACCCCACCCCATGCCAAGTGTCCGATTGGTCGGTTTGTTGTTCAGAGCCAGATCGAGGGCCAACAAGTCCCTGTGGTGAAGTATCTTAATTCTATAGTATATTGCACAATTCCATGGTGCAAAACCCAAAATCGGCTTACCCGTTTCCACTAAGTGCCTAAACGTAATATAATGTAATGTAATATAACGTACCGTAAAGCAGTAGGTATATGGTTGGGGGGCTGGTGAGTAGAAGCAGGAGTGGTTGTGTGCTGGAGGGAGGGCCCACCTGAGTGTTTCTGAACCAGACGCTGGTTGTTCTCGTTGTCGACGGGCACCTCCAGGCCAGGGTGATTAGGTGCTACCAGCTGCAGCTCACTGATGTCAGCCCCCGAGTTCTGCACGCCCTCCTGCAGCTACAACAGACAGCCGCTATCAGTTACCTCACTGCTACACATGCTTTAACACCCACGGTTACAACAAGCAGTCGCTATCAGTTAGCACACCATTACATATGGTTTCACACCTGCAGCTACAACAGACAGGCACTATCAGTTAGCACACTGCTACGTATGTTTTCCCTCCAACAGCTGCAACAGGCAGACACAGTCAGTTAGCACACCGCTACATATGTTTTCCCTCCAACAGCTACAAACAAGCAGTCGCTATCAGTTTGCACACAGTTTACACATGCTTTCAAACTGGCTGCTAAAATAGGCAGACTCTATCAACTAGCACAACGCTATATGTGTTCTCACACTTGCAGCCACAACAGGCAGGTAATACTTAGCGCGCCGCTACACATGCTTTCACACCTACAGCTACAACAGGGAGGCACAATTAGTTAGCACACAGCTACACATGCTTTTGCAGTTACAACAGGCAAGGGCGATCAGTTAGCACACGGCTACACATGGTTTCACACCTCACACTTCCTTTTTTTTTCCTTCTCCTTTTACGACTCCAAAGTTCTGAGCTCATCCTAAATCACAGTCATTTAACACATTCTTAAATGGTTGTTTGCTCCATGTACGTCATTCCTCATAGAAACCATTTTAGTGTCTTCTGGAATCACTTTGTGCAGGGGGCAGACCAAAACTGAATGCTGTTGGTTTTGAGGGCGGCGCATTGTTTGTCCATTATTTTATAACTTCCCATGATCCCACTATGTGCCTTTGATCGAGGTCAGGGATGCATGTGCAACCTCTTCTCGTGACAGCGAAAACATTGTTACCTCGCCGTTTTCCCTTTTTAAGGTTTTGAGAGCCCGAGACCACATCACCGAAAGCAAACGCTCTTTTAGGGGCAAATCTATCAACATCTGTTCCGTGCTATTTGGCGCAAAACAGATGTCAAAATGTTAGTGGAAACAGCTAGACTGCTCCTTTCTTGTGTTTTCCGCAGACCCTTTGATGGAGTGACTGTTTTAAGTTTGAGGCTATGGGGAATAAATTGGGCAGACACATTCCAAGGTATTTGTTTGCAGGGGTGGAGGATATGAAGGTAAGACTCTCTGATCCAAGACATTACAAAACCTAAGGAGGAATGTCTGAGTTATTTAGACAGTGGCCTATTTTTTGTTGCTCTTACCTCCGAGTTATTAGATGAACAGGCGTTGGTTCTTTTCACACAAAGCTTAGGTCTGCAAAACAAAAAACAAGACACAAAACATGCTTGGTGATAGGCTTTTTAGGTTGTTGTTTACCAAGTTTTCATTGTTTCTTGTATTCTGTGCACCATTCATGGATTTTCATTTCCATAAACATACATACAGTCAGCATACAATAGCCGAGATGTTAGATCATAAGAATGTAGGATGACGAGAACAAACCATGCAGCCCAGCTGAGACTGCCATTTAACTAGGCTTGGCATTCTCTATGTCCATTCTGTATGTCCATATTCTCTGTGTCCTTCCTAATATAAACTTTGACAGGCTGTGCAGTTGTGAGAAAATAAGCTGTGATAGGGTGGCATGATGTTTCCCTGAGACAAAGCTGAAGGACCGTTACCCTTTTTTCATAGAGCTACACAGAGTGATTCATTAGTCTTGTGCATAGCATGTATGCGTATGTAATCAAACACTCAAATACAATTTTAAAAAGAACTGCTGTAGTGCTATGCTGCTGCTTTCAAAATGTTTTCTCTTTTACCATCATCTTCATTTGTAAATAGAAACGGAATGTTGAAAAAAGAATATTGAATGGCCTGTGTATTGATTTAGAACCATTATGAAACAATTTTCATTGGAACTACTTCATAGCTGTGGATTACCATGTTTATGCAGTTCAGAGGAAATAAATTAACATCATCTTGACCAATCAGATCCCAGTATGTAACCAAGCAGTGGTATAAAGTCCAAAAGTGGAGTGGTAAACAGCCATGACAGAGTATGTGCAGTCCTTTGAAACACAACAATTTATGTGTGTTCAAACTGTACTGCATTTAGCAGATACTCCCATACAGATTGACCACCACAGTTAACATTTCTACTCACAATCCATTTATGAAGTTAGACAATTTATGGAAGCAATTTGGGTACGACCAGCAGTGCCCTACCTGGGAATCAAACCCACCACCTCCAAGTTGGTAGACCAGCTAATTAACCATAATACTACACAGCAGTCGTCTGGGTAAACTAAAAAGGTTTTCTGCTAAAGGGCCCTTTTTCAGTGGGTGATATGTTTCACAGCGAGACACTGAGTGAGAACCATGTTTACTTATCAGGGAAACGATGTCGCCCCCCCTGCACCCAAAGTGAACTTCTCACTTTCTCCCCAGATGAATACTTTGCACACCCTTGCCGTCTGTGTGTGGTCCTCTGCCAAGATTTAATGAGCTCTAATGACATAAGAAGATAAAAAGGCTGTTTCAGGTCACTCACTAAAGCATGTCTCCCTGACTGAAATCACCAAGTCTCACATCCAGCTTCAGCCTGTTTTATTTTTTTTTAATGCCTGTACTATCCAATAAATTCCTCTTGGTATCAATGAACTGCAGACCTTCTTGCAGAACTGATTGTGCTTTAGCAAAAACACCCCTCCACCCCCCACCCCCCATTCCCTCCCCTTGAAATATTACGTTTTGGCAGGGCTGAGTGGGGTAAGGGGTGTTTTTGGTTTTCCCTGATGCTGAAACTCTCGTTATCTTTCCCAATCTTGTCTGCTGATTGGTTTAATCGCTGTCTGCATAAATGAATTAGTCATATCCTGCAGGCTGCAAAAACTGTTTAAACTTGCCTTGAGGCGAGGTTTTTTTTTTTTCCCCTTTAAACCAAACCACTGTAGCTCCACCCCAGCTGTGATCCATTTAAATGTATAATCTCTGCTACCTGTGGTAGCCTGTCAGCAAAGACATGCATTTCAGAGGAGATACAAGCATGTCATTATGCATCCACTGCAGAGCATCAGCCACAGATTCACATGAAACAGAATGCATACAAAGGCAGCCAGCTGAGTCTCTCCATACAGTGTGGCACCCAAGAGCTCCTCCACTGAAAATGTGCATTTTCTCTCGTGGATTATTCGTTCACATTCTCACATGAGGCCAGGGGCGTATAGCAGGGCAGCTAAGTGCAAATTTGATTATATGAAGATAATTGCATCCAGTAGCCATAGTTTGGAGGCCATCTTTAAAAATCGTGGCCATATTGGATTTTAGTTTGGCTAGCAGCCTAAAGGTGAACCACATGCAAAATGTCATACTTGTATCACGATCTGAATGATTTTGCTCTCAGCTGCCCCGCTAGTAGGAGTGAGTTGGATATTGGGTGGAGACAGAACTTGCTACAACTCAGTTAGAGAAGTTAATTCAAATACTGCAAGCCTGTTTTATTGGTGGGGGGGGGGTAAACATAACCGGCACAAATATTGGGGGATGTGTCCAACCTGTCCCCCCCAGTTCCTATAGCCCTGCATTAGGGCCATTTGCATTTGGATTCCTTTTCCAAAACATAGCAAACCTTTTTCTTATTGTCCCATTTGCTCTCACCCTTATCCTAAAAATGTCATGACAGTTCTTCTGTTGCCTTTCTCTGGTTATTGCAGTTTTACTTTATAGATGAATAAAGGATCTCAGTGCCAGACTGCCCTATCAAAAGGCTAAAAAGAACTGTGAAATAATATCTGTGTGCGTTATTATGATTTTATTATTGGGTGTCATTGAGATATTATGGGGAAAGTGATTTTGCACAGTAGATTTTGCAGAAGATCCCTCTCCATAGCATAGTTCCTCTGTTCCACTAGATAGGTCACAGCCAAAAATTAATTAGAACGGTTTCTTTGTTTCGTAATCAAAGTAGTTTTTCATACTCATCTCTCTGTCATTTCTGCTTACCGGCAAAAAGGCGGCAATATTGGAAACGAGAGGCCTCGTCTCGCATCGTTGCCAAACACGCAGACCCCCCTTCCCCCCATGTCCCCCCCCACCCCGCCCCAACCCCGCCGACGTCACCCACCCGGTCCTGACCACAGAGAACAGCTCAGACCACTTAAGATTCCCCCTTAACCGTACATTATTCAACTCAATATAATGGCTTCCTGATATTTTAATGTTTGTTCTGTTCCTCTTAATTAGACATTTGGTTTATTGCAAACGTCTGTTTCAAATATCCCCCTTCAAAACCGAATTCAGCGAAGAGGCGATTGTAAACAATGGCCGCACAGCCAGTCTCTTCAACAAAGGAAAGCGGCGATACAGTTCGATCTTATTCTGTGGGCGTAGCTCGAAAACACATGGATTCTGGGCATAACCTAAATAAATAAAGGCAAAAACTTATCAAGCAGCCGTGTGACAAAAAAAATCTGATTCATTATAGAAAGAATGTGAAAATAAAAAAACTGGTTTTGTTCAAGGGTAGTTCCCCTTTCTAACAAACCAAGGAAAAGAAGGTCTCTTCTGAGAAGAAATTAGGGGTGACTGGAGATGCTAGATCACCCCCACGCCCCACGTCCCCACCAGCAGATGGGCCAGTGATCAGATCAGAATAGAATACTCCGGTAAATGGCTGGTTTATATACTCTACTTCATATGGATTAGGTTTCAGCCTCCCAAGGAGATAGCATCATCCCCATGTAGGGTTTGGAGGTCTTCCCCTTGGGACTGACTACGGGAACAGTTTGTAAATTTACACCCTTTGATATGTTGTGTTCCTCCTTTTAGACAACTACAATAGCATCAGTGCAGGACACTGCGGGTTACAGATAGGGGTTTCGCTCTTCTTGATTTCTATTCTTTTTCTCTCTCTCACTTTTGTGTTGCTACTTTTTTTTTTTTTTTTTTTTTTGTCTGCTGGAATTGATGCCAGGTGCAGCACCTCCAGCAAGGCCCTCTTGTCAATGGGTGCTCAGGAACATCAAGGCCAAGAGGTGAAACCCTGTATCGCTACTCACCTAGGCCAGGCAGAGCAAGGACAGCAGCTGAGTCAACAGGAACTCGCATGTGGCCTACAAGACAAACTAATAGATATCAATATCTCATTCAGTTTGGGGGATCTTTGTTTGCCCGGGATCAAAGCTGCACACAGAGAGAGAGCGCGCGCGTCAGTTTGCTGTCCGTCCGCAGATAAAGAAGATCCAGGAAGATCAAGGAAGCTGACAACAGCTATTCGCAGTCTGAACATGTAATGCTCAACGCATCTGTCAGTCTCTGGAGCCTGGATATCTGTTTGTAAGGCGTTCTGAGAGGCGGCCAAAGACAGGCACGCTCAGGCCATGTCTCAGGGTATGGAGGCCGTGGGCGTGAGAAGTTTTTATGTAGAGGGGGTAGGAGACAACAGCGCCACGATTCCACCAGTCACCCTCACTCAATCGGCTAATTATCTATAGTCACCAATGCTGGTTCACATATGCTTTCGCGCTCTTTAGCCATTTGTGAGCTTATCAAATAATGTAGTTAGAACAGGGATTCTTAAACCTATTCTGCATGAGACCCAAAAGAGAAAGTTAGTGTGTCCCTGGGTCACTTAGCTTGCTACATTTACTAGCAATTTTCAATTACTCACAATTTCATTCTGATCTATTACTGGCACTCTGATACGAAAAGTGTTATCTCTCTAAAACATTTATTTGTAGTTGATATAAGGCACATTTAGATTCTGTAGTCCCATGGGCATGAGAAGATATTTTCCCCATTTATTTTAACTGCCATGAGGAGACCCACTATCAATATATTCCTGGCCTAGTTTTGGTCCTGACCTGTAATTTAAGAAACAATTAGTTTGAATATTAGATCATCTAAATGTTGGCACACCATTACATATGCTTTCACACCTGCAGCTACAAGAAGCAGTTGCTATCAGTTAGCACACCATTATATATGCTTTCACACCTGCAGCTACAATAGACAGGCGCTACCAGTTAGCACGAAGCTTACACATGCTGTCAAACTTGCTCGGTGATAATTAAATCACAGAGCGCAGAAGCTGGCTGGAGTGAAAATCAGGAGATCAATACAGCCCTCATCACCAACCCCACGGTGCAGAATGTATTTCCTGTCACACATGGTAACCTGGAGAGCTAGCCAGCCCCGTTATGCCTCCATTACTCATCCTGACTTGCTAGCACGAGCTTGGCTTGCTAACAGCACAAGTATGAAGGTGATGCTAAAACATCAAACCCCACTTATCTGGTCTGCTCTATAACACATCTAAAATTAATGAGAAAATACAAAGAGCACGCACAATTTTGAAGGGCACGCAGGGTTCTTTTGATTTAAAATATTATTATTTGCAATGTAATTTAATCTCAAGTCGTGCTCGTCTCACTGTATGTAAACAGCAGTCATTGTAGCAATGGTCATCGCGCTAGGGTTGTACCACCTGGTCTGTTTGCCAGAGGTTTGTGATAGAAGGACGAATTTTAAAACCACTTCCTCTCTGTATAGTTTACACCCAAGTCACTTGAATAGTTCCCTTCACCTTAGTCCTGCCTTCACTGAGTTGATGTCACCGATCAGAAAACATCGTTTACATGTGTGGGTTTGTCGCTGTGAGCAATGCTGCTTTAGCCAGGCTCATTAGCAGGCAAAGAGGTATAGCCAGGCTGTCAGCCGTACCTGAAGATAATGCACAGGGCTACGGTGAGGACAATGGCGAAGAAGGAGGCCCCGCACACGGCAGCCAGCAGCGCGTCCATCCTGCCAGCAGGGGTCGTGAGGAGCCGCTGGTCACCCGGCTCGGTCCGGTTGTGGTAGCGGAAGAGGAGGGCGAAACCGCGGCCCCAGTGGGTGGTGGTAATGAGCTCCATAATGACCTCCACCATCTCCTCCGGCGAGCCGAAGGCCAGCTGGCGGCCGGTGGGCTTGTTGGAGCCGCAGAAGCGGGAGGAGAAGGTGATGAGGTCGGAGATGTAGAGTACGTCATGGGGGCAGGCATCCGCCATCGGCTGCTGGGTCTCGGGGCTCACGGCCTCCGAGGAAGACGACGGGGTCGGGGCAACCTCGTAGTCCGGCTGGCTGGGGGCAGGGCCTGGACCGGCCCTGGCGTCAGGGGCCCCATCCCCTCTGAAGGCCTGGGCGGAGATCGAGTTCTCCTTTTTCTCACTGGGAGGTTGGGCGCCCCCCAGCAGCTGGGAGGTTAACAGCGTCGGCGGCGAAGCAGGGGCGGGGGGCGAATTGGCGGACCACTTGGCGGAGTTGGAGACTTTGGCCATCTCCATTTTGGTGGACTGCTCCTGCACCACCACCTGTTTGACCTCGTCCTTTTGGGGGGCCTGAGGGGCCTTCACAGTGCCCCCCTGGGCGGCTGGAGGGGCGGGGTCTTTGGGAGACGCCATGTAATCCATTATGGGCCCGCCGAAGGTGGGAGTCGCGCTGTCATACACCGCCTCGTCCACACCTCCCTCCTGGTCAGCGGCGGAGGCGACCCTGCTAGCAACGTCGTGGCTCTCGAACACATCAAAGTCAAACATTTCCATAATGAGGCGGTAACCCACTGGCACGAAGAACTGCCAAACGCAGTGCGTCCCTGAGGAGTAGTTGTACGGGAATCCAGGGGACAAGATGAGGCCTTGGACGTCCACCACATCCACCACCGCTCCACATTCAAAGTACACCTGTAAGCAGACAAAAACACTCTTAAAACGGACTCTTAACACACTCCATTTCGTCTGCATTGTTTTAAAAAAAAAAAAACCTTCTGGAAACGAGAAAGAACTGTTTTCTTTTTACAATACATTGGATATGGTTTAATCGCAAGGAGTTTTGAATAATTATTGACTAAACCATGTCTAATGGCCATTTATTATTTACATAGCCATGAAACATATGAGATGAGATCTTTCTATATGCATATTAAACTCGAAAGTGGAGAAGTAAGGTTTTTTTTTCCTCTAAGCAGAGGATGTATGTAGATTAACCATGCTTTCACATCTCCCAGTGCCAGAGACACAGCATATTCTTTCGGTACAAAACAAACATTATTACCTGCAGCTTTTCACAGAGAAAAGAAGCATAGCAACAACAAAAAAAGAAAACCTCTCCAAATAAGAGATTTCACTGTTCATTATGTGTTCTGACATTCTCAGGAAAAAAAATGAGAGAATTAAGTCAGCCAATATCGCTTGTGTGTGTGGAAATTATTACGGGACTTTGAAGTAAGACGGTGCAAAACAAGTGGCCTCCAAACAATTTCCTTCCCTCCGGTATAAACACATACCTCAAAAAGGCCCCAGAAAGGGGAATCTATCTCCAGCATCGGGCCGGAGACCACAGCTCTGCCGAGACAGATGGCTGTTCCCGTCTCCGGGAAGTACTATTTGAAATTACATTAAGCGTGTTTACTACTCACAGAATGAATGTTTCCATAAGTCAAGTCACAGCAGCTTTGCAAGTGGTCTTAGCTTGGCCCCACTAAAGGGCAAGACAGGCTGTATCAACACAACTGTGTGAATATTAATTGTTTCACCAAAGAGCAAAAAAAAAAAAAAAAAACCACAAGAGCTAGGCTGTACAGAACGTGCGATAGAGATCTCTTTCTGGCTAAGGATATGTGTGTCAAATGTTCTGGCCTCGAAGTCTTTGCAACATGATCCCCTTTTGATGGCACATGAGAACGTCCTGAACGTTGTTAGGTTTCAAACACGATTCTGCTAACAACAATGGACCAGAGGCAGCACTCCTTAACGTGCCAAAATAAAAGGAAACAGCGGCTTGTGATGTGGTCAGGCTGTCACAAACCTTAATTCCCCTCACGTGCCAAACACTTTCAGAAGTGAGGTTCGCCCCATTAAATTGTTCTCTCAGTTGCAAATCAACAAAAATCTAATTGGAGACATATTGCCTCCATGTCTTACTTTTGATTCGAGCTTTCAAAGCATTCTTAGGACCGGGACCTTGTTTTATTCCAGCACCAGACGCTTGCAAGCTCTCATTTCCAACGTTATTGACATGATCATGCTGGTATTTCAGCCTTCTCTGATTACAAGCTATGTTCCTGGTGAATTAGGCGTACAAGGAAACTCAATACAGAAGCGTATCTTCTATCCGCTTTTAAATACACAATTTGCGGATCAGTGTGCTTTTCAAGAAGTTAAACTCTATATGGTCATTAATGACTCACTATGCAAATGCAGGTCACTTGGAGCCATCTACTAATGCCTCAGGCCCATCAAGCAACCAAGCACTAAAGGATGGTAAAACTAGTTTGTACTTTCCAGGCACATGTAAAATCGGTGTTAGAAGGGCATGTAGGAGTTTCAAATGAATATGAACACACTCCAAAAAAACAAAACTGCGGACGTATATGACAGATGTGTGACAGATGTACTTATTGAACCATGACTTCAAAGTAAACCACAGACACCTTCTCAAAACAACCCTTGGTGTCCTTCAAGCACCAAAAATTTGTCAGAATGTATGGACACAAACACTGAAGGCATTCATATTTGTGCCTGACAGGTACGACACACATTTGTCTACATCTGTTTACGCAAAAAAAAAACTAGAGATGATCTTCATGTGCATTAAAAAGGCAGAAAATTCTAATTTACAGATCCCTATGCCTATTAAAGCCATTTTCTTAAAAAAAAAAAAAAAAAAAACAAATATGCCTGCTTGAATCCAAAATGCCTCAAAAAAAAAAACTGCATGGCCCTGAACTATTCAACCCTCTTTTTCGATCGGCATATCAAAAGGTCCCGCGTTTTCGGCTGCTCTGGCAACCCAAGGGAGGTATTTCTGCAAACACGCGGGGGCCTAATGTTTCCCAGGTGTGCAGGACGGAGGGGGGAACCTAGGGCCGCTAATCGGAGTCAGATGTCTCCCGCCATGGAGGACCCTCTCTCTCCCTCTCTCTCTCTCTCACCGCCAGACCTTTCCACGAGGAGCTGCGTGTTTATTAGCCTTCCCCGCTGGCACTGGGCTTTTTCAGATGGTGGGAACACCGCGTATGTGCACGAGAGAGGGAAAGGGAGAGAGGGAGAGAGAGATCAGTGGGTTGGTGGTTGGGTGGCTGCCTCACCCCCACCCCACCCCCCACCCTTTCGCCAGACAGGTAAGACAGACCTCGCTCTAGGCCTTTAGAGCAAAAATTAAAAAGCGTCTGAGTGGAGAAAGAGGGGTCTCAGAGAACTGGACCACACGCCCGCCCCCACCCCCACACCACCCCTCGTCTGTAGGGAGGCAGGGATGGATCTCCCATGTCAATGCATGCAATTCCAGTGTCGTTGAGTGCGTTCTTAACTTGGTTTATTCTGACACATCCAGTTTTTTTGGTCGTTTTTGACTGCGACTGTTGATCAGACCTCACTACAAACCCCTAAAAGTCTCCCACCAGACGGGACAGGTCTGGATTGGGTGAGCTTTGTTGCCGTTTTGTAAATAACTGAGCGGGTGGAGGATGTGGGTTGTGTAGATTCAGTGTTATTGGTTCAATGTTTTTAGGAGAACACAGTCATAAAGTGGCTTTATATTACTGTAGCCTAAGTTTCATGAATCCTATTGAGGGTGAAGATGGCTGTCAATCCCTGACTTGTTTGAACCAATGGAACATGTTTTTCTCTCCACAGCCAATTTGTTCAATTCATTGAGTCGCTCATATTGTTTGGTAGCTCTTCCCATTTTTGGTTTAGCAAAATGTCCACCCCCACAACCCCCCCACCCGCCAGTCCCAGAGGGCCACAGCACCAGCTAGAGACTGAGAGTCTGACACATTTCCTGACTTTGCGACTTTAAGTCATCAATTGGCTGAAGAGTATAAATATTCTGTTTCCGAGGCTTACGTCTGCTGCTGACTGGAAGAAATCCGCCAGAAAATGCAATCATTGCAGTCCTCCAGGGGTGCAGTTTGAAATATTTAGCATTGCCTGATTCAGAAAGATTCTTTCAAACCTCCCAGCTTTAGACATAACTTGGAGGCTTGGAAAAAGCCCTGATGTGACATACATTTCTCTACAAGCTGATAAGCATGCAATGGACAACAATGGACATAGTACTGTATCCTATACAAAGTGACCGCTATTTTTAGTCCAAAAAAAAATGTACACCGGAAGGCAGAAATGCAGCTGCTTGGCGCCATTTTCCGTACTGTCAAGAAGAAATAAAAAATTTGCTGTCCCAAGTTTGCCACGTCATCATTTTTAAAGGCCAACTCGACTTGACTCATTCTCATGATTTTTTGCTATTTATATCACATCCTGCAGTTTGGAAAAATCGCACAATTGCACAAAGTCCAAAAATGTACATGTCAGTAAAAGTATGAACATTTTGGCCATAAAAGTACATTTTCCCCCCTTAAACGAATACCCGTGTACCATGGCGTACATTCTTTCATAAATTACAAATGTGCCATGGCTATCTTATCCATAAAATCAATGACTAAATGACCCACCCCCCACCCCCCCACACACACACACACACACACACACACACACACACTTTGCTTTTTACACCAGTTCCATTGAAGTGCCACAACATCACTCTCTGTTTCCTGCAGCGCAGTAGCGTCTTGATGGTGTTGTTAGTCACCTTTAGGGAGAGCAGACAGGTGGCTCATCAAGGTAAAGCAGTAGCTTCAGGACACTGAGGTGCCCCATGGTCTGGAGTCAAACCCAAACCTTGCCAATGCTGACAGCAGCATGGCATCGCTGGCTGGGTGAATTGCTGTGGTACGAAAAGCCACTAAATATGCTTGGGCACTCCAACTTTGCAGAAAAGGAAAGAAAAAGATTAGGCATTAAAGACTGATTCAAAAAAATTGTTTCTTCAGTGCAAACAGGGGTTTTAATACCAGCAGAACTGACAGAGACTCACACTCTAGCTCACATATACTGCTACAGTTACAAAATCTATAAATCTTTCAGAACAAAGTACACCAATATATGTGAACTACGACTATTTTCATCTCCACTTAACTTATGTTGCAGCACTGGTGCACAAACGACAGACAACTACGCATTGTAAACTGGAGGACAGAAGGGAAAACAGGAGAGAAGTGGTTAAAAAGCATAATAAATATAAAAGAAAATCAACAATCGTCTTTGTATGTTTAGTCTTTCTCATCCTTTAAAGTGGAATTTGTTTTGCAATGGTTGGATTTTGCATGGGAAACCCATTTCACCACAGATATTCGGCAGGGGGGCACTCTGTTTACTGTGTTTGGGGAGGGGGGGGGGCACATTAGTGCACGGCCTTCCGGCAAAATAACAAACGGGCTTTTCAGAATTTCACGTGCCACAACAGGAATAATTACGAGCGCTGACATTTGAACGGGTCAAATGCCGGTCTCCGGGAGGTCATCGAGTAAGCCGATTTCGGGTTTCTGCACCACGGTATTATGCAATATGCTATAGAATGAAGACAATAACTTCTCAACAGGGACTTGGGCCCAAACCAGGATCTGAGCTGCAAAGCGACCAATCAGAGACAAGGAAGGCTGGGGGGAGGGACATGTACCCAGCATGCTTTGGCTTAGATCAATAACAACATGGAGGTTTCACAGCACCAAGGTCACCAAGAAAGAAACAAGTCACGCCTATAAAAATCACATCCAAAACAAAAGATATTATTATCAAAAAAGAAAAAAAACACACATTTTAAAAATATGACTTTAGCACCAAAACCATATTTGTTTTATTGCCAGGTATGTTAAAGGCTGTGAAACAGGCATTACTGTTATTGGACAAATGCAGAACAGAGGAAAAGAGATTCTTCTCCCACCACACCCCATCCTATCCCCTCCCCCGCCCCCCAATTTTTTTCCACGCAGATTTCACTGGTGACTGTATTGTCGGGCCCTCTGAGAGAAACTGTGGCATAATTATGATTTGGTCATAAGGGTGGCAGCACCAGCGTCACGCATGGTAGACTACACATGAATGGCCACCAGAGACGACCACGGCATAATGGGGCAGGGAAATTCTTACGATGCCAAACATCCCGGTTCTGTTACATCATGCGCTCACGCTAACAGCGCTGCGATTAATCAAAGATGCCTTTTCTCATCGCCAGGAACAATAGGGCCTCAGCGGCCATTCGGAGGAGAAGAGAGAGAGAGAAAGAAAAAAAAATGGGGAGAGATAACATTTTAATGAAGTGATGCTAATAAGTATCTGCTGGTGGAAGTTTACATAAGACCACGCAGGACCTTGCACCCAATTTGTGGGGCATCTAAATTCCTGGACTCCCTCCATTTCCCCCAGCCCCCCACTTGCCTTGACCAACAGATGGCAATCACCAGTATATATACTCCTGCAAATAATGAGTACCAAAGAAGAAGAACAAAGAACAAAACTGGAATTCTTTGCAGAATTAGATTTTTTTTTTGTTTCTGAGGGTTCCAAAAAGGCTATGACAGCTGCTTGTCTGGATATAGGTCACAATTGAGTCATCTCCTCCTTTGCAGTTTTTTTTTTAAAGTGTAAAGTTTTTTTAAAGTTTGTGTTGTTTTCACAGCCTTTGGCTATGCTCTCATTTTATCACCTTAGCATACATTGCTGCAACACGTTAACGGATACGCCGTGACTGAAGATCCATGTGCGTGGCCTTCAGAGGGAGTTTGTGAGGACTTCACAAACCTCAAATGACGTTCAGCAGCGATGTCAGCCACCCATACCGCATCACTATCCCCAACAATACAATCCAAACAGACATTTAGCTGAGAACCGTGAACAAAAATAACACTGAGAGACCATATCATCTACAGTATGTCAATCAGATAACAACGTCAAACTTCCCTTCAATTGAAAGGGGAAATTCAGAAGAGGAGGGATTCTTGAAATTGTCATTTAGTTTTTTTTTTTCCCACCCCCTCTTCGACCTCTGAGCTTCCCACCCCCCCCCCCCCCACGCCCCGCAACAGGTTTGCAAGTTGTTATACGAGCTGACAACGCTGAGCTGCTAAACCCCCTTTGCAACAGGAGGCAAGAGAGGCCTCCCAAGTGTCGCCACACACATTCAGCCGCTCACATGCGCAAACACCCCCGGCCGGCTCATAAACAGCCCGGGAGGCCTCTCAAAAAGGGAAGCTGGGAGCTGGGGTCCTCACAGGGCTGTTTGCTGGTTGTGGAAAAAAAAAAAGCTTGATCACGCTGCAGTGCCTGTCGGGGGTCCCTCTGATTGGTCGATACCTCTGGGGGCAGTCCCGTTGGCAGGGTCACTGACCGATGCCCGTCCAGACTCAAACTCAACAACCAATTTGAGGTTTAGTTTAGGTGATTGTGGACAGAAGGTGGGGTGGGAACGGCTAGTGTCTGTATGTGTGTGCGTGCGTATGTATGTGTGTGTGTGTGTGCGTGTGTGTTTTTTTTTTTTGGGGGGGGAGGGTGGGTGGAGGGGGCAAGTGGCAGGAAAAGTAGCCCTGCGTCTTTAAGAGCGGAGAGGTCCTTGAACCGGGACTCCGCAGCTGCAAGAAGGCTCGGATACACGAGCCCCCACAACTTATCACATAGCTTCCCTATGATGTCAACCTCCCAATGCATTTGTGTGGAGCACCCAGTGCCCACGAGTTCAACCAGGCTGAATTTACAAACAACTGGCACCCTGCCACCATTCAGCTGCCTCTCCCCCCCTCCAACCCACCCCCACACCCCCCCCCTTCCCCCTCAGCCACCCGTTGATTGGGGGGGGCACTTCCCAAGGTTAGCATGATAGTATATTATTAGTGCTACTCTATTGCCATCTGGTCCCACTCTGAGGAGGCATCCTGCTGTAGGGTGAGTGTTCTTTTACAGCTTTTGGTCTGTGATACCCCAGTTTTCACATTTCTGTGGCCAGTAACAGAAGACACTGGGTTGATCTTTTTTTTCTGCCTTGCAAAAAAAAAAAAACATTCCCCTAATTTCTAGCACTTTAGGTCTGAACCCTTGTGGTGGCTGGGTTTGGGGGATTCCGCACTGGCAACACACGCCCTCTAATTAACATTGCTCTCACTTCCACCTTTTTAAGAGGTTTTGGTTATTGAGGACATCTATATAAAACATGGCGTTGTCATTACCTCCATGGCAGTGATGTCATAAATGCTAGGGTAGAACACTGAAGTCAGAACATTCCGGGCGGAACACTGCAGTTACATCCTGGAGTGAGTTACTTCACCAAAACCTGCCTTGGTGGATATCCGACTGTGTAAATGGACAGTGCATTAAAGTGTAAACCGTGCAAGTCGCTTCGGATAAGGTCGTCCGCTAAGTGCCTAAAATGAAATGGCAGCTTGGCCCGCGTCCTCCGCGTAACATTTTCCACATTTTGGAATGCGGTCAGGGGCCGAGGCGTCTTCTGCGAGCGTCCCCTCAGAGGCCGAACGATGTTAACTCGCAAGACGGCAGTGCTGCTCTGGGCTCACCAGCACAAGGGTTGGATGCTCTCCCATCTCTCTCGCACAGAGTGACAGGGAGAGGGTGGGAAGGCCCTCTCTCATGAACCTCTCCAAGCCCAATCCCATGCCATTAATCAAACTCCGCCCCTCACAGAAAATGGAACATTCTGCAATATACTGTACATATAAAAATTTAATGATAAAACATATTTCACAGGACTGCAATGCCTTAAAATTGCAGCTATTTGTCTATTTCTAATTTATTTTCAAAGTGCCGCAATGTCTATTCGGATCTTGATAATAGACTTCAATATATTTCATTTGCATAAGGGAATGATATTTACCTAATTCAATTTCCCTTGTTATTGGATGTGGTTATTCTGTATGCAAATTACATTGCATGTAAATCTCCATTTTAGAGGGATGCTTTGTATATCATGTGTATCACTTTTGTAGCACAAAATCAATCAAGGTTAGTGGCAGTCCCCTTCCCCCCAACCCCCAAGTCAATACTAACATAAATTCAATTTTTATGTTGTCTGCAAAAAAAAAGATCACTGGGTTGCTAATTTTTTTTTGGGCGCTCGCTTTTTTTTTTTTTCTTTCTTTCTTTCTTCCGACGTGATGAATTCCAAGCTTGTTTGTCCCGTTCCAAAAATCAACTTAATACAAAGGGAGACAAAGCCAGCATTTAAAGCGTCCCTTCAGGCAGATAATTGCACAGATACTGAGCACCCTGTGCGCACAGAGGCTAAAGCGGGGGACACACTGACAGTTCCATATATGCCCTGCTTTTGTTGCCGATTTCTAAGAATTGCCTAGTGCGGCCCACCCCCCGTCCTTTTACATATGAAAGGGCCCCGCAGCCTTGTGAGCTTGTGGGATCAGAGATATTCCTAGTTAGCGGTTATTGGAATCGCTAAAAACGTCACACAGGGAGACAGCGATCACCCCAACATTTTGCTCTACCGCTGTGTAGGTGAGAAGGGGGTCACGCGATGGTGGGGCTACGTGCCATCTAACTAACGCTGATCCTAAACCTTTCCGTTAAGGCCTGCCAAAAACAAAACAAAAAAAAAAAAAAGCTAAATCGCCGGCACGCTACTTCCACGCGTTTCAGTCCCTGTGTTGCCTGAGCAACGTTCAAAGCTCTCAAAAGGTGTCTCCCAGTAATGCTTTTTTTTTCAGATGGTGCCAAAAAATGGCTGTTGCAGCTGAAATTGCTAAAAAGCGTGCCTTCTGAAGGAATCAGATGATCACGTGTAAGTCGTGATCAGATTAGAGACGCCTTAACTGAGATTGCTGAGAACTGTAAATAATTAACGGGAGGACGGCTTCTCCAGCATTTCCGGTGGGGTGTGTGGGGGGTGGGGGGTGAGCCATTCACAAAAAACTGCACTGGCTGCCAAACCCACACATTCACAGTATAAATATTTCAGCTCTCGTTTACCTCAGCGATCAAGAGAGCCGCTGCCCCCGGAAACAACTCGGCTATACCACAGACAATACGCTGTTCTTACCCCTGCTTGTTCTCAGCTACCAGTTTACTTCGGGCAGCGACCAACAGAATACCTCTGATCTCGATTTTCACACTAGCGCCTTTTATCCAATCAGAATTCACAGTGGTCACATGATATATGGACTGGTGCATCATCGCAGAAGCTGCTGTGACCTGGTGCCTGTAATAAGTGGAACTCAAAGGAAACTTTACTGTGCATTGCAAAGAATGTCTCTGATCAAGCAGTTGTTCTACAATCACAGACAGATGTCATACTGAGACAACTGTCGCACGCTTCCATTTTAGAGTAGGCTTGGTTGTTCCGACTACAGACGCTCAATCACTGACAGAGAGCTTGGATAACTTTAACAACTTTTCAGGCCTAAGGTTCCTGCGATCCGATTGGTGCCATCAGACTTAAGAGCATGGACACGATTGGCTCAGACAGTTTGTCGTTTCACACACCCCATTTTGTTGTGGAATTTGTCAAAAGCAATAAGAGACCATGGGTCTTTCAGTGATGTATATTCCTGGTAATATAGGGACAGAGGTAAACCATGTCTGAGTGAGAAATGACTAACGAGGATAGAAATACATGAGGCTTAAAGCTCAGAGACAAGAGCAACAGACAAGAATCAGGGCTCTGGGAACAAAACCAAACCCCTTTGACTACACATCAAGAGTGAGACTCTAGTGTGCATGTACTTCCCTCATTGATTGCCAATTAAATCCCATGGCGATACTACTGGTTAAGACAGTAAAGAGAGAATTCTGACCCAAAGCGTGCCAGACCACTCATTCACAAGCAATGGTGTGGGGAACCACTTGGCTCCTTGGTGCAGAGCACTTGGAGGTACAGCCTCAAGCGTGTGCTATCGACGTGAATACACAAATATGCCAGAAAATCACCTCTTCCTCAAATCTTACACTGTGCTCAATGCCCAACCCCTGCCCCCATCCCCCCCCACCCCAACTTCATCTTTTTTTGTCATTCAACTATTGTAGAATGATGAATTCACAGAGCCAAAAAAAATACATTGTTAACCATTGTTTCCACTAAACTTTCTAACCTGAAGCTTTAATTAGTCTTTTTAGCTCTATCCTGTTGCACCACTCGCCTGTGGAATCTGTGTTGTCCTCAACCCACCCACCCCCCACCACCCCGCAGGCCCTGTTCAAAAGTTTCCCCAATTACCACCACCCCCCCCCCCCCACACCAAACTGGGCCAGAACTCAGAATGAGCACTCACCACTAATTACAGTGACACCTGGCTGACTGCATTGAGACCGTTGCCATTCGACCATAAATCTGGACTCTGGAGAGTGTTGGAGGAATGGGGTGTTTGTGCCCACCCTGCCAGCTACCTCACACCATCACATGCCCCCTTTCACTTATGCCTCAAACAGCCTCTGCCAACGCCTGTCAACTCATAACCAGGAGCAGGTCCTCCTCTGAAGTAAAAAAAAAAATACCTGTGTTCAAGGCATGGCATGGAACTCTGAGCTTTTACTCAGGGTCCACACATTTATGACTGTACCGTCAAATCCATCTGTCATATGAAGCAGTATATCCACAATATCCATCTCACATCTGCTGCGGAACTCAATATTATTTTTGAAGTAAAAGAAATGACAACTGCTATAATTTGTAACACTGATTACTTTGGTGCCCCGTCTGTTTGTCGCTTTATCCGTTCTTTCAATGCAGTTTTGTAACTCGCTTTCCATAACAGTGACTGTTGGATAATGTAACCGTAATGAGAGGGGTGTGTTTGTACCTCTCTCTCTCTTTCTGTTCCCCTCTCCAACGTACTGCAGCAGAAGCAACTGAATCTCGCGACGGCTGTTGTGTTGCCAGCACTAATGCACGCATTTGTTCTTCCTACCTACACACGAGCTGTATCCGTTTTCACGCGGGATGTCCCCCCCTCCCTTTCAAAGAAGTGGAGATTAATCAGCGGACCCAGAGGTGAGCCCAAATCTGCCCAATGTGTTTCCAATTTGAATGGTCTGCATTCCAGACACAAATCTCATGCGTGGTGGAGAAGAGGGCAGCCTAGGATACCGGTGCAACCGTCTGAAAAACACCAAAGCACGCACAAGCTTCGCTAAAACAATCATTACGTGCACTATGATGCGCCAACGCTGTGCAGAGATATTTTTTTTTTGTCAGTTTTACGCGAAAAATGCATTGTGGTGATTTGACAGGTAGTCAACACCTTGTGTAAAACATAGTCTACCTCTGTTAAAACATGCACAGTAAACATCTGTGTCGATCGGTTTATCGGCGCTTAACATTCGTATCAAGGCTAATGACAAAGCATCATTTTCGTTTTTTTCTCTGTCTCTGAACGGACAGAGCAAATAAAATCATGCGGCTCTACGGAGTTCATCTTTGAAGCCGGAGCCGACCTGACCGGTTTTTAAAGTTTGACATGTCAAAGCCAAGATGTAAAAGAACAACGTAATCTTTAGGTAATATCTAGGCTATATAAGGAGCACACGGGGGTATTTACTGTAACTCGCTGACTTGCCATTTCATAGAAAGCATTTGCTAGAGCTCTCCTTGTCGTATACATTAATCTACTTAGTAACAAGAGGCACGGGAACTTTGAAACAAAATGTGAGCAAAACAGCGTCATCTGGCTCTGAACTTCGTTAAGCACTGGAAAAAGTTGAGCTGCGCAATACGGAGCTTGTCGTTTGACAAGAGGTGTGTGGGAATACAATGTCAATACCAGTATAAACATGCCACGAATTCAATAAACTCCGTAACCTTAAAGTCAGTTCCTTTAAATGTTGTGCCACTGTCAACAACAATAAAAACAAGAGAACACGCAAATTGTGTTCAGTATCTCAGCTCATTTTCCTGGGTGAACGCTGTATTCGAGGCTTAGCAGACTGAACTAGCTAAGGTTAAAATTCATTGAGCTTTTCTATGAAAATTGAGCCAAATTATGTGATAAACAATACATATCAGTTTTCCATCACTTACTTTCTGTGCAGTTGCTCCCGTAACCCACAGAAGATACGCTGTCATGAAAACTTGTGTCCAGTTCGGGGTATTTTGAACTATTTTCTCCATTTCTCCCTTTTCGGTGTTGCGCACAGGACCGTAACTCACTCCCGTCCTCACTCTCCATTCACCTGAAAGCCCGAGAGCGCGCTTTCATAGGTCGTGGACCCGCACGCAAAACTGTGCGGCGGAGGCTGGGCCAAGCGCGCTCACAACTTTATGCGAGAGGAGCGGCCATACAGAATGCAATTATTTCTAGCTTCTGTGTTTGCAATTGTATTTGCTAACGTTGACCCATATATGAAAGGCAACATGGTTGTCTTAAGTCATACTATGATCTGTTGTGTTTTTCACTGAATAATGGCTAGATTGTCAGTTTCTGTCTTGACTAATTAATTCACGGAGAATCCACATGTCAGGCAATACCCTGTTGATTTGTTGTCGCCAGGCTCGTGATTACGATATCTTGATAAAGACAAACATGAGAAAAGTAATCAGAGTTTAAGGCTAATTAAATCAATGCGTAAAAGATTATTCTATTGAGTCTTTATTTTCATTGCGAAAGTTGTGGTTTGTGTTGTCTTGACAAGTTAAAATATTAGGTGCTCTTGTCAAATGAACTTTCGCTGGACTGATTGCACGAAGCATTACGTCCATATCGATATGTTTCACTTTCAAGCAACAATATAGGGCATTCCCAACCAGAACTGATATCACACTGAAATATGGGACTTTGTAAACCAAGAAAATATATAATAATCTGTGTGGTGTATGTAAGTAATACGATTTAGATCATATTAGCGAGTGATGGTAGGCTAATTAGCTTAACTTCGCGGTACAGAACAAACTGTTCACTAAACCGTTAATCATACTGTTTAGCTGACCTTAACAGCTTTATCAGAAACTCCATAAGAAATCGTATCCTGTCTGTCTGGCCAAATACAAGACTAACCTTTATTAATTTTATTCATTGGTTGATTAACAAACATAATATTGGTTTAGATGGAAATTACTGCCAAGTTCTTTGAAATTAAAGGTAAACTGTTAAATTGTGTTCCCAAGTTAAACAATCCCCTTATTGTTTTATAGATTTAATGTCTTGTTATTGAACCGCCATTTCTCATTTATCGTAATTACACGGATGACAGAGTAAATGCCAACAGCTATAAAACCCTTGCGAATGGATAGAAAATATTTAAAGACTTGAATGGCTCAGTTTAAGTTTTTGTACATTTGTTTAACGACAAACAACTGATATTCGTGTATATTTGTAAGCAATACCTGTTTGTAAATGTTTTCTGAATGTTTTAATTGGTCTGAAACAGAGCAATAAAATCCCATATGGTAGCAAGACACTTACACAAACACATCGTGTTGGATTTCAGTCAGTCTCTCTCTTCGAATGACTTATCTTGGTATCTCAAACATTGCCCCTGAGGAGCTGAAACATTGGGTGACTGGAAATGTATACCGTTATTATTGTAAAAAAAACCTTCCATTATTTACAAGACCCATGCAATTCGATTAATACAATACACAAAGACTTCGTTATGATTACATTTAGAACTCTTTGGAAATTCAACCCTGTGTTTGACAAATCATGTAATTCTCCTATATTAATGAGAAATGTAATTTATAGCACATGGCATGGTCATGTATGCAGTACTTCTAAATTGACTGAGAACTGATTCCAGCTGAATTGTTGGTCCTGCTTATGTCCACCAGGGGGCATCAGTTGTACTAGTTGTGGAGTCGCAGTTCACTCAGAAGTGTCACTTGCTCTTGCTGGTAACATGATTAAAATTTGACAATGACAAACTCGCAGAAAAAAATATTTTTTTAAATTAGACATTGATTCAAAATGTCTAATTACTTGAATCCAAAATGTGATAATATTATTTGAGGTGTATAGTCCTAGCTCTAAATTCTTTTTTCCTCATTAAATAGTAAGGCCCAGCAGCAGGACAATGTCTGAACAAAATGGGGCTCCACCCCTCCTGTAGTAGAATTGGCCACACATCCATGGCTACTAGCTAGTCAGTTGTGGAACTTGTAGCCTAAAAGACCTCAACTAAAAGAACACCCAGTAACAAACTCACATAAATGTGAAAGTCAGGTGCCCTAGTGTATTTTGTCCATTGTTATTTGCCATTATTCAATTCATTGTTTTTTTAATTTTATTTTATTTAAAGTCATTTTTATGCCTGTGTGGTCTAATATGTCAATTATTTGAGCTGCAAGGTTCTCTTGTCATGAATAAATGGCTAATATGTATTCTGTAGCTGAGTGTTCATGAAGACTGCATATTTAGTGTTTAATACCACATAAAGTTGACCTCAGTTTTGTTCTGACCTTGTGGGGTGCTCAGGAGGATTTTATAAGACTAGTGCACTAGATTTGACACCCTCTTCCCTATAAAACATTGAAATGATGATATATTTCAAAACAAAATGTTTTATTTTGAATAATCATCCAAAGTGAAGTGGTCAGCAGAAACCAGAATAAATTAAAATAACTATCAGCATTGTGTTTTGTGTTTAGTATGCTTCTGCTGGAGATATTTGCTGTTTTGGTATGTGGAGTGTTTCCCAGCGGGGCGTAAACGGCCACCGCTGTAACCGCACATCCAAGAATCTTGGATTCAAGTTCACCGATGAGTGATGAGAAACACATTAACGAGTGAGATTAAATCTGTCAGTATTTTAACTGGAGTTTTAATTATCACTGGCCAGCAAAGCTGAGTCATAAAGGGCTGATTACAAGATAATTTATGTTGTATGTTTAAACAAGGCAAATTATGGGACTTGCTACAGTAAAATGAGCCCGCTCTGTAAATAGGCTACAGTACAAAAAAATTATTATTTTTTCTTGATGGCCCAGGGTTAAACTTACCCTCAACAAGAGCTGTCTGTTAAGGGAATAGCATGTAATGTACATGTAATGTAATATGTATAACCAATTATATGTAAGGAAATATCACTGACCTGAATATGTTATCTGAGAATGGCCCAAGGGTTCAATAACAGTCTTGAAAGTAACCTTCAACTCTATGTCTGGGGTAAAATGTTTCCGTTGTCATTGTAAAGTAATGTATGGCAGATCAGTAGATTTGCCGTTGGCAGGTTTCCCGTGTGGCTTTAAAGTTATCAGGTCAGATGTTCTTCGATGGCCAACTGACAAAGGCTACTTCCTGTCCAACTTTAAAATGTCAATTTTCTGTAATTTCTTTCTATTTCTGTATGCCAGAACACTAAAATATTAGTTTAAGCTCTTATTTTGTTTTTCCAAATAATTAAATTATATTTTTCATGGGGTTCTGTTACAGAGTCCTGGTGTTATCCTGCCTGGGCTCCTGGAATAAACAAGACCATGCATTATTAAATTTTACCAACAGAGGGAACTGTTGAAAACATTTCAAAACTTGCTAGGACCCTGGCATGAGAAAAACATTGATCATTTGTATTTATGTGAGGTCTAATATTATGGTGAAAATGTAGGAAAACCCATGATACTTTTTAAAACCATGGAAGCACAGGAAGTTCAGCCTTCTTTCATACATTTACTCCTCAGCGTCTCTGCTTTCACAAGTTTCCTGGTTCTGTTTTTGTTTTGTATTTCTCCAAGCAACAATCAAGTTCCAGACATTTTCCTCTTGGTTCCATGATTTCAGCATAAACTCAGTTATTTCCTTTGGGCTTTTAATCCTCGTTGTATTTTCCATAATCATTTCCCCACACCATCTGTTCCACCCCTGACAATTTCTTTCAAAGCTGTAACAGAACTGGGTCTCATGTGCTTGTAGAGCAACTGGAATTATTGAGTGAATTGTGCTGCTCTATTCAGGCGCTGGGCTTTTGCTTAGGTAAGGGTTGGGCATACAAAATGTCTTCAATCTGTGTATGAAGACTCTAAAGCCACAGACTATATCAGGTATTCAAATCAAATGAACAAGTCTGCATTGCTGCTTTTGTTTAGCTAAGAGAAATGCTCTACTAAGTACCTGACATTAGATGTTAGGGACAAACTGACCGCTCACTTCAAGATCTAATGAATCATTGGTTTTTAGATGCATTCATCATTTCATTAGTTCAACACAAAGAAGTTTAAACAACCAACTTTGCAGATCAATGAAGAATTCAAGATTGTGACGTATTTGTAGATAAGAACATAATGTAATTTCATGGACCATATGTCTCCTCCTATCTTCCTGTAGATTGGGATGACCAAACCCCATGTGCCCACAGCCCTGACTCATGCAGACAGGGTTAAACTGCAATCCACCGAGGGGAAGTGTAAGGAATCCAAGAGTCACGCTGAGCTGCACCTCTGCAGGTCACTCTTGTCCTGTGCGCTCCTCTCCTCGTCCCTCTCATGGGCTCAAGTATCATTTTACCAAGAAAAAATACCCACTGCCCTCTCCCTCACCGTCATCACCGCTGACTTCATATGATTCCTTAAGGATGAGGTCTCAGTCATCGGCTGTCTGTTAAAATCTCTTACGTATATATACGCGGTATATCCCCTCCATGCTTGCTTCCCTCCTTTCCTGGATTTTCCACTCTCTTTCTCTCTCTTTTCCTCTGTGCCTGACTCTCTCCTGTCTGCTGCCATCCCAGCACCTGTTTATCTGTTTATATTTTTTAACTACAAGGCTCACTACACACTTTCACTTATGTGGAAAAATACATTGGCATCATACAAAGAGATTGAACAAATAAATATATTTCTTTTTTTCTTTTGCATTTCCCCCTCTTTCTCCAACCTAACCAACTTGTTGAGCTCCCACCAGCAACCCACAAGCCATGGGACTCCCCCAACTATCTTGACAACCAATCAGGCTTCTTCCCTCCAGCAGCCCGCCCCCTCAGACACCCACCTCCCAGCCAGGGTGTGTGCAGCGGCCTGAGCTATTTCCCTGGGTGCGTTCCAATACTCAGATTTCGTCTCCTCGTCTCCTCTGTGCCCCGGAAACTTATCTACGTGTCCTCCCTCCCGCCACTGTTCCAAAATTTAGGAGACGCGATTTTTGCATCCTCCTAGCAGTCTTTTCACATTTCCGGGTGACATACTTGTTCCTCATGATCAGTCAGATTAAAAGACCATCCCACGTAATATTTTAATTGGCTTAGGTATCCTCGGAATCAGCAGAAGTTACACGACGTCATCAATTGTTGATGTCGACCTTGATGGCGGGCTAATCAGATTAGGTGTTCCAATTTTCATTCCGTATTTCCTCCCCTCCTTTCCTACACATACTTCTGGGGTAGGAGATGAGAGGTAGGAGACAAGTGGAGGAAACAAGGAGACAAGAAAAGGCATTGGAACACACCCCCCCCCCTTTCATTTTTTTAATCCAGCAGTGACTGTTGCTGATCATAGAGAGGTAATGGGTGTGCTGGTTTTCATTTCTACTCTGCACTTAAACGATCAGTTGACACTGTTGATTAAACTTTTAACTGTGCCATGACTTGTTGGGTCTGAACTGGTTGTGCATTTTAAGGTGAAAACACAAACCAGCACATTCTGTGGCTCCCTAGAGTCAGGATTGCCCAGTACTGTTTCAGTACCTCCCTTCCGCCTGGGTGTTTCCTTCTGCCTCCATACAGCTGTGACTCACACCTCTCCTTCAGAATGTTCCTTCATCCCATCTGTCGTTCACAACTGGGTCCAATCATCCAGCCTCTGAGTCAAAGTTAGAAATTGTGAAGCCTCGGGTGATGTAAGTCATAATTATGTCCATTTTCATCATTCTACTCAATGAGCGTTATGTTATGTCATCTATTGCAGGATACCACATGTAACCTATGATGTAAATGTTGTTTCTTCAAGACGTTCCCATATTCCAAGGCCTTAACGCCTCCATGCATACTGCTAGATGGATTCGCATGCAGGTTTCATGAAGTGAACTATGGGAAATTCAGGAATGTACCATAATGAGTATCTCACAAAGAACTGGAGGGTTTCCTTCTTGAAGAATGGTCACATTGGAAACAACTCAAAACCTGTATACCAGCATTATAAGAAGGACTGAGGCTATTCTACCGGCAAAGGAAAGCCCAACTACCGATTAGGTTATAAATACGAATGCATTATTTGGCTTTTCTATTGTTTTGTCTACCTCCAGCCACTCTCAATAAAGTTTATTTAATATGAAGAGGATCTTAAATAGAATGTGGTTCTGAAAAGGTGCTTTTGTGAATGGATTTATAAATAATTATATCACACATCTCTCCACTCACATCAATCCCAGTTCTGGCACAGTCCCTTGGCAACCTCCACCTGGACCATGCTGCTTTCCATTGGCTGGCCTTTCCCTTTTCTGAATCAATCAGTAGCATTATGTCATCACATTTAGTTCAATTCATGATTTGAACATGGTTCATAATTTTACTTGTTCTTTGCAACCCTCAGTCATATGTCATTGAGGCATTACACCCTGTGTAAAAGCTCTCAACTTACCAGCTCTCAAACCTCTTGTACCCAGTGGCGTCCCCAGTGGTGAAATGGCGTAACTGCAACTGTCAAAGTTGCAGATTAGCTCCTCTGCTAACACCACTATTGTAATAGCCAGAACTACCACACGCAGTCAGTGAAACATTGATTTTGCCCTATCATTGTGTTTTCTGGGCACTATATTTCCATTGGTTCGAACAAATCAGTGTTCAAGAGGTAATTGTAGCTCCACCATTTATGTGGTTTGTTGAAACCTCACCCTCCCATCGCTGTCACCTTTCAACTGCTAGTTCTTTTCACTTTGGCAATCACCAGCTGAGCTGTGCAGCCGAATTTTAAATAAAAGACAATTTAAGCGTAAATATATAAGGCTTCCTCTTTTGCAGCTGGGGCAGGTAGACTGCTTGGCATTGGAATGACCGCAGAGAAGCAGCATCCCCTGCCAAAACAAGCCTTTCCTATTTGGAATATGCTATGGTAAAATATGGTTTGTCCTTGAACTGCAGGGCCCAAGAGGGGCTGGTACTGCCAACATGCAAAGGAGGATGCTGGGGAACATCACCACTACAAGAAGCATTGCTTTGGCTGGAAGTTTTACCCAGAAGGCCAACAATAATAGCCGTTGGAACTTCACCAAATTGTAAAGCAATATGATTTTTTTTATTATTATTTTGTTTGGAACACCACATATTTAAAATATGGTATATTATGGCAAACAGTTAACTATAGAACGTAAATATAGTCCTGGGAAATACCATGGTATACTAAAAGTTATTTCCTTGCTTTGAAGAGTCATGCAATACCAAACCTTATCACTTGCAGCTCAAGTCAAAACACAGCCTTGAGAAAATTAGCTGTTGCTAATCACTACTATTTGTAAAGCTGTCACAAAAACAAGTTTAGATTTGAGACACAAATCTTTCTCAGAATTTAAAAATGTTCTGTAACTTCAATTAGATTGACGACTTAAAACATCTAGTAGCATACCTACAGTTATTTTTAGGAAAGCCCAGCGTGTCAACAAGCACTGACGTTTTTACTATGCTAAATTTATTGTGAACTACGTTCGTAGAATAAGGCAAAATTGAGCAGCTTGCTCCACCTACAGCTTTTGTTATCACTCCGGGATAATGATAGGATTAAATTTAGGGCCGGCTGGACTCGAGGACCGAGCTAAACAGGGGCCCCACACGCGCTTTGTGTGTCATTGTTTTCATTGCCCGTGGGTGTTCTATGTATGTCTGTATGTATTCCCTCTCTTGACAGAAAAAAAATCTTGTCTTGTTTGGGTTTTCATGAGCTTACAGTGAACCTTTTTTTCTTAAACTAATGCGATGCATTCTTGTTTACATTTGCGATTTCCTCTCCTCGTGTTTGCACAAATGAGACAGAAAACATTTGACGGTTAAAAATAGTGTATGAACATACTGACGTGTATCTATGACGAGTAAATTAAAGGGGAACAACTGATCAAAAAAATTAGTGTTTAGTAACTCATAATTTTAAAAACAGCCAGCACCCATCGGAACCCTGGGACATTTACTATAGTACAATTTAGCAGTCCAAATTGTTACTGTTGCAAACTGATAAATAACAAGCTCTGTGTTGATAGCACATATCTAGCTATACAGTGGTATGGTCATCCAAATTTCTGGGAGCGCGGCGGAAATTCCAAGGCAAAAACACCTACACCTGGGCATTTTTCAAGGTAGGCCGTATAAATAACCACAAACTTTCACAAAAACTACTGCGACACCTTAACAGTCAGCCATAAGCCTTAAATGCAGCAAATTATTTCCGAATTGACGTTGTTACTTTATTAATCACTGGTACAGCTTCAAATAACGTCAGTTGCGTCCCCTGCCCAGTTGACTTCATGGCAGAGCAGCTTCCTCTCCCACAATTCTGAGCCAAAGGGACCGCCCCCTCAGGTCCGTTCAGAATAACTGGTCGGACTATATGTATTGTAAGTAGTTAACAAAATTGATGTAAAATTTAATTTATCAATGAATGGATGCATCGATAAACTCTCTGTTACATAACACCAATGGAGTTTATTTTCATGAAGATTTCTGAATATATATATAGTTATATACGACTAAACGCGGACTTAAATAATATTAGGCATTGGTATAGCTATTGTTCAGTTCCTTGTTTCAGTCCGGAATCAGAAAAGGCCGGAAAACAAATAGCCACGTAGGGGCTAGGCAAGAAGAGTGTCGTTTGGAAGGTTGGTGTTTTTAAAAGAGGCTGCGAAATTTATTCTGCTGCCATTTCGTATGGACGAATTTATTCTCATTGTCAGTGACAGAACTGCATGAAAAGCATATGTAACTCAGGTAAACTCGATATTTCGCTTCCCTTTGCTCAGTTACTTGGCAGCTAGGTAGATAGCTATCTCTTAGCTTTCTAGCTGCATGGAATCCAATTGAGCTGGCGATCTTAAGCTAACTAGCCTGAAAGCTAACAACACGAAGTAAGTGGGATGACTGGTTGACGTTTAGAATTTCCAGGTGACCATTTTACCATTTGTAAAAAAAAATGTATCGAAAAAATAAACACATGACATTAGATAGTTTACACACTAGTTGCATGCACTCTGTCTACGTTGATAGGTTAGGGTATCTATTGATAGCTATCTTACTTTCCATTACTGAGATCAAACGGAGAGCAGCTGTCTGTTCCATTAACTTATCTACCAATGACTGGTTTAAGTTAATAGGTTGACTGGCTTCACTACAGTGACATGCGGATAAGGATAAACCTCCTTCCATGTACCGTAATACTTTGTCTGACAACCTCACAACAACTAGCCTATTTCGTTTTCGTCATCGCATTGCCTTGTCACTCAGCATCCGTAAGTGCCTAGTTTCCTTGTGTTAACTCATGTTGATGCATATAATATTAGCTAGGTTTTATGTATTTTCATTTCGTGGTTGTGAGAAATCTAACGGTAGTTAGTTATGTTAATAATTCCGTTTAACTAACTCCCCATTTAGCCAAGCAGTGTTAGCCAAAAGCAAGCGTACTGTAATTTTAAATGTCATTTGTAAGCTGGTTAGCCAGTTAGCAAGCCATTCAATTCACATCGAGGTGGTCAGGTTTGGGTGCATTAAACGCTGTCAGGTAACCTGAGTTACAAGTCTATCTTCCTAAGGCAAATCTTTGGAGATTAGCCACCTAGCTAAGAAAATCTGTTAAAGCGGATCTTGACGAGTGTATGTGCTTCTGAGAAAGCTAGCTGCATGTGGCTAACGTTAGCTATGTTTTACATTTTCACTATCAGTCGTCATGTGCTGCAGAAGTAAAACGAGAGTCCTTGGCGATGTCATTTTTATCTAAGTATTTTATCTCACTAACTTGGTGTAGAAATTGTAAGACGATGGTGATACTCTTAAGATGTGCTATGGGGTGTACCCAAAATGGTCTTGATGGCCATTTGCAGAAGGGCGTTTTCGCGTCGTGGTAAACAGACTAGAAGACCTCGTGTCAGTTTATTTAGCGATGGTTCATTGGTCATCCAGATCGGGGATACATCAGTGACGTCGCCTCCTGCCAAGAAATCTGGGTTAGGTATCGATCAAATCAAATCAAATCTATTGTTTCACTATAGAAACAGAGATATTTATTGGAGATGTAGTATTTATTACATTAGTATGTATTACATTTGTCTTTCATAATTAGAGCCCCATGTTTAAAAAACTGTGTAACATCATTGTTTAAGTATGAAATTAATTGCATTTGCTTAAACCTACAGCGTCGGTTTCGCTGTGACTCGGATCACTTTTGTTGAACAGAATGCTTCATTGACATGTTGGTGTGAATAGCTGCGTAAGGAGATGAACCCCCGGTGTGAATGGTCGTAATTGCCTTAAGTTAAATAATATTACCAAGAGTCTGTAGTCCATTAGCCCTAGACCTGTCCAAGTGACATCCTTAACGGTTAGCTCGGGCTTTGTGTTAGCCAGAGAGGAGTCTTTTTTTTTTTTTTTTTTTTTGCACTGGCATAAAATGGTGACCTGACTGTCTGCAACTGGCTGGCACTCTTTGTGTACTTGAACAGCATATCTTTTGTAAATGATTGGATTTAATGTACATGTACTACTTCAGTCATTGACTCACTGTAATTCTAAGCCCTCGCCTCTCAGAGGTATGTCGAGAGACTAGTGTGACATTTAAAGGCATGCATAGCTACTGTCATCCTGGTTGAAAGAAACCAAAGTGAGAATCTCATTTGAAATGTGTTTTCTATGAAGCTGGAGTTATAGATATTGTTCAATGCTTTAAGCATGGGTAACCAAAAGGGTGTCTTTGTTTCTCTTTCCCAGGGAATACTGTAGGATGTCTGTGGTGTTGGAGTGAATGGTTTCCATCTAGACTTCACGCATCCGAAGCTCAGCACTGTTAAAATGGTCTGAACAGGAGTGTGACCTTCCTGTCCATGGGCGCCAGAACAGCGCTACCTGAAACTGATTGTTTTGTGACTGAATGAGGGAAGTGGCACAGCTGTGCAGCTGCCAGCGATGGAAATGGAAGCTTGTCAGCCAGAACCGCTGCCGCAGACCAAAGACCGCGTCGCCGAGCCCATCAGCAATGGCACGGAGTCGGCAAATCACGGAGCCACGGCAGAGACGCCAGCTGCTACGGGGGACGTAGTCAATGGTGAGCATCACTTGGCCTCTCCTCGGGGACTGATTAACATACGTGTGCGAAGGTTTCTGTCACTGCTGGTGTTGGAAAATGGCCTTTACAGAAAGTCAGGGGGGAATGATTTCTAAAATGCCAAGTAGGTTTGCATTCAGTGTCTCTCCTGAGCTGGAGTGGATGAAGATAATGAGAGTCTAGGACAGGAGTGGACAGCTCCATTCCCAGATTGCTGGTCTGTGTGCAGGCATTTGTATCCAGTCTTTTGTTGTATGATGCTCAAATAGATAATTAAACTGTAAATTTACCACTGCTGGTTCGATCATAGGTTAGACTGTGGTAGAGCCGTATTTGAGGTGCAACAAGAACAGTCTTAACAGTCACCCGTTAGCTTATTGTGTAATTTATCAAATATGGTAGATCACGTAAATGATTGGTCTGATTAAAGAAGGAAGAACAGAAAGTGACATGAAAACCACAAAGGGATACAGATGTCCATACCCACCCACGGTCAAGGAAATGATTATGCTTCTATAATTATCCCTTTTGCTTGAAGGAGCATAAGGATTGGCACAGAGCACAGTGAGTTAGCTCAGCCCGATTCAGGGTTAATGTCATTTCAGTGATTCGTAAACAAAAGACTGTGCCGCCTGCGATTGAATCGTGACTTGCAAACAAATGAGGGCTCTGCAGAGCCTCTTTCCACTGTTGATCATATTGATTTGCTTAAGACAAGAGCACAATGGCTATTGTGCAAAGTCTTCAAGTTGCCTGCACTGTCAAAGAAAGCACTGAAGGAGTTTCCGTCAAAGCAAGCGCCGGAGGAGTTTTAGTTTTTTATACTTTCAATGAAATGTCAACTTAAGCAAGCTTTTATTTTATTGGAAGTGCTGGAAACATTGTCTTGTACTCCTTTCAGTATTACCAAAGCAGATAGGCATGTTAAAGTTGTGAACATAGGTCCCTTATTTTCCCTGAAGATGCTGAAATGAAAGCGTTGTTAACCTGCCTGAGACAACTGTAATATTTTGAGACTCTTTGCCAAGGTCCCTGTTGACAAAAACTCATTTGAAGATTGACTGTTACTGTGATCGTTCTGAAACTAAGATGGTTTTTTTCCTCCCCGTCCCGCTTGTCTGGAGAAAGTATAAAGTCTGCAAATGCCACATTACAGTCTTAGTCATCTGAAATATCCCAGAGTCCTCAGCTGTGTGCGAAATGTCTGAGGACAGAATGACTCCATCCTTTGGCCATTCTCCTCAAGCCAACTGGCTGCCAACATCCCTCTCTATAATGATATGTCACATGCCTGGCTGAAGGATTAGGCCCTGCCCTGTAGTGTAGCCTGAGCGCTCATTCATCATATCCCTGTCGAAGGGGGAAGTTCAGTTTCCCAGTTTTAATGTAATTTTGGTGAGCTATGAGTTGCCTGTGCCTGACCCCAGTGTAAGGAGCTGTACCTGTTCGACCTGTTTCACAGGAGAGTCTCAGAAAAGCCCTCTCACCTGTGCGAATGGGGTGAGGCCCTGTTTCAAATTACTGTTTCATCATGCATCTTTCATTTAGTGGCTAAATATAAGTGTGTTTCGTAATGATGTGTTTGGTATGCTGCCGAACACCTGGGTCTGCCATTTTTCCCCAGTTTGGTGGATATCAGAGACTGTTAGCACATGGTAGTCTGTTAAAAACAATGTTCTGTTGTCTGCTAAAACATTTCAGTTGAGTTGAATTTTAGATGGAACGCATTTTTTTTTCTTTTTTCTTTTTTAATGGCCCTGTGGTACCCAGCCAATAGGAGACTGCCTAGGGTGAGAGTGGGACATTAGTGGGCGGGGCTTTCAGTTGTTTGCCTTTCGAATAAGATGGGTGTATTATTAAGTCTACTCTAATTTTAGTGTGATCCCCACAAAGTTACTCCTGATATCAGTAATTATATACATATTTTTCTGTTATCAGAATTCAACCTGAAAATGCTTTGCAGTTCTCTTTTACTCCTTCATTCAACCCCCTTGTTTTCTTTTGCTAAAATTGAATAGACCACCTTAAATCTTCACTTCCCACTCCTACCAGTAATAAATGTGGTTGTCCTTATTTGTGCTTTTTCAACTAGTTCTATTTCTTTTGGGATTGGGCCAGGAAGCGCACAAAAAAGTTTTAAGGGCTCTATATTACTTGTATAATTTATGGTGTCATGACCAAAATAGAGTATATTACCATGCATAATTTCTTTGTTGTGTATCTTATCTGCAAAAGAAATGATGTCACTTTCACTCATGTAGAATGCAGTAGGTGCCTGGCTGCACTGGTTACTTTTGTAACTGTTGTACAGTGACCTTTGATGTGAATCAGATATCACACCAGTCAGGGTTTTCAAAGGAACAATGCCCAAAGTTTGTTTTAACAGAGGGATTTTATAAGTCAAGTATACCCTCCTCTGTCACTGACTCCATCTATCTCTCTCTGGCTTCGCCGACAGGTCCTGTCAAAGCGGACGCGGTGCCAAACGGAGACAGAGTGGCGGCTGGTCCGGGTGCCGACGGAGACGGCCCGGCGAACGGCCCCCGCGGCCCCGGCCACTCTGTCAGCCCGCAGACCAAAGAGCCGTCTCCAGGTGCGGCCGCTTTCCGTCACCTCCTAGCGGAGTCTCAGGGATCAAATGCTGAGGGCTTTGTTGGCAAGGGCGACACATTGCAGTCGCTCAAACTAAGCATACCTATGCAGGAGACTGAATTGTGTAAGCATTCATGCAGCAAGTTTGACGCCCCCCAACCCCCCCTCCACCCCTCTACCCCCTCCCCTCCCAGCGTATTTGAACCCCACCCCACTCATTCCCCCTCCCTCCCCTCCAACCCAAACCCCGTTTGCTGTTCCGCTTTCGAGCCTGATGATGTAACCCTCCCCCCTCCCCTTTCCTGGCACCCTTTGCTTGTGCTTACACTACCAAGAGGTTTCAGGCTCAGGGGGGCTCTGCCTTAGTGGTGTGTTACCTGTTACCTGCTTTCGTTGTGCAGCGCCTTCGTTCCTTGGTTCTCGAGCTGTTCTGCACTGGTGTTGAGGGTGCTTTATGGGAAATGGTTGCCTATTAACATTGTGCTTTGCCTTTATTTTATGGTGTACCTGCTCATGAGTTACATAAAGATCACATCTTTATGGTTTTCTGTGGAAATTAACAAAAAAAAAAAAACACATCTGTGGTTTGTGATTTGTTTGTCATTGTGTAACGTGTAACATTCCACCAAACTGATTAATTTTGGAAAGGTAAGATTACACAGATTTTCTTACATGGAATAGTGAAACAGAGGACCAGAAGCCTCTTCGTCTGTGCAGCCCGTGTTTTCCAGTGCCCTGTGTCCCATTGCAGTAGAGTAGTTTATTTGGTTGAGCAGGTGTAGACCAGGATCAATGCCAGCAGAAAGTAGTTTATAGAATATCTAAGTAAAGTACTGGTGGGTGGTGTTTCTCAGATTGTTATTTGCTAGCAATGCAAAAAATATACCTTGATCTGTCTTGTTAAAAAAAGAAACACCTGAATTTATGTCTGAGCTGGTTTCATTTATAATTATTCTATAATGTTTGTAGTATTATTTTAAATAACTGATATTAATGTTAGAAAATAATTCTAAATTAAACCAGCTCAGTAATAAATTTGAACTGTTTGTTCTCAGTTTTATTAGTAAGAACATTCTGACTGTGACAGTTGGTGTTGCTTTTGGAGACTGAAAGTTTACCCCTGAATACAACACAAGTTGACTCCACTACATCGGAGAGAGGGAGTCTTGAGGAGTCAGGTATGGGAGCCTCCTCCCCTACCTGAATGACTGGATCAGCAGGTCGCCTCTGGCTGGCACCAAGTATTACTCTTGACTGCCTTCAAGGCAGGTTTAATGGTATTCCAAAGGACAGTAAGCAATTGAAATGCTTACTATTAAAATAAGGTATTGTAATTAATTTGCCCATGTCGATGTGATATTAGATATTATAGAATGAGTGATTAAAAAGTAAATTCAAGGTCTGCCTCGAAAAGATGTGGAGAAGAGAGGGTAACTGGCTCAAAATGATTATGGCAATGGAACAATCTTTGATTGGCATGTTGAGAAGTGGTGATTAACCCAAAAGAAATAAAGACCTGGAAGAATTAATATGTTGACTTGGCTAAAGATCTGGCACCACAGTGCTATTCTGTTGATAACGCTGTATTTCTCGCTCATATTTCTGAATCACATAGTCCTCTAACAGTAATAAATAACATGCTTTTCTCACCATTCCTGAAATAGACCGGAGCACAGTTTGTGCAAAACTGGCATGGTGCTGAAGCGCTCCTTAAATGGAAAAACAAAAAGAAAAAAGAAGAAGAAACACTGGCTTGGACCAAATAGCATGTTATGAACCATAAGCAAATTACCTTTTTTGCCAAAGTCTAAATGTCCCATGGGGGAAAACGATGCTAATGACTTTTTCTCATGGTTAACTTTGGCTGTTTTGGATGTCTGGCAGTTGCTTGCTTGCTATATTTGTGCCGTTGGGCAATTAAAGCGCAGCCACGAGATTTACCTCACTGCCTCCAAACTCAATATTAGGTTTTGGACATAGTCAAGTCCACATCCTGTTTCAAAACTTGTCCTCATATTTTATTTTCTGACACACACTGAATTTCAAAGTAAAAGTAAACAGGGACTTTTTATACTTTGTAAAAATTAAACATAGTGTTGAATAGTCTTTCAGTAGTGCATATGCAACCAAAAATTTCATTTTGTAAAGCCATAATTCAGTGTATTATATGGCATTGATTAATTGACTGTTTTGGGAATTCTGTTTTGGCAGAATTCAAAGGCATCATTACCTCCTCCAAGCGCATTCTGTGATTGCAGGAGTGATTTTACCCACAATTCCCTCAAAGCAGGACCAAGGCCCATAAGCCCTTAAGTGAATCACACAGATGGGAATAGGTGACCACTGGAGGCATTTTGTGTCTTGGCTCTGTCTAATTAAAAACGAAGCACATGAACGAAGGTAATTCGTTCAGTGCGGGGTGATTCACAGCATGGGCAATGTGCACTAACAAAACCAAACAAAACAGGATGTCTTTTGGAGTTTTGAAGATGTGTATTTTTTTCCTTTGCATGGCCATTTGATTTTTGTGGTTCAGTATTAACTTTAAACCCTAATTGTATGGCTAAGGGGTCTGGAGTCACGCCCGTTCCATCGCTGGGACGCATGCGTTAAATACTAATAACAGTGGGATGACCTAACATCACCAACATGCCTGTGTTGTCATACAAGCTGTGCTTTCTCCAGCTCCTGGGAACTGTAGTTTATAATGGCGGTGAGTGAGTGAATGATAGCACAGTGAAACAGGGATAAGACCATTATCTTGTCACCTTATTGTTAGGTAATTGCACAAAGAGCCAGGAGGTTTATCCACCAATCACGGTCAGCGTTGTTGTGTTGTAGTCCACATCGAAACATGATCTGTGATTGGTAGATCTCCTCTCTGTAAAATTACATCACTACAGCCCGATTGTTATTTTATTATCCCAGAAGTAAGACAGGATATTAGATAATGTGGCAGATTTTTTAAAAAATTAGATTAATAAAATGTGTTGCAGTTTGTGACATAATGTAATTGCTGGAGGCTTGAGACCACAGCTTGCATGACTAATGTCCAAACCCCCCCATGCTGTTAGCCCCATGCTGTGGGTGGTGAGGGGTCTGCCCGTGGTGAATCTGTTCTCCCTGTAGCCTCCCAGGAGCCGTCGATGGAGCTGGAGAACGAGGAGCAGATCCGCCTGGCAGCTCGCCGGCGGCTGGAGGAGCAGCTCAAACAGTACAGGGTACAGAGACACCAGGAGAGGGTGAGTGACCGTACAAAGTACGGAATGTGGCCTAGCCCCGTAGTGTCAGAATCCACTCCAAGAGGTGTTCTGGTTCTTAAGCACTTGAGCGCTTGAAATAAGTGATTGATTGTCTAGAGCAGGGATGTCAAACTCCGGTCCTGGAGGGTCGCAGTGTTTGCAGGTTTTTGTTCTTTCCTTTCAAGTGGCAGCCATTGAAGGCCTTGGAAACCAGGTGTGTGGGCTCTTTTAGCCAACCAGTGATTTTAATTAATCAATTAAGTTCTAAAACACACCAGCTAACACTGCAGCCCTCCAGGACTGGAGTTTGACACCCCTGGTCCAGAGAGTCCATACACTATGTTTCCAAGTCCTCCAAGTTTGATGGTGATTGAAAGGACTACTCCCTTCACCCATGCGCATTCATTCATTCAGTGCTCACAAGGCCTGAATCCAAATGACTTACTGACCTCTAGCTGTGATCAGCCTCACCTTGTGACTCTGTTGTGGTGTAATTCTGCCCAGCTATTGGGGGGGATGCTCTGCTAATATCTCAGATAAAGCGGTTTTATTCCAGTTGATTGCATCAGTTCAGTCAGTTCATGAAATTATTTGAATTTTGGTTGATTATTTGGAAGAAAAAAAAATCCTCATGGGACATATGTTTTTATTCACCTGTTGAATGGAAGTTCATTTCATAGTTTGACTGAATAAGGGGGAAAATGTCTGTTCACATAATCAAATCAAGGCTCTGGCATAAAAACAAAGATATGCTGCACATGGGTTTGCCTTTCAGTTTACCATTATGATCAAAATACTCATACCTTTTCTGACATGCCAATGTTCAGAGTTTGGTCATTCTGCAGCACCATTTTAAAACTACAAGCTGTGATGCATAGCTGAAATATTTTGTGATGAGTCAAGCAGGTCTTTAACTTCCTGTATTAAATGAATTGGAATGGGCCTGAGCCCTAACCCTGGTGGAACGATGTCTTTGCAGTCGCATCACTCCACCCCAAAAAGTCGGCCCTTCAGCACCCTGGACCCCGAGTTAATGCTGCACCCAGAGGGGCTCCCCCGGGCCAGCACGGTGTCCATGACCAAGGAGTACTCCTTCCTGCGCACCAGTGTTCCCAGAGGACCCAAGCTGGGGAGCCTGGGTATCCCCCAGCCCCGGGAGAAGAAGTCCTCCTCCAGGTCGTCCTCCTCCAAGTCCTCCCGGAAGATCCACTCGCTGGCCGACTACAAGACCCCCGAGGCGGAGAGTGGGATCGGGAGCTCCCCGGGGACGGCCGCCAGCTCCTCCACCGGGGGGTCGCTGGGGGTCAACCGGAGCGCCTCGTCGACCGTGTCGGAGGTGAGCGTGACCCCGGACGCGACGGAGCGGTCGGAGTCGTCCCTGCAGCTGCTGGGCGACAGCGTCTCCGAGGCGGACGGGAGCGAGGCGGGCACCCGGCCGACCGACGGGAACGACAGCGACAGCTCCTCCTACAGCAGCGTGTCGGCGTCGCGGGCCTACGGGACGCTGGCAGCGGCGGTGGCCAGCCAGCAGAGGGCGCCCTACACGGTGGACGGGAAGGAGATCGCCGCCGAGGCGGTGGGGCAGTTCCCTTCCCTACATGACGTTCTGAAGGCTGCCACTGATGAGCGCCACCTGCTGGAGCTGGAGCAGGAGCGGGAGGGGAGCGTGGAGCCCCGAAGCAGGAGGGACAGCTTCTCCAGCAGGTGAGTTAGCGCTGCCGTGCCCCGAGCAAACGCTGCCCCTGTTCATTTGTGGAAGTTAATTGCTGCTTTTTCATTTAGGTATTAGTTTTACGGACCTGGCCCACATAGGGAATTGCATAATGAAATGCTTAAGCTCTGTAATTATTAAAAAAAAAAAAACTCCCCTGCAGAAAAGTTTCCACAGGATAAAGAACTGAATTATGCTTCGACCTTAGAAATTTGTGCTTTGCACACCTGAGAGTAATACATGATTAAATTACTTCTTGACAATGAAATCGCACAGTCATATGGTACAAAAATGTTGTTCTTAATATTCGGTTAAATGGATGCTTCTGGGTTTAATCCACAGAAATTTTAATTGGTAAAAACAAATTTGAAATTGCTTCATAATCTTGTCCCGGTGTGAATGCTGCCTCTTCCTTCATAGGTATTGAGTTGTTCATTTGAGTATTGTGCTATAGGGCGGTGATGCATGCTATGCTAATGCTGCTCTCCTCCCCTCTCTGCGCTGTGTTCGCTGTGGTGTTGTGTGAAGTCATGCTACGCTAACGCTCCTCTCCGTCCGTCTCCTCCCTTTTCTGTGTCTGCTGCAGCGTCTCCATGGGAAGCTCCGTGATGGGGAACCATGATGAGCTGCTGCAGGTCCTCAAGGAAAAAATGCGGCTGGAGGGCCAGCTGGAGTCACTGTCTTCAGAGGCCAATCAGGTGACTCGGATTCACGTTTACTTTCAACATTCGCACACTCTTATACAGAGCTACTTAGCACAGCTTGCATTTTTCCCCCCAACATATACTGTACCCTGTTCTGACAGCTGGATATATATGATATATACTGAAGCTGTTCCAGCTAATTACCTTTCTCAAGGCTACATTGACAATGCTCTATATAGAATTTGAACCTGCAACCTCTCAATATGAAACTCTTCGTAATAAATTGCACCACCTATGTTTTCTGTATTTGGTGTCCAATTCCAGTCCTGGAGGGCCACTACGTCTGCAGAAATTCGTGACACATTGGGAACAATTTAAGCACTGAAGTGGTTACATCACGGCCATCCAGGACTGGATTTCTTAGCCTCTAGTTGAGGAATTTTTAGACTCTGTTCATCCCCAAATAGGAAATTGACACTGTCATCTGCAGTGAATATTTTTATTAAATAAAAAGCAAATGACATAACACAGCTGAGAAGAATACACAGACAAAAGGGATCTCCACCGATGAGCACATCATTGAAAAGCCCTGAAAAGCACATTGCTGAGTTGGGCTATGGTGCTAATGACTCCCACACCCCCCCCCAGCCCCTCCACCCTGCCCCCCCCACCCTGCTTCCACTCATCTGCGTATTTCTCTTCCAGGCTCTGAAAGAGAAGACGGAGCTCCAGGCCCAGCTGGCCACAGTCAATGCCCAGCTGCAGGCCCAGCTAGAGCAGGCCCAGGCCAGCCAGGAGAGGCAGAGCTCCCTGACCTCAGAGGTGACCACCCTGCGGCAGAGCTGCTCCCAGCTGGAGCGCGACATGGTGGAGCTCCAGGGAAACCTGGAGAGCAAGAACGCCAGCCTGGCCTCGCTGGGCACCGACCTGCAGGTGGCCGAGGAGCAGTACCAGAGGCTCATGGGAAAGGTGGAGGAGATGCAGCAGACGGTGGCTACTAGGGACAAGTCTGGTGCGTGAACATCTGACCCTAAGTATATAGGCTGATCCTTTACCCACAGCCTGAGGCTAGGCTCCCCAAATTACAACCGCAGAGACAAATCTGGACCTTGGAAAGTTTTGTATTGGCCAGCTGCCACATACCGGATTAATCAGTCATATCAGTAGTGTTGACAATAAAAATGTTTCAGCACCGGTTTTGCTGGAATGTCTAAACTGTGCTCTATCCTGATGCCCAAGAACGGGCCCAGGAGCAAAGCCCAATCTTAACAATCGGTTGAATCTGCCTGGGAGTTATTTTGAATTAAAAGCATCTGCTGATCTTATTCAGGATTTGCATCACTGGGCGTAAATCACTGGTGTTGAAATACGGCTCATTTTTTTTTTTTTGGACGAATATTAAATCCTAGGCTGAAATCTTCAGCCAAGGGGTGCTTAGCGTCTCCTGTTGTTGCAGTTTTGTTTCGCATGGAAAGGGGGGGTGGTGGTTGACTGTGGTGTCTTCCCTCTGCAGTCCAGGAGATGCGTGACCAGACGGGGGCGCTGCAGGCACAGCTTCAGCAGGTGCAGCTGGAGCGCAGCACCCTGCAGGCCCGGCTCAAGACCTCGCAGGCCGAAATCGACTCCCTGCAGCAGGTCCGCCTGTGGTACCAGCAGCAGCTGTCTCTGGCCCAGGAGGCTCGGGTCCGACTACAGAGCGAAATGGCCAACATGCAGGTGAGCGACTCGCTAACAAAACGGGGCACGTTCCCCATTCTTCGGCTGATTGTTGCTAGGTTTTCCCTGCAGGTGTTCTGAAGTGGACATCACATTTTTGTGGCAGCAGTATCTCTTGGTTGTAGTTGTAGTTTACTTCTAATCGGGATTTAGTTTAGGGTCGGCTGTAAAGAGCTTTGTGAAAAATGTTGTGTAAATTACAAAATACTAATATGGTTTTATTTAGTTGCTGGAGTACTGATTTGTACTGTACTGATTTTTTTGTAGTTTGCTCCAAACTTGGCAAATAACTGTTCACTGTATAACTGATGGTTTCTGTGCTAATGTTCAGGCTTGTGTGAAAGATAGTTTGTGTGTTTATGTCCAGGCAAGAAGAATGACTCAGTGGGGTGCTGGATCACTGCATAACTGATTATTTGTGTGCCTGTGTTTAGGCAGGGCAGATGACTCAGATTGGGGTGCTGGAGCACCTGAAGCTGGAGAACGTCACCCTGACCCACCAGCTCTCGGAGACGCAACATCGCTCCATCAAAGAGAAGGAGCGCATCGCCGTGCAGCTCCAGAGCATCGAGGTCTGTGCCCTCTGACCCCGGAGTTACGGACTGACCAGTCAACCAAACACAGCATGACAGCGCATTTACCGAACTAATTGCTCTTCAGAATTGCTCCATATCAGCATCAAGTATCTTATCTTCATTGATGCAAAACAGAATTAAACCTGTAGTAGTTACATTTATAACCTGATACAAAAACTGAAACACAATCAAGATGTTTTTAGCACAACTGTCAAAAACAAATACAATTTCTGTCACTGAGGTTCTTCAGTAGATACCTGCCATATCTGAGTGTCATGTGGATGTATAGTTGCAGTGATTGACCTCCATTTTGTCTCTGCTCAGGCTGACATGATGGACCAGGAAGCTGCCTTCCAGCAGATCCAGGAAGCTAAGTCCATGGTGGAGGATGACCTTCAGCACAAGCTGGATGAGTTTGAGGAGGAAAGGGAACACTTACAGAAGCTGGCCAACTCGGCCACTGCTCTGGAGAGAGAACTGGAGCAGGTAAGTCAGTAATAACTACTAATAATCAGGCATCACTTCCTCCCATAGCCAAAAGCATCTGTATACACCTCTGTGGACAGCCTTCTTTAGTTTGGTATGTTTTGGTTAGTAACAGGTTTTGCTGAAATCTCTCATGGATGTAAAGGACAGTTTTCAGATTTGACCAAGACCATAACTACAGTCAGTGTAGATAAGTGCATGTCCTGAACATCTAAACGTGACTTTTAAAGTTGACACTACAGTGTGGTTGTAACCCCTCCATGTCCCCTGTCCAGGTGAAGCTGACTTTGTCCCAGAAGGACGTGCAGCTAGAGACCCTTCAGCAAGAACACCTGGAGCTGATGAGGCAGCTGACCAGCACCCAGGAGACCCTGCACACCAAAGAGCAGTCCCTCAACCAACTGGAGGCCCGCTACATGGAGCTGGAGGCCCAGCTCGGGGAGCTGCAGACGGATGCCACCGCCAAAGAGGACACCATCCAGTACCTGCAGAACGAGAAGATCGTGCTGGAGGTGGCCCTCCAGGCGGCCCGCGCCGACAAGGAGCAGCTGGACGAGGGGGCGGAGAAGCTGGGGGAGGATGTTCTGGTCGCCGCGGACATCCTGGATCAACTCCGGCAGGAGGTCCAGGTCAAGGCCTCTCAGGTGAGCATCGGCCTATCTTGGAGTGCGCTCTGTCACTTACAGTCACAGGGCGGAAGGCTTCCTTACAGTGTTGAGGTTCAGGCTGATTGGTCAGTTTTCTGGATATTTTCTAGACCATTCTGTAGACCAGGCTAGGTTATCCACTTTTGCATGGAATTCCACAAAACATCAAAAAAATGCAATGAAACATGCCTTTCTTTATCTTCCAGATTGAAACCCTGCAGCAAGAAAACAGCACCTTGAAGAAACAAACTCAGAAGTTAAAAGAGCAGTTCATGCAGCAAAAGGTATGTCTTCTGACTTCACGCTTTTTGTTGGGATTTGAACCTGCAACCATTTAGCTGCATACCCAGTTTGTTTGACATTATATAACACATGCAGTGCTCCTACAAACAAGCAGTCATTTGTCTCTCCCCCACACACACACAGGTCATGGTGGAGGCCTACCGAAGGGATGCCAGCTCCAAAGAGCAGCTGATCAGCGAGCTGAAGGCCACCAAGAAGAGGCTGACGTCGGAGGTGAAGGGGCTGAAGGCGGAGCTCCTGGACGCCCAGGGAGCGAAGGGTGCTGCTGAGATGGAGCAGGCCAGGCTGCAGAAGGAGGTGACCAGGGTCCAGCAGCAGATGAACACCCTGGAGGCCCATCTGCAGTCCGTGCAGAAGGAGAGAGACCAGCTGGAGACGCAGATTCAGGTGTGGCGCGCTGCCCTGACTCGGGGAGCAACACGGCCTCTAATTTAAAACTCACAGCTGGGGCATCTCATGATTATTAAGGGGAAGCTTTTGCTGTGTTGTATAATGGACAGACTAGTTACAATGCACTGGAAGTGCGGTCGCCATTTTGTCTCTAATTAACTGTGTTCCAAATTGCAAGTATGCATCAAGTACATGCTGTAACACCCAAATGTGTTCTTATGTACTTGACAAGACAATATTTTCAGGTATGCATAGATGCATGCTTGTATGTGCTCTGCATTCACAGTCTAGAGTTCATTGTACTCTAGATAGCAGCAACCACCAATGTAATTATCGTTGAAATGGAGTATTTCATTTATGAATATATGAAATTTTTTGAAATATGAATAACATGGTAGCAATCCTAAATACGCTGCTTTTTATATTTCTGATCTGCACAAAGTAAAATACTTTTGACAACAGCAATGACATTGTGAAGTATGTTCCCAAAGTAATGAAGTTGAAGCATGCTTTGTTCTCGCATGCTTTGAAGTATTGAATAGCTATTTGCAATAATTCTAACTCTAGACGATGCAGTAAAATTTCTGCAGTTTACAGCTTATTTTACAAGAAGCATAAATTTTCACCAATATTCTGAATAAAATTATTCAGTATTTGTTACCTACACATGATAGGCCATTTTATTTCTCGCTGAAAATTCTGCATGGATTCTACTGAAGTATTTTCAGATTTAACTAGAGTCTAAAGTTGAGGTATGTCAGAATTCTTTCACCCATGTTATATTGTTTTTACTTGCATGATATGACCCCAGAGCCTGTAAGCAACCTCACATGAACATTTTCCTCGTAGTCGCTGGAGTTTGACCAGAGCCAGCTAGCCGCCGTGACGGAGGAGAATGAGGGACTGAAGAAGCAGGTGGAGCAAATGCAAGAGGAAGCTAAGAAGTGAGTCACGCCTACGAGCCAGATTTGTGCATCCAGCACCATCTCCATGGAGACTGTCTGTCCTCTTCCGTAATTACTGTTATTCAGAAATGGCATGAAGAGTCCCGTTTCATGGCATGCTGTCTGCGACGTTCACTCTCATTGTTTTGCGTTACGCTACATCCATTTATCGGGTGTCCATGTAGCCAGTGTCACTTTCAGTACAACACAATAAAAGTGTATCCGCACTAGTTACGTGAGCACAGTGTGACAGTGTAATAGACCAGACTGATCGCATATATGTAACATCAATACCACAGTGTTTATTTAGGTTTTTTTATGCCATCCTTGAACCATGACAGAACCATACAAATACAATCCTGAGAGACACTTATAGTTGTTGTCTTTAGACCGGGGCAGGTGTCTAGCTCACTTCCTGTAGGAATCCATGACTTCTGCTCAGTCAGTAAGGACTTCCTACTTGGAAAGTATGTAGCCAATGAGTGGCTTAAATTTATTCACTTAAGTTCTGAAACGGGCGGAGAACCAGCGAATGCTTTGACACTTCTGGACTGGTGTCTGACACCCCTGTTTTGAGTCTTATTGTGACTCCCGATGGGTTTTTTTCCCCTCTTTCATTTCTTTCAGGGCCATCTCAGAGCAGAAGGTGCGGATGAAGAGGCTGGGGACAGACCTGACCACCGCACAGAAGGAGATGAAGGCCAAGCACAAGGCCTACGAGAACGCCGTGGGAATACTGAGCCGCCGGCTTCAAGAGGCCCTCACCGACAAAGAGACGGCCGAGGCGGAGCTGAGTAAACTCAAGGCCCAGGTCTCTGATGGAGGGAACAACCAGGCCCTGCAGGTAACGCAGCATTTCCTTTGTTTATTCCTTTTTTTTTTATTATTTTACCTTTATTTTCTCTGACGTTTTAATGCCACAGTTTGGTTGTGTTCCTGGCCATTGCTGCAAACCCCTCCTGTCAACTCAGAACACCAGTCAACTCCACACTGTCCCTCAAAATGGTTGACGTCAAGCCATTGCCTCTTTACAAAATACAGTCTGCCAGTTAAGCTTCCACAGATGTTGAGTCAGAGGAGGACACACTATGTTCAGCTTAGTGCAGGCAGTCAGTGGGCACATGATTGGCACAGAGGAGAGGAGGAATTTCTGGTGCAATTATACACAATCCACAGACCAAATGTACTCCCTTCATTTCTGTATGGCACTACTGCCAGTTTAACTCCCTCTTGTGGCACTTGCATGGTCTAGATTCACTATTAGGCCTCAGGGCCCATCCACGCATCAGATTATTGCTGTAGTTCTATTAGCTCATGCCAGAGAGTACCCCTTGAGCTAGCGCACAGCTCATAGCCACCCCATAACATGAAGACGGGTATAACCGTGTGCTAACTGTTTTGTGTACGTGTGCTTGCATTTATGTATGTGTATGCCTATGTGTGCGCTTTATGACCGTTTCAGGAGAAGATTGACTCCCTGCAGACCGAACTTCAGGCAGTCAGCCAGAGCAAAGCCATGCTGGAGAAGGAGCTGCAGGAAGTGATCTCTCTCACTAGCACGGAGCTGGAGGAGTACCAGGAGAAAGTCCTCGAGCTGGAGGATGAGGTACAGTCGTCCCCCATACGTCAATAATTAGCATTGTAGCATCAATAATTGGCATTGTTTGATATGTAATGTTTTAGGGGGATGAAAACAGGGGTGGCAACAATTGTGTGCGCATGTAGGTGCACGCTCCTGCCAATTCCCATGGCTTAGTTTGTTACATACACCATTGGTTTCTCTCACTTAGATGACAGCAGTTCATGAGCCAACAAAAGAAAAGTCTTTGACTGTTATGAATGGAAATTTTATCATGGGTTAAATAAATGGTGGATCATCGAATCATTGCTGGAATTCTTGTCTGATTTTGCATTATTGTGCATATTATATAATTAGTGTCCATATGCCTATGTAAGAAATCACATCAGAAAAACTGTCAACGGGCTAATTAAATAAATAATTCAGAGTAGAAGTTAGCTTGAAATTGAGAATCGGACACGGCCCTCCTTGTCCACCCTGTTGTAAGGCAAACTCTACCTGCACCCACAGCTCCAAGAGTCACGGTGTTTTAAGAAAAGGATCCGTCGGCTGGAGGAAGCCAACAAGAAGCTGTCGCTGGAGCTGGAACACGAGAAAGGGAAGCTGGTGGGACTTGGGCAGTCCCACAATGCACTGCGGGAGCATTCCAACATCCTGGAGACAGCACTGGCCAAGAGGGAGGCGGACCTGGTGCAGCTCAATCTCCAGGTGTGACCTCTGACATCACTTCTTTAACCATGAAATGTGTGTTTTGCAGCATCCCATTGCAAAGCATCGCAACATTTCATAGATTTAAAGCCTCATAATTTTTTTCCTGATATCATTCAACTATAAACCTCTCCAATTTAGACTTAAATTGACAAACCCTATTTTAGATTATGCTTTCCTACTTGCTGTGTGTCAGGAAGTATGTGATTTGCCTTAGGAAAACAGAGAATGTATCTGAACACCTTTTGGAATCACAGGCTCTTGCCAGTAAGTGTGTTTCCTGGTGATGCAGATTTTTCAATATAGGATACAGATAGCTGGTAGATTCATATATTGCTGCTGACAGCTTTTTTTAAACTATATTTGTGGAAAGATTAATTTGCCAGCAATAACTGATTTTGGTTGAAAGGTTCCCCTTTAATTCACGCAAGGTGTCGATGTCTATTTAAAGCGTAATATCAGATTTAACGCAGTGCTTTTGTTTCATGTCTCCTTCGCCTCCCCCCCCAGGTTCAGGCGGTTTTGAAACGGAAAGAGGAGGAGGACCAGCAGATGAAACAGCTGATTCAGACCCTGCAGGCTGCTCTGGAGAAGGAGAAGGTCAAAGTCAAGGACCTCAAAGAGCAGGTAAACAGAGCTGCGGGGTGCAATTTTTATAGACCTTCATCACTCTCCCCACAAATGCTGTAAAGCTTTAAGGTACGGCTCCAGTTGGTGGTGACAATTCCAGCAAACTGACCCCTGATAAAATCCTGCACTGACCCATGTAATAATACTGTTATGACATATGTAATAATACAGTGCACAGTACTGGTCCTGGACAGCCGCAGGATTTGCTAGTTTTGTTGTTACTCGGATCTTCATTAATTGAACATGTTTGTTGACACAGTTAAATCATCCACTTAGTTTCTACGCTCTGATTTTGTTGCAGAGTTTAAGGTGAAAAGCTGTACGCTGCATTCAGGAACTACTACTCTGCAGATAAATGCCAATTCCAGAGATTAAGGCAAAGACCAGACAATTTGTACTAATATACTCTGCTGTTAAACTCATTAAGACGGCACAGTGCCGGCCAGAAGCAGATGGGCTCCCCCTCTGAGCTGGGTTCTGCTCAAATTTTCTTCCTCTTAGCCAGGAAGTTTTTCCCTGCCATAGCATTCCTAGGCTTGCTCTGGGAGGGGTCTCAGGTACAAGATCCATGTGAAGCTGCTTTGTGACAGTGCTGCTGTAAAATGTGCTACACAAATAGAACTGAATCGAAACTGAAGCTGATCTACGGGATAGCTGTGTTAGGGCCAGGGAAATTGCATCCGATCTGACCGAGCGCTGTGCACATCCCTCAGGTGGCCGCAGCCAAGGCCGAGGCAGCCCATAATCGCCGGCACTACAGGGCGGCCATGTTGGAGCTGAGCGAGATCAAGAAGGACCTCCAGGCCAAGGAGGAGGTGGTGAAAGCCCTGCAGGATGAAGCTCTCAAGCTCCAGTGAGTTCCTCCCTCTGAACATTCTGCATTTTTACTTATTGCTCGCCTATTCTTAGTTTTGTTTTATTTTATTTCATTTCAAGAGTCATATTCATGCTTATTTTTGTTTTTACACAATCTGTATGAAAATGTCTTTGAGAAGTGCTTTTATCATGCTTACTGTTTAAGATCTTAGCTCCCTGACTGTTATGTGGGTCCAGGCTCAAACTCTTACCCTCCTTATTCTCCCTCTGTCTCTCTCTCACTCTGTTGTTCTCTTTCCCTGCCTTTCTCTCCTCCCTCTCTCCCTCCCTCCCCCTCTCTCTTGCTCTGTTGTTTCCACTCCCTCTCTAACCCCTCTCCTCCCTGTTCCCCATTTCTTTCTCTTGTTCCCACTCCCTCCCTCTCTCCTCCCCCTCTCCTCCCTCTCTCTCTTCTCCCTTGTTCCCCGTCTCCCTCCGTCAGGGCCCAGGATAAGAAGCACTCCCAGGAAGTGTCTCAGTTCCAGGAGGAGCTGGCGGAGGCTCACTCCCAGCTGCAGATCTTGCAGAAGCAGCTGGAGGAGCAGCTCAGCAAACAGCCACTGACCAATCAGGAGGTACCCTGAACACCGGGGGTGGGGCCTGGCTGTGGGTGGGAGGCATGGCCTGAATGGGAGGGAGTGGGACTGGTTGTTGGTAGGGGATAGCATCATATGTGGGGGTGGAGCCTACTCATGATGGGGGTTGGGCCTGGTCATTGTGGGGCATGGTCTGGGTGGGAAGGGGACAGACTGGCTGTAGATGGGGGTAGGGCATGGGGGTGGTGCAGGCTCGATTGTGGTTGGGGGCAGGGCCCCATCATGAGTGGGGCAGGGCTTGTTCAAGATGGAGGAGGGGCCTTAGTGTGGGTGGGGGTGGTATGAGGGTGGGGTCTAACAGGGATTGATGGGCCATGTTTGTAACACAGGTGGAGGACCTCAAATGGGAGGTGGAGCAGAAGCAGAGGGAGATCGAGGCCCAGAAGCAGCAGCTGGAGATGGCAGAGCAGTGCAGCCAGAAGGAACTTGAGAGTCTGCAGACAGCTCTACAGGTATATTTGCTCCACACACAACCCTGAATACTGAAGTGTACTTAAATCAGAGCCATGGTAAGTAAAATATAGGCATGAACTATTTCTGTATTAACCAAATGTAGGCATTTAAAATTTAAAACACTCCTGCAGATTCTTGAGTTTGCAACAAGGTATATTTTATTAATGAAATGTGAATGTTGGTGAACTACATATTTTTACATTTTTAGTAATCTGCTGGAATTTCATGGATATCTAAAGAGTTGAAAGTATTTCAAATGAAACATTTGACCCAGGTGTGGTGTATGTGGGGAATCAGAGCTGAAATGACTGATGGTGTCAATGCGTCCTCCAGGGAATCAAGGCAGAGCTGGAGGTGGTGCAGGAGGAGCTCGGTGGAACCAGGAAGGACAAGTTCATCCTGCAGGCCAAGGTGGGCGAGCTGCGGAACAGCATGAAGACTCTCCTGCAGCAGAACCAGCAGCTCAAGCAGGACCTCAAACAGAGCCGCCTTAGGAAGGTGAGGCGTCCAAATCTGTGCCTGATCGCACTGACTCTCTACTACAGCACAGCATGTCTAATATAGGTATACGTTTTAAGCTCAAGATATTAGTAAATTAACAAATTTAAGCACTTATGTAGCATTTTTGTCTTAAAATGATCAATGGTCTACCATGCAGTTTCTTTTTGTTTTCCCTCTCTGTCGGTCTAATTGAATATCATCCCAGGAAAGTGTGATCAAATACACCATGCTGAGGGAAAGCATCTACTGACAGTGCGGCCATGTGTCCCACAGTTGGGTGTTTGAGAGCCAGCCATGCTACTAGCGGCTATGGCTGGAGCTGCACATTGGCAAGGCAACGGTTAGCTTAGCCTCTCTAGGGAAGTATATGAGCCAAGCCCAGGCAAAAAAAAAAAAAATCTTACTGTTGGCTAGTAGGAGCTCATGGCTGACCAGGTGCCTGCAGGTACTTATCTGTGAACTGATCACATGTTGACTTTATGTTCCTCAGACAGCGTTGGCAATATGCATTTTATGTCACATTTTCAGGGTGGAAACTAACAAGGGCTTGTCATCATGTCAATGAAAGAGGTCATGTGGTTTCCTCTTCATAGTCAGTAGGAAACAGTTGTGTGGGTGATAGAGAAGAAGTCCATTTTGGTCGGGGGAAAATGGTAAAAAAACGTTAAAAAAAAAAAAAAAAAAAAAAGTAACATGCTAATGTTGCGTGAGGATGGTGTGAATATATAGTTCTTCATCCTTTACATCCAGCCTGAGACTTTCCTTAATCTTATTTACACCACTTCTACATTCTGTTAGCTTGAATGAAATTGAACATGAAACATTTCTGTTGTGCTGTATTGTTGTCCATACTGTAATTCCTAACGTGACTTTCTGAACTGCAGCGAATGGAGCTGAAGGGCGACTCCAACGCCTCCAATCCCGTGACCCCTGTAAAGATACCAGACTGCCCGGTTCCAGCCTCCCTACTGGATGAGCTACTGAAGCCCTCCACCTCCATAAACAAGGAGCCACTAAACAACCTACACAACTGCCTGCGCCAGCTCAAGTAAGCCGCCTGCGCTTCACCTGCATTTCACCCACATGTTAACTGCACTTTATCCAGCATCACCTGCACATTACCTGTGCACTGCTGGCATGAATCCTACACATTGGCATCTACACATTACCTACATGGTACCATAAGAATATTTTTATATTGTGACATTGTTGTATCCCTGAGTTCAGGTTAACAAGCCAAATCTGACCCACCGTCATCTCAGAATGAGTCCTGAAACGTTAGAATTTCCTTTTAAAATTGGAAATGGCTGGATTTCGGTTTTATTGGACTTATTTTATTGGTTTGTTATTGTTATGCAGTATGATAAAATTATCATTTAGAATAGCTGGAAAAAAGTACATTTTACACCACTTTAAAATTGTCATTCTGTTGTATCAGGGACGGCCCAAAAAATATGGTTATTCTGACATACATTTCCATCATGCAGCCTAGCCGTAATTTGATTGACGCGAAGAGTTTTTGTTTGTGAAGCTCAAATGTCTATCATTCAACAGGCAGGAAATGGACAGCCTTCAGAAGCAGATGGAAGAGCACACGGTCACAGTGCACGAGTCTATGACCTCATGGACCAGTGCAGAGGAGGAGCTTGTCAGACTGGGTATCCATGACAAAGGCTCCAGTCCTCCAACCGTGGCCGAGGACAGCAGTGGAGATCAGAAGGAGGCGGAGCTATCATAACCAGCAGGGCCGGCCTCTGAGAAACTGTCTGGGAGAGTGGAGTTTTATCCACCTTGGCACTTTTTTAACTTCTGGTTTTCTTTTCTGTTTCCCTGCCCACCGCCATCATTTTGTTGTCTACTGCTACAGCTGACACCCAGCATTGTCCTGACGTTATGGATAAATTTTGGGTGAAGCAAACACTTTTTACCATAGCTTTATATTTGAGTTGGGTGTTATAATATTGCTTTTTGTATGTTATTGTTATTTTTTTAAATTTAATTATAATTTATCGATTATAATATCAACTCTCAAAATTGACAACTGCATTGAAAAGAGGGAGCAGGTTTGTCTTGCATTGAATAGTCAAAGAACAACAAGGCTTCAAAACATGCTAATCATATATATATATATATGTGTGTGTGTTTTTCTGCATCAACAATTTCTAAAGTGTAATTTTCCCCCACTAAAAGGGGAAAATTTCTAAATTTCCTTTTAGATTTTTAGTTATTTTAAAAAAATGAGTTGTTTTTATTTTCTTCCCTTAAGATGTCATGGTGGTGCAGTGTGACTGATGTAGCTGTTGCGGGGGTGATGGGCATTGAAGAAACTGTAGCTTGTGTATGTGTGTGTTTGCGTATACACACGTACACAAGCTGCCCTTCGCTGCACCACTACAAACTGGTTCTTCCATTCTACTGTGCCTGTAACAATGAGTGGATCCTCTCCACTCCGCCCTTCCTGGTCCATCACAATGTGCCCAGCTGAACCAGCCAGCTGTGCGTGACCACCGCGGTTCAGACAGCCCAAGGACCCAAAAGATGATTATCTTTGGTCATCAACATCCCAGGGATTTGCAATCTCTGTGAGCTTTTTTTTTTTTTTAAAAATATAAATGAAGCACATCAAACCTTTCAGGGGTTAAGTGTTGAAGGTTCATTGTGCTTCATCGTTAAGGCAACAGCCCTGTGTTCTATCACTTTAAAATAGTATTGGGTGTGGAATAAAGCGCTATGCTACTGTTCAACTAAAGGTCTTTATTCTTCTGATTTCTGTAGTAAATTAGGGTTTGTGGTTTGGCCTGGACTGTAGTAGAAATGGTTATGGCAGTGCCATAATAAATAGTTGAGGGAAAATCTCCAGTATGCTGTTCTGGGGATTAAAATGTTTTTTTTTTTCCCTCTTGTAATGAACCTCTGTATTACAGTTTGAAAGAATGTTTGCAAGATATGTGTAACATTGAATTTAGTTTTTTTTTTTTTTTTTAAACAGATCTGGCTGTTTGAAAGACCTAACAAGTGCTAAGTGTTAAGTTTTACATGAGAGATGTATGCTGATGTTGCACGTTTAAAGAGCATAACTGACCTAAAGAGAGAGGAAATATCTTTACGCTTGTTGTTACTGCTTCTGTGAGTGTGACCTATTCCGATTTATGATGTTTTTTTTGTTTGTTTTTTTTGTTTTGTTTGTTACTATGTTCTTATAATGTAATTGTCCCCTGTCAAAGACATAGTTAATTATTGCGCAGTGCATTCAATGTTTCATACAGCCTTAAATCATATTTTAGGATAGGGTGTTCTCAACTCTTGGTAAATCTGAAAAAAATCTAAAAGAGTAATATACTGTATATCTTCTCTGTTAATGTATTCTATTTTTTGTTATTTATAACTACAATAGTTAACTGTGGTTAACACTGCTCAGAATGGAATTGGTGGTTGAAAATCAGTTACCAATGAAAGATAACCTAAGTTTAAATTATATTGCAGAATGAAAGTATACAAAAATAAGTGAAACTACTGCGCTGAAAATAAAATCTTGAATGTCGGTGGGTGGTAAAACTACCATTTAATCTCAACTTTCACATACCTTTTTCAAATTTGTGGGAAATTCACAAATGAAAATATACTCTCCCAAGTCCATTTAATCATCAAAACAGTCATTCCTGTTTCCAGAAGAAACACTGTGTTGGTACTTACTGTAAATGGACAAAACTGTCATCTGTAACGTTTTCAATTGGATGGGACTGTGTCACATTTGCCTCTCAAACTGACTGTTGCCATCACCTTGGGAGTTGTGCATTGCTCCTCCTTGAAACTTCTGTTGGTGGCAACTTGCAAGAATGTCATTTAACAACTCTAAATGTTAACAATCATCAAAACATGCTGTGCTCTGTTTAAGCTTTTGGGTCCATTTCAATGACCCTTGTTACCTGTCATTGTAACAGGCCAGAAATCTTGCCCCTGGTTGCTAACAATCAGCTTGGCATAAGGAGTTGTGTATATAATTGATTCTGCATTTCTGTTACTACTCATACTATTCCTTTGTAAATTACAACCACTGCGTTTTGGTAATGTTAATTATGATAATGTAAAAATCATAGTTGGATATTTATGATTTATGCTTTTTCTCATAAAAATGCGTTGTTCCAGTTTGGTTTCTGATTTTAATTCAAAAGCAAATTCTAATTGCAGATCTGTAACTTTTTTTTTTGAACAAAATTTAAAAACGTATACATTCTGTAATATTTTATCCTTTTTATACAGACAATGCATGTGTAAAGGCCAGTTTTAAATGATTCAGTCTGAAATTAAATAACCTTTATATTGTTTGGGTTGCACAAGTCTTGGAATTACAGACCCTGTTCATTTTGTATTATAAGTTGAGACCCATGCTTTGATTTATGCAATGGTATTCTTCAAGATACAGTTAAGATACATATGGTAGATGCTTTCAGCTAAGGACAGTCAAGAAGAAGTGAAATTAAACCAAAATTGAACTGCCTGGTGGATATAGTGATATAGTATGTTCATCTTCAAAGGCCAGTTGGAGTAAATACTACAGAGCGGTACATTTGAGTGTCTGTACTACGGTTCCCGTGTAATTGTAGTCATACAGATCTATCACACATAGTTAAGAGAGACATTTCGTAAATCATAACGGGGGCTTTCAAAAAAAATATATCCTGAAATGTATGACTTTACTTACATAATCGGTTTTGGCTAAGAAGTCCGCTTACAAGTTAACATCGTAAGAGCATGTTGATACATTGCAAACTAATTTCTTTAAGGTATGTGCAATAAAATATTTTGTTAAATACGCATTTCCTGTATTTTGTGTTATTTTATTGTTCCCAGTGTGTGAGAAAGAAATGGGGGAACGTATTCCTCAATCTTAGCAGCTGTTTTGAAAGAATTACATTAACATTCGTACATTAGAAGTACCAAATAATGCACGTTTCTTGGAAAATTACCTACATTTTTATTTTATATACAAAAATCATCTACAGAAACACAGCGTTCCTCGTTCGGTAGCATAGGTCCTTCGGTGTTTTAGGATTTGCTGTTTTTCAGGCGTTTCATAGCCACACTGGGGTCCTTTTTCAATGCATTTTGAAAGCGTCGCGGTTGACGGCAGGAGGAGAAGGGGGAAAGGAGGTGGGCATGCAAAAATCTGAGCAGTTGGTAGCTAAGTATGAATAAATGAGCTACCTTGTTAATAATCAAATGGTATTTTGACTGGCATTGTTTGAATGCAAACGTGTTGCTACAACTTACATCTTAACTCAGGTTTACGTAAGTGTGTACAGGCTGGCTTGCTAGCTTTGCTGTTGAGTCGACGCGGAATTGCTAGCGCTAGCTATCTTTGCAGCTATTGATTTCAAGGAATTTAGCGTGCTAGCAAGCTAATATTGGATTTTGGATTATGTTACTGCTTGCCACTTGGCTACGTTTGATTATGTTATAGCTACCTTGAAAGCTTTACCATGAAACCGGAATGTTGACGTCCATATTTATTTTAATCATCATGACATTAGCTAGCGGGGTGCCCTCTTAACTAGATTATCCTATCTGCACTATCAAATTGAATGTGATCATGTTGTTATCTAATGCAACTGTCTGCTGAACCTAGCTATCTTACTGTTAGAAAGTGAATGTCCATAATTAAAACCACTTTGTATTTTGATATGCATAAACAACTTCGATTGCTGGCTAATGGTGCTACAGAATTAGGCACGCCAAGTACACTGATTTGGTACATGGCTGGATTAGATGACAGTAGCAACAGCACATAGCATAGTGCCAATTTCGATTCGCAAAGTTCGCTAATTACTTGCTAAGCTTGCTTTGCCTACCCGACTAGCATGATATAATCTACCCGCAACCAGCTGACTGTTTCCATATCTGTCAGATTATACTTTAGACAGCAGGCTAACGTTACGTTTTCTCCTTACAAGTTCATATTTGCGATGCAGAGATCTCGCTAACTTATTAGCTAGCCGCAACTGTTTCTGTCAGGTCACAGCCGGCAAAGTTGGGCAGCTCGAATCAGCTACAGGCCGCTTGACTGGTTAGATGGGTGGGTAGGAGATCTCAGTGAAATTCGGTAAGACGTCCAAGGACCCATGTACTTATCTAAATCATTAACCATGGTATGAATTGCTCTATGTAACTCCAGTACTACCTGAGTTCGTTGGCTAGCCATGCCATATGATGTCAACCAACGGTTAATAGTTAGCCTACAGTAGTCCGCTTACTGACAAGGTAACATTTGTTCCCAGTAAACGCTGCCAAGCTGGGCGCTTATTACATTTATCTCTCAAGTTAGCCAGTTAGCTCGCTTGCTAACTTATGCATGAAAACTCAAGACAGCTTTGTCATATCACTTATGGTGCACATTCACCCGTTTGATGTCAGTTTATTTGCGTAAATATATCATTCTTAAATGATACCAGTAGATTGTCTGCTTGTTAAGTAAGTTGCCATATTTCCCACAGTTCGTTATTTGGATGCTGTACTTCCTCCCTGCTTTGTTAAATTGTCGCTGCGAAGTTGAGCCCTCCCTTTGTGATTGAGCATGCGCGAACTGTCATGTAAACAATGAGACGTTTCCAGACCGTCTTCAGCATTGTGTCTGCCTCAGCATCTTATCCGGAATAAAACGATGCTTTAGTTCTTTGTTTTTACTAAATATAGACATATATGTATTTGTTCAGAGATGGATGGTAAGTATGGAGATACGATGCGATTCGTCCGGTGTCATCGGATTTGTTTTCCAATAACAACCACCATCGTCACCATAATGAGATGGAGATAACATCAGATTATTAAAAAAAAGAAATGTATATAAGGGACTACATTGTGGCGTAACTGCATCAGATCAAGTGCATAATAACCATAATAATGACTTAACATATCAAACTATTGGAGATGCAAAATCTGATGTGGTTTTTAGTTTTAAAACATGTCTTATTCCAAGCGATTTCATTATTTGAAATGATGTTGCTTGCCATACGTATTTGTCCTTGTTTTTGGAATTTTCGTGCTTTACTTTTCTGTGGCTGAGACGTTCAAATCTCATTGGTAGTTGCAGTGAAATTGTCATTGTGTTAGTGCATGAGCCATAGGTGCGTTTTGAGTTATGTGGGCTGTTTAAAGTAAAAATTGACCGTTATTTGCGAGGATGTTGTTTCCATGCTTTTTCAATGGGTTGGTTTCATAGGCCTGCCGTGATCCAGATTTTTTTTGTACATCTATGTGCCTTTGTACATGCAGTTATGAAAGGTTGCATAACGTCAGTGTAGTTATTCAATATATTATGGCTTCCATTTATTAATATGAAAAGGCATCTGCATTAGAAGACATTGGAGCATCGGCCATTTGTGCCTTAGGGATTTAGGAAGAAGAAGAAATGTCATGACTGAGCTGTCATTTTCAACTAAAGTTTAGGTTTTAGTTTATAAACTGTACAGTAAGCTTAGTTTTTACCGCCTGCTGTAAAATGTATAAGACTCTCCAGCTGTAGGGGCAAGGAGATTAATATTAAATATTATACAGAAATTGGTGACAGACTAAGCAGGGGTATAACATCCATATTTTAGAGTAAAGATCGCAGTATGATATCACATACGCTATGTTTGGAGTGTACATTTCCTTCTGTCCTCTGTTACATTTTTAAATACTGCGTTACCAGTGTTTTATTTAATTATTAGTTTAAATTTCATGTCTCTTTCTGTAGAGGCCCTGGGAACATATTATTTCATTATGGGAATTATGAAAAAATTGATTAATGTTCCTATTGCAGTATTATATAGCAAGCAGAGAGTAAAATATTACTAAAATTAGACTTTACTCTTTTTCTAGCTTTAGTTCTTTCCATGTTTTTAAGTGATTCTGCTTTGAAGTTTCTGTTACTGTTCATATCATTCATTTTTAAATTGCAACATGCATTTTTGTAATGTTCATTCAGTACAAATTATAATTGGCTAATGATTCATGCTGTACTCAAATCATATAGTTAAAACTATTTCTGTCACGCACTGCTTTTTCATTGTTGGCCTGTTTGAAGGCCTGTTCCCTTGGCTGCTAGCTTTGGTGTTGTCTGGCGCCTGATGGAGCTCTATCCCATCCTCCCTCCTCCAGGTAGTTAAAGCATGGAGGCCATTCTGAGCAGGCTGAGGGACCTAAGCAACGACCAGCTCCGTGAGGAGATCATTGGGGCGGACATCAAGTGCGGCCCCATCACCGCCACCACCCGCGCCATCTTCGAGCGGAAACTCGCCCGAGCCTTGCTCGGCAGTGACGGCAACACCTCGGAGACGGACGCCGGGGGTGGGGGCGGAGGTGGGGGGAGGGGGCGGGGGCGGGCCTTCTGGGGGGGCCGACAGGGGTGTTGCCACGGAGGCAGAGAGAGCCAAACCTGGCGCGGTGCCGCCGGACCCCCAGGCGGCTGGTGAAGAAGGGGATTTCGGATACAACATGGGGCTCAACCCCCCTGAGGAGGAAGCCTTGCTGGAGAAGCCTGGAACAGCCTGTCACCTTAGCACTGAGGAGGGGAGCACGCAACCTGATGGCCAGACCCCCTCCAAGACACCCCAGGTGTCCCCGCCCGTCTACTATGGGGTTTGTCCATTATGGGAGGATGTGCTGGCCAGAAATGGTAAGACCTGCTTGTTCTTCCTTTGGTCATCCCTGGTAGGGCAGTACTACTAAACAGGGTGCTTGACTTAAATTGATTCGATAAAATACCCATCTGTATGAATTGATACTTAAGTCTGTCCGCTGTGTCCTGTGGACGCAGTGTGGGAAGGTGCTGGTGGCCCTCCTTAGGCTGATGGAGGGGGGTTTAATTGAGCTGGTCTAATGCATGCCTTTCCTCTTACAGATAGGGTCCATGTGTACGTAGATAAGAAAGAGGCGCTGCAGGCCGTAAAGATGATGAAAGGAGCACGGTTTAAACCCTTCGCGAACCGGGAGGACGCAGAGAAATTTGCCAAGGGGATTTGCGACTATTACCCCTCGCCCAGCAAATCTGCTCCCTGCATTTCCCCGGGAAAACCGGGCGTGGTCTTCTACAAGGGTATGTGGAAAACCCGTCTTAATTGTTTTGTCTATTTTAATCCTGTTTGCAAGCACCAGCAGTTTTCGTGTGGTATCTACTAAAATTCAGTTTCAATACCGTGCATATGTAATATATAAAACCATAGAACAGCGTAAAAAGGAAAATACACAAGTAATCATGCATTGTCCTTAATTTGATAAAGTAGTTTTGGCAGAGTGAGAATTGTGGGCAGATTCTTTTTTTTTTTTTTTTTTTTTTTTTTTTTTGTTACGCAAAGCTCATACATTAAACAGTGCAGTTTGTTCAAGATACTTGGTAACAAAAGATCTAAGTGCATGCTTTGAACTCTAGAGTCATTGCACTTTTGTCCATCTAACCGTAGAGTAGCTAAGTTAAGAAAGTATTTTTTTTTGTTTCTCGCATTTTTTGAGCCTGGTAGCAGAGCCTGAAAAGTAGTCCTTGCCTAATGTGTAACTAAAGGCTGAAGTGTGACACGGTTAGAACCGTGTCCTGATCATCTCTTTTCCCCTCTCCTCCCCAATCCCAGAAGCCCCCTCTATCCTGGAGGCCGAGGCCATCAACAGGGAGCGCGCCAACAGCTTCAAGAGCCCCCGAACACAGGACATCACAGCCAAGCTGAGGAAGGCGGTGGAGAAGGGGGATGCAGCCGCCTTCAGCGAGCTGGTCTGGAGCAACCCACGCTATCTCATCGGCTCCGGGGACAACCCCACTGTAGTGCAGGTGAGCAGCAGAGAATTGTGGGAAAAAAATTGCCCACATACATTGTAATGAATTTGACATTTTTGAACTGTATATGGCTGATTATTATCAGTAAAGTACAAACATATTATAGAGGGACACCTGTGTCTCCTTTTATTTAAGCCTCAGGCTCCATTGTCACAACATGTGCGAACATGACAAGGTGCAGAGCGACATGTGTTATTCGCAGCTCCTGTTCTCTTTCAAGTCAAAATACCTATGGAATACCTACTGATCAAATGCAACCTGTTCTATTTTGATTGAAGCAGCAGCTAGCCCTCACACGGTTTCTTATTTTGAGATTAAATTTTATTCATTTTCCAGAAATTCTTATCTAGAATTGCTTGCAGTTCTGGAGACTATACGATCATTCTGAGCAGTTATATGGGCAAAAGTGACAGAGCATAACATTGCAGCATAGACATGGGTGACAACGCTGCCTGAGCAGGGGAGATCTAATGCCAGTTTCCAGTTCCCGAGCAGAACTGCCATACAACACATCATAAGCACATACCACGGATATCATAATCATACAGCAGAAACGCATACAATCCCATAAACATGTCCAGAATTGAAGAAGGAGTGATAGAAGCGGTGACGGGAAGGGAGGAGAGAGAAGCGGAGAAACACACATGCTACCCTTTTGTCCAATCGCTGCGATCCTCAAGGGATCAAGTGATAGGTCAAGTGGTATTTTTAGTTTTGGTTAGCATAGTTAACCTGCATTAGTGCTTTACTGTTGTAACTTATACATGTATGCTCACTGGTCTGGAAATGTTGTTAGCTAAATCTGGCAGTATTGCTCATATTAATCAAGTGAACGCTCTTATTTTCTCCCTCGTCAGTCACTCTGGATAAGAGCATCTGCCAAATGACTGTAATGTAATGATACTTAGGCTGCGTCGCAGGGAATTTTCTAGAAACCGGGCTGACTTGAAACAGGATGCGCTTGTGACAGGGTATCACCTTGGTTTGAGATGAGGCAGATTCGGCTGCATGTTGAGCTGATGCTGCAGATTTCAGGTTCTCCATTCAGCTCAGTTTCTCTGTCCGACGCAGTTACTTCAGAGACCGGTCTGTACGGTCAAAAAACCAATCCAATACGGTCTCTGACTCGTACTTGTACAAATGGGCATGTTAAATTTAATTAAATACGAGTCCAGCTCGATGGACCCTTCTGATCTGATGCTAGGTTAGATTGTAAAGGTTGCTCTGTGTAAATGCTAACATGGTGGCTACCATTGCTTTTCGGCACTTGTTTTTAATAGAGTTCAATGGTAAGATAGGAACATACTTTAAAACAACAACTTGCTTCTGCATAGATTGAGATGACATGCTGAGGAATGAGGTTAATTTTTTTTTTCTTATTGAATTTTGGCATTTTGATTTTTGTGTCCCTGAAAGTACATGCCCAAGCTCTTGGCAGATCTCAGATAAAGGTCTTCTGAAGCTTCTTTCAAAACCATGAAGGAATTAACCTTTTTTTTTTTTTTTTTTTTTAAAACCATGACGCATTTTTACCCTGCAGCCTCAGAAGAATAGATACAGTAATTTAAAGCCAGAATAAGTATTTAAAGGAAGATGTGCAGTCTGTAATCTTTCCAAGGATTTTGTTTTTGTGTTGTTCTCGTTGTCAATCCAACACAGTTTGGTCCTGATTGGCTGATACGATGCACATTACACCTGAGAACCAATCACAGTGCTTTGTCATGTTGTCTTTAAAAAGATGCATCCATCAACACATTCAGGTTTAATTGCACAAATGATTTCAGTCTCTTAAAATAGAGCCCCGTTAGGAGGCAGTGAATGTGTGAAACGCTATGGGGGCCGGGGTGTCACATTTCACAGCTGTCAGGACTGCCAAACGCTGGGCACTGAACAACCAGTGCTAGTCAGGTGTATATCCTGATGGATTTATATATTTTTAATTTTTTTTTTTTTTTTAAATTATAGATATCTTGTCAGTATGTTCAGGTTTCTTATTTTCTAATTAAAGCAGGGCTATACTCCAGAAAGCACTGTTACTAATGAACCGTATATTCTATAACTGTAGCTGGATATTTTTGGAAACCTTGAACCGAGTCAGTTTGAAATGAAAGCACTGCGGATTTGACTGTTTATATTGCTACATTGGTTGGTGCAATATTTTAAAGAGTTTACATTTGTTATATTGACCAGTAGGCCTCTTGAAAGATTACAGTCCAGTCGCTAAGGGGCTTGACTGGGACCTGTATGGTTGATGGTCCAAACCTCTTACCCTTCTCCTGGGGGGACTGGCCCCCAATTAGTCTAATAAATTGTAAATTACTTTGGGTAAATGTGTTGGCTAAATAACTGCAATGGTTTTATTTTACAAGACCTACTGTAGCACTGTCTGACTGCTTACAATGCCATATGAAGTCAATGTTTTGAAGCAGATCAAGATGGGTTCTGCTCAAGGTTTCTTCCTGTTTGTCAGGGAGTTTTTGCCTTGCCACTGTTGCTTTGGCTTGCTCTGAGGGGGGTTCAGGTCAGGGATCAATTGTAAAGCTGCTTTGTGAAAATTTGTTGTAAAAAGCGCTGTACAAATAAAATTGAAAATTGAATCATTTTGCCGTAACTGCTGTGACGTTGTGTGGGTTTGCAGGAGGGGTGTCGCTATAACGTCATGCACGTGGCAGCCAAGGAGAACCAGCCCAGTATTGCCCAGCTGCTCCTGGACACCCTGGAGAACTCCGAGTTTATGCGGCTGATGTACCCCGACGACCAGGAGACCATGCTGCGGAAACGCATCCGCTACATCGTGGACCTGTACCTCAACACGCCCGACAAAGCGTGTGAGGGGCCCGCCGTCCTCGTGACCGCTCTCCCACATCGACCTTTAACGGGGCCACCTTCAACGGGCAAAACAGTTTGCGCTGAAAAAATGCTGTCAGATCAAATCTGTTTGTAGCATTTTCAGCAATGCTTGAGTTGCATCTGGTCCCTTTTTGATGGGCTTTTGATGGGATCTGTGGTGTGTCTGTTAGCAGCAAGTGAGGTGGTTAAGAATCTATGTTGCACTCTGTTCTTCTGTTGGCCGCCATAGTAGCAATGTCCACACAGTGCCATTGCAATGTAGTGACGATAGTACAGCACAGTTTGCAATCGTTAAACAATGATTTTCTTCATCTTGATCACATCCCTTGCCTTCTTAAGTTCACTGAAGCCTCTTATTCCCGACTGTATTGTCTGTTCCAGGGCTTTGAGACTCCCCTCCATTTTGCCTGCAAGTTCGGGTGCCCGGAGGTGGTCAATGTCTTGTGTTCGCATCCAGATACTGACAAACACTGCAAGAACAAGTACAACCAGACACCATCGGAGGTGAGTTTTAGAGTATCACTGCATTTGGGATGTGGTTTTTTTATGCTGAAGGTCTTAGAGGATCACACCCATGTCATGTGTGTCATCTGACCAGCAGTGTTCCGCATTGTCTGACACACATGTCCATTTTACACCCAACCCCAGGTGATATGTGAAAGAAAAAATAAAACTCAAGAGGTGAGACAGAAGATTATGGACTATTTGGAAGGTAAGAAAATGGACTAATTTCAACCTCAGTCACCCAGCCAAATTAGATGGACCAGCCTGTAATATTTGGAGGCTATCAAATAACATAGAGCTTCTATGGTCAGAAGTTACATCCACAATGATGTATTGAAAAATCTGCTCATAAAGCTGGAAATGTAAATAGCAAATATGTGAATTATATTTTTGTGTCTTTCCCTGTATTTCCTACTAACTGGACACTGCCTCATTCTCCAACACAGATCGGTATTACATACCCTTACTGAGGGCCACTGATAACTCCTCCCAGCCAGTGATTGGTGCACCCTGGTCACCTGAGCCGTTGGACGCCACTTCCCATTCGCTCCCCAGACTGACAGGAAGTCCCAAGGACCCGGTGATGGCTGTGAGAGCTTTCGCTGGACCGCTTAGCCCTTCCAAGGTATGAGAGTGAACCCTGTTCCCTCTAAAATGACAAGTAAATATAGGAATAAGCATGTATAATGCTGCTGTTCTGCATGTTGAAAATGCTCCCTACTATCAGTGCAGAATTTATCTGTAACTAATTTCCACCTACGAGTTCTTGATCCACTGTGTGAACTCGTGAAAGCTCATTCATAAGAACATATAATAACAAGAAAAGGCTAACTGGCCCGGCTAGGCTCTGTGTTTACAGACAGTCAATTATCCAGTACCACATCAAGCCTAGACTTTAACACTCAATGAGTCTCTGCCCCTGTTTCATGAGTGATTTGATGTGCTTCTGTATATGTGTGTAAGACTAGGGCTGTGCCCCGGATGGATTAATGTTTGCTTCCTGTGCCCTTGCAGGCAGATGAGTTCCGCAGGGCGTGGAAGACGCCCCCTAGGGAGCGGGCTGAGCATTACCACCATATCCTCAAATCCGATCCTGATCGTGGAGCGGAGAGAGTCGGCAGGTGGGTACAACACAATGTTTGTGTATTTTAGAACTTTATCTGCTGATTTCTTTCTCTCACTCTTCCCTCTAGCACTTGTGGCAGTTTGTGGTATTTTGCAGGCGTTAAACCGATATTGGCCGCGATGCTAACAACTTTTCGTTAATCATTTCTGGTCATTGTCTAAGTCAAAATCTATTGAAGCTTTTGTAATTCACTCTGGATAAGATCATTTGCTAAATGCCTGAGTTTAAATGTAAGCTGAAGTAGTGATTAAAAAAAAAAAAATTAAAATTATTCCCTCTGGACGTGGCCATTGAATAAATGGCTACACTGCATGGCGCTGGTCTAATAGCAACAAGAAGCAGCAAATGTGCGTTTTGCGCTACCCTGTTGGTTTTAAATTGTTTGTGTCTTGATTGATGTATGTTGATTGTTGATGATGACTGTATTTACTGCTGGCTGTGCAAACAATTGCCCCTCTGGGGTAATAAAGATTACCTTACCTTAGCTTACATTGTGCTGTCAGGTACTGCCAGGGTGACTTTCTAGCTCTATCAGTCCAGGAAATGAATTGCTGGTCATTTCATGACTTCATAAATCTTAATAGAACATGAGTAATTTTTCAGTTCATGAATTCAGTGTAGGTTAATTTCCTGAATTGGCTGAAATGGAATGGAATTGACCCCACCGTACTGGATTAGGGAGGAAAAGTGAATAGAGTGAGGTTTCATGAATGGCACACTGGGGACGGGAGGACTTGCACAGGGAAGCACAATGATTGGTTCTAATCAGTGTCACTCACCACAACTGTCAAGCTAATAGCTACTGCCTTCATTGTGACATAACAATGCTTAACTTCAGGGAATTCCATTGGTTAGTAAACCAGTGGTCAGTTACTACTTGAGACTAATCATCCTCTGGTGTTTCTTCAGTGATTAATCAAACAGGCTAACATTTGGGCCAATCAAATCAACTTTCAAGAGATCTGAGGGCACCAAAAATTTTGCAGGCAGCTTACATCTGCAAAATTTGTGCATGTTTTCCTAATGCTCTATCAGAGATTTTGCCTTTTGCCTCAGTGTGGAGACACTGATAGCATGTCTTGTGTTACTGTTGGGAAGCACTAATGGTGACCTGTCTCCGCAGGAACCTGGCCCGGGAGCTGGGCCACCAGTGGGCTGAGTACTGGGACTTCCTGGGCACCTTCGCTGATCTGGCCTCCACAGACGGCCTGCGCAAACTGGAAGAGTATCTCAACAGGAAAGATTTCAGCGAGCGTGCCCGGGAAGAGGCCGGAGAGAACGAGACCAGCAACAGGTTCAAGACGCCCTCTCCAGGTAACCATTGGTATTACATCGGACAATACCCATAAATTTAAAAGGCACTGGGCACTTTGACGGGTTTTCAATCAGAGAGGTGGTTTGTTCACTATCCATGATACTGCCTTCTCTTAAAACTCCTGCTACTTCCACTCTTCCAAATGAAACCACTCCCAAATTAACACAAAAAGGTGTGTGTGTGTGTGTGTGTGTGTGTGTGTGTGTATGCTCTGCGTAATAGCCTGTAACAGTTAGCCAAATGGATTCAAATCCAGGAATACAATGCAGTGTGTTTCCTTGCAATTCAAATGAGGAAAAACAGCTTTAGGTTCCTTAACTTTGCAGCTTGTGTTGATGGATGAAACAATATATCAGGGTAATCCAACCGCCTGAGTGATGTGAAACAGAAAGAGGTGAAACAATGCAGAAGAACAAAATTAATGACGTAAAAACTGTCCACGGTCCTCCTCCTCAGTTATGCTTATTTGTTCTACACTGAATTAACCACCATGTTAATATGAAGCTTTAAACTGAGGAAAACAGGTCCAGGTGTTTCTGCTCTTAATAATTAACCCAGTCATTTGTGTAAGCTGACAGCTTCGCTGTATTTTTTTGAAAAGTTCCTGAATGACAGATAAAGAAACGTTTGCTGTTTAACTTCTGGAACCGTTTTGTTTTGTATGGTTTGGTTGTATAAGTAATAGTTAGGAGCAAAATTTTGTTGGACATTTTTTTTTTTTTTTTTTACATTCTTTGTGTTGTAATTATTGTTTTTTATTTGTTTGTTTGTTTCAGGCAAGCCCAAGAAGTTCTGCAACTCCATCTCTGTGGGAGCCTTCTTGGATGAGGGCGATGACATCACACTGGAGGAGATGAAGAACCGTCAGAACGCGGCGCTCACAAGCATCTCGGCCGTGTGCGCCAAGGACGGCCTTAAGGGGGCGTCGGGCGGGCTTGAGTTCCACATCCTGCCCATGTCACGCAGCGGCGTCGACCTCATTGAGACAGCAGCGGAGCGGGACCGTTTGCTTGCTGATAAAGGCCTGCTCGCGGCTGCAGCCGCCGGCAAGAATGGGCTTTGTTCCCCCGCCGATGGGGACAGGACTCACAATGGGGAGCGCTCTCCCCGCGGCCTCCCCTCGTCCTCCTCCTCCCCCTCCAGCCTCCTGTCGCCCGTCTCTAACCTCATGGTGGAGTTCGAACGGATGTCCCTGCAGGATGCCGACGACCACCAGCACCCTCTAGTGGAGCGGAGGAGGAAAGGCAGCGGGGGCGCCAGGCACCAGGAATCTCGCGACAACTCGGATCTCATTTCCGGGGTCACCCGCCTAGCGCTTGGCGACGACAATGGAGAAAACGACGACGCGTTCAGCAAAGTGGGCATGGAGCCACGGGATGGAGGCTTCTGGAGAACTGGCGAGAGGAGTGAGACCGACAGGGGTCAGGCAGAGGAGAAATCCAGCGTGAGCTCGGAGGAGTATCTCTCAGCAGAGGAGAGCCTTGAAGCCCCCAACAAAAGGACAGGGGCCCCCACCCCAACTTCGGAGAGGGGCTTCTGTGCTCGGTCCCGATCCTGGGATCACGGGGGCAGAGATCTTAGCAGTTCTGGATCCTCCAGCTCCTCCTACAAATCCATAGAGAGCACGCAGGTGGACTTTATACTAAGAACTCTGCCGAATGTTAAAAAAGGACTCTTCATTGAAGGGTAAGTTAACTGAGTCATCAGTGTGTTTCATACTGTCTTGTGTACATTCGTGTTTTTTCACACATGTGTGACTCTCTCTTTAAGACCTGGGTCACCCTTAAAAAGCGTGTTAATCTCCATGGGAGATTTTTCTCCTTGATAAGATAAATGTATGTTTAAAAGTTATGAAAACCGTCTTGAAAATCCTTTTTGGCAATGCACACATGGGCTGCATAGAAATCTAGAAACAAAAAGTTGGGGGTTTTGAAAAGATGCGCCTTTGAAAGGATTGTTTGCTGTTCACAATTTTAATGCACTGCTGTCTTTTACCAGGGAATCTCCCACCAAGCTGGACAAAGAGGTCCTGTTAGCAATAGAAGCCATAGAGATTGACCCACAGAAATATCCCAGTGTTCATAAATGGAAGAGCACAGTCCAGACCTATTCTTCCTCTGAGATGCAAAGGTGAGTCTCATTGTTCTTTATTGCTGTACTTTTATGGATATTGTCCTTGCTGTATCCTTTACTGCTGTCATTATGGTATTGGCAGAGATTAGTCTGAATAAGCATTTTTATCCGGCACTATGTTGCACTCAGGTTTGCTATGCGTTGCAGCTGCTCCTGAAAGCAGTCTGTATGATGTAGTGGTGTTAAAGCGGTGATGGTGGGGAATGACACCGGTGTCCCCTCCTTCTCTTCCCCAGCTGGCCCAGCCCAGCGGTGGGGAAGGCCCGCCCCAGGCCCCAGGCCTACACCCCGGGCTCCCCGGGAACCAGCCTCCTCTCCACACCCAGCAGGTTCAGCCCCGCCCGGCACGCCGCGTGCTCGCCCGATTTCACCAGCCCCGGACGCTACAGCCCCGCTAACGCCAGCTACATCCAGCGCACCCGCCTCAGGCAGTACTACAATGACCCCACCCTCTAGCTGCGCCCCACCATGTCCCCAGAACCCCAACAATGTCCGTCTCCTTCAGCCTATAACCCCAGCCACGTCCTCCTCTCCCAGCCCAGAACTCCAACCATGTCCCCCTCTCCCAGCCCAGAACCCCAACCATGTCCGTCTCCCTCAGCCCAGAACCCCAACCATGTCCCCCTCTCCCCCAGCCCAGAACCCCAACCATGTCCTCCTCTCCCAGCCTATAACCCCAGCCACGTCCCCCTCTCCCTCAGCCCAGAGCCCCAACTGTGCCCCCCTCTCCCAGCCTATAACGCCCCAGCCACGTCCCCCTCTCCCAGCCCAGAACCCCAACTGTGCCCCCCTCTCCCAGCCTATAACGCCCCAGCCACGTCCCCCTCCCCCCAGCCACGTCCCCCTCTCCCAGCCCAGAACCCCAACCATGTCCGTCTCCTTCAGCCCAGAACCCCAACCATGTCCATCTCCCCGAGCCCAGAACCCCAACCATGTCCTCCTCTCCCCTAGCCCTGAAACCACACAGCTCCACAAACCGCTCATTCCCACGTACTATTCAAATATGCACAAGTGTCCTGAGTATTTCTCCTGTTTTATTTATGTTTGTTTCTTTGGTAATATACAGCACTTCTATGTCACATTCAGGATTGTCAATACAATGGATATGTGCTGTAAGTTTCCAATCCCCCAGCAAATTTCCTTTATGATGTATGTATGTATGAGTGTGGGCTTTGTTAAAAATGACAGTAATTATAATATTAATAAGTGTGAAAATGCTATGCCTGTTATGCCTTCTCAAAGGTTTGTGTCATTTTTTTATTTAAAGAAATAAAGTCATACAGCTTAATGTCTCACCCTGCCCCCTCCAAAAAAAAAAAAAAAAAAAAAAGATTTTACAAATTCAGACTCATTAAACCTCAAAATGCTACCCCTCAACGTATGTATGAACAGAACATAGGAAATGGTTTTAAAAGATGATATTTTTTAGGAATTTTGTTTTTTTTTTGTTGTTGGTATGTCACCATTAGTAGCACAAAAAACTTTCTTATGACTGTAAAACAACTGCCAGTTTGTTTCTCGGGTTTTTCTTTTTTCTGTTCAGTAATTGCCTTAATTTTCTGACATGTGGGACCAGCCTCCATTCAGAGTGACCACCTATCCATGCTCCCCATAAAAACCGCTTCCCATCGCTGCTTATTATTCAGACAGAAAAGGTAATACGTTGGGTTCTTCCATGTCCTTTTTTTAATTATTCAATAAATGTATATTTCTGTTTGTAGATATGTATTTTTTATTTTTCTGTTTTGTCTCGGTACTATTTGTAAAACATTAAGGTATCTAACCCTGTTTCAGGATGGAGTTGTGTCACTTTATTGCCAAATGACTTTAGTCTCTTCCTTGGAGGCTATCAAAATTAAAAAAAAAAAAAAAAACGTATCCATAGGATAACCCCAAATTTTCCGCTTTTTTTTGTTTTGGTGTGTCTGTCAAATAATGACAGACAATAACACTGTCTGTACATAGCAGATTATTTCATATGAAATGAAGAAAGATGTTTACTAGTATTTAATGGCTAAATGAATGTGACAGTACAAGGATCTGTGGGCCCTAAAGTGGGTGATTGAAAATGAATTTTGTGCGAGTAGACTGTACAGGGTGGCATGTGGGGGGGAAGGGGAAAAAAAAACCCCCCACAAACATAAATTATTTTATGATAACAGTTGAGACTTTGTGACAGTGTCTGAAACCGTGTGAAGTCGCCATTGTGTGAGCATTGTGTATCAGTGGAGAGTTGTGTTACTGGCCTGATGTGTCCCTCAGCTGGGGGTTGGGCTTGAGACGTAATCTGCACAATGACCTAGATTATGATAAGGATTGTATTTCTCAAATCAAGACTTGTGACAACGGGGGTTAATGGAGGTATGATACAGGTTTAAAACCAACTTCTATGAATGTGGGGTACAGTTATTTTTATTTATATATTTTTTTTATTTTAACTATACCTTTTTTCTGACAGTGTTTGGGAGTATTCCTCAAATCTAATGTGCTTACAGTGCTTTTTTGGCTTGATGTCTGTTTGTCCACAAAACCAGAAAACGCTCCACTCCATGGATTTCATCCTAATTTTTTGTTTCTCTCTCCTCAACCTGAACACTCATTTTGTGCCACAGCAGAAAAAATATATATTTAAAAAATGACTGGCAAGGCCACTTTGGTGAACACAAAATAAGAGCACAGTTGCATAAAATTACAACCTCAGAAAATACCAGCTAGCATCCTCAGCAATGCTTTTTTATAAACACTTGAAAGCTTTTCCCCTCCTCAATGACGATTTTGCAGATTAGGAAACATGCTGTGTTTGCTTTGGAGACCACTGCAGATGAACTTTATGGTCTTAGGAAAAGAGCTGTATTAAAACTGATCATTACAAACTCAGTTACCGTCAGCAACAGCGAAGAGTGAAAACCACTGATCTAAAAAGCTTCTTTGTGAGTGGTGGGGGAATGAGGTCTGGTTGAGCCAAAAATGGGCGGAGCTACTATGTAGTGTTGGTGACTCAATGATTTGGACCAATGGCCACACTGGCCATGGAGTGAAAGACATTTTCAGTTGGTTCAAACAGGCCAATGACTGAGAGCTGAGTGCAGCTCCACCTTATTGGAGTTCATAAGACCTCGTTTCAGCCAATCACTGCCTTCTGTCCCCTTAGTTGCTTGTCTGTCGCTGAGCAAATGGGAGGTCACTGTTCTGAGAATCATGATTCAGACATTGTTCATTTAAAAAAAAAAAAAAAATGAGCCATCGGGTCACTTTCTTTCATTCGCAGGCATTTTGTGAGCACCTTTCACTCGCATCGGTAGTGAGTCAGACTGCACATCCTTGCTTCTTTCAGCTTTTTTAGTGCCTTTTATAGAATGACAATGTGTGGCAAAAAAAAAAAATTAAACAACAAAACCTGTCTCTTACCAGTGGCGCTGACCTAACCCTGCGTGTTCCAGTTGACGTTTTTGACTAAGTAGCCCAATTTGAATAAAAATATAGTAGCATTGGTAAATGCAGTGTTTTAATACCTCCTAAATAAGATTGTATAAGTTTACAATTTAGTATATATATAATCGTACATAATGCCAGCCTTACTTTTATTTAAACGCTTTGTAGTGCCAACACTGTGGTGCGCTGGAGTTGCTGTCAAGTGTTGAGTTCAATTTTTTTTTTTGTTTTTTTGGTTTATTTTTGTTTTGTTTTTCTTGTCCCTGCTTCCACACTGCATGCATTTCTAGTCCTATTTTATTACTGTATATGTCAAAGAAAGTATTTGGTGTACTACTGAGCAACATAATAAATAAGTGCACATGGTCTTCTTGCTTCTCAGCATTCATTGTCCCATCATGTTTGTTTGAGAATGTTTGCTTACCTTCCTTAGGTGAAATGTGCCTGGATTTTGGCCTGTTGATGGAAATTTGAGCACTCTTTTATTAGCGATGAAGTGAGTCCATTTCAATCTGAGGCTAATCAATGTCTGTGTGAATTTGGAAAGTCAGGTAATTCATCTTACCTCCATGTACTGTGGGTTTATTTTACAATGATACATTTCTATACAGGTCCAAAATTATTACACCTCAAATTGGCTACAGCAAACAAAGTAATCAAGATTGTGGTTTTATTGCTTGATTGACCGATCTGTAAATACTCTGAATGGTTCATCCATTTGTGGCAGGGGTGTTTCATGGTTAATAACCTGTGCAAGACTTCATTTCATTGTAATTTGCAATGCTTTGTGTAAAAAACTGAGACAGGTATTCTATTGGTACCAGGTTACAAGTCGCAATGAACCATGTCCTGTTTGATTGGTACTGTTGTTCCATTAGCCCTACCAAGCGACTGTCTTCTCTGTACTGAGGAGGAGGAAATGGTATTAGTGCGACTACTTTTTCAGGTTGCAGCTAGCCTTCACTCCTTTCCGCGCTGTGTAGCCCCTCCTCTTCCCCACTGTGATTGCACCTATTGTTGCAGTGAGAACCTTTGGCCTTTGGCAACTGTATTGGCACAATTTGAACTTGAATACCCATCACGACAAACAGATGCTTTTACTCCATGAACCATTCAAAGGTTCATAAAAAGCAAGATATGCCTTTTAACCACGACTGTATAGTTTTATGCATTTGTTATGGACAACAAAAGTGCCATGACAGTGAAACATAACCACAAGCATGTCACTGCTGAAAAGCATGTCACTGTTTATTGTGCTGACGGCCTGTTTGAACACACAAAAAAAAAAAAAACGTACTGCATGTTCCCACAGAATACTGTTTTTATACGTTAATGTTGGCAGGTCACACTGTTTGATTTACAATCACATTAGAAAAGGATGTAGCACAAAAAGCATTTTTAAAACTGCTATCTATTCACAATTTAAGCAAAATATTTCTCTTTTGGTTTAAAAACTCCCAGCCATTCTTTTTATGCCCCGTAGTATATTCAGACCTTCACATTCAGATAAAATAGGCCTTAGTTCAAGCAGCATCGCAGTCGTTGCTGCTACCACCGTGAATTAAAAAACACTTACTGCAAATCCATCATCACATTTCTGCCATCTGCCATCTCCTGGAGCCTTACTGTATAGTTGTCCAGCCACACAGTTCAAGAGTCGATCACAGTTGCGCATAAAAAAATCGTTCTGCCGATTACAAAAATAACAGCCCAACAAAAAAATACTTTCAAGACACTTAAGGATAATCGAGAGAAGACAACGCAACACCCTGTTCAGAAGAGTGTGTGCGTGAGTGTGGCTCTGGGTCAGGTTCGCGTAAGCTTGTCCGGGGGCATGAACCCAGAATCTCCCAGCATTCTCAGCGCTACCCGGCCGTTGGGTCGGATCGTAAGCCAGGTGATGCTGCCGTTGTTGAGGCCTATCCTCAGCCAGCCTTCTGGGGGGAACTGCAGGGCTCTGGGGGAGGCGGAAGAGAAACTCACCACGTCACCACAGGGTATTTACCAGGGCTGTGAATTTCCCCTTATTAAAACAAATACCAGCTATTGTTTTGTGTGCTTTTGGCAAGGCTTACTTCTCTGCCTCGAGACATTCATAGTCTGACTTACTAAAGGTACAGAGACAGAGTATGTGATTGGTTGAAGTAGTTTGTTTGCTCCAATCACAAATCATGTCTCTGAAATTGCGTGTGGAAAAATGTGTGGAGTCTTTGAAGGCTTTGATAAATCCTGCTGCTGTAGACTGAAAAAGCATTTCCATTTTGTTCTGTTACATTCCATCTCTACAGCTATCTAAGAATTTCATAGTGTCTCATGCTGCCATGACAACAATCTGTTGATGGCATAGTCTCAGCTCCAAATGCTCAGTGTCTGGTCGTGATTGGAAAACATGCACTGTTTTTATTCCAGCACAGGTTTGTCAAACCAGCCAAAGAACTCCATATTAATGACGGTGTAAAAATGGGGAGAAAAATGTGATCGAGGACCCTGATCAATCCGCTGAAGTGTGAAAACAGGCTTTTTGGAGCGGACGACGCACCTGCAGACGAAGTAGCGGATAACGTTGGCATGACAGACGATGACCTCGTAGCTGTCCTCTTTCTGCTTGGGGTCGGCTCGGTGGATGTAGCGACGGAAGGCCGCCTCGATCCGAGCACCGTCTTCATGATACTGCTGAGGAAAGCGAGAGATGGAGAGATCCACCCATGAGCCAAACACTCATCTCCATTTCAGTTTGATACAGGAACACAAAGCTTTTATCACAGATATTGCACACATACAAGTTTGAATTCCCATTGATTTTAAAACTTACAAAAATTAGATCAAGGGGTCTAGAACTGTAGGTAAAAAAATACACTTTAGTGAAATTAAATGTGACAAAAAAAAAGGACAAGAACAAAATCAGTTTGCTGAAGAATGATTATCATTCCAGCAATGTCTGTTACCCTCTTAATGCCATATTATGCTAGCTATTAATCATTTTTCCATAAAAGTAAGGACTTTTATTCGGTCATATGACATCTAAACAACTGTATTTTCAATTTCCTTTAATATATAGCAGCAAATTATTTAATAAGGAAATGTTTGTAATTGAACTGGTGGACTTCGAGCTGAAATCAGTGAAATGCTGAATACATGGACATCTGGTAACTAAAACTAAAACATTTGCTGGAAAAAAGGAGCTCAAAGTAAATGGAGAGCCTTGTTCTACAGTTTGACTGACTCACCGCAGCATCTGGCTTCCAGTGGCTCACAGGGGGGACCGGCTCTATAGGGGCTCCTTCCCTCAGCAAATCACAGCTCACCATCTCTATCCCTGCAATAACCACAACACCGGCTTTGACCAATCAGGGACAGAGCTATGTGGCTTTGACCAATCAGGGACAGATCGCTGTGGATGTGACCAATCAGGGACAGCGCTCTGTGGCTGTGACCAATCAGTGACAGAACGCTGTGGATGTGATCAATCAGGGACAGAGCGCTGTAGCTGTGACCAATCACGGACAGCGCTCTGTGGCCGTGACCAATCAGGGAAAATTGGGTGAAGAAAGAGGGACACTACAGATTTACAAAACAGAAAACAAAGACAGCTCATTATCTACGCAACATATGAGCCCTGTGAATGATATCATACTTTAACACCATTGTGAGTGGTAGGACTGGAGAGAGAGAGAGAGAGAGTGGGGTCGCAGAGAGAAGCACTGACCTGGGAGGTACTTGCTGATGATTTGTGCAGTTTCTGTGGCTCTCGTCATGGTGGAATGGATCAGGATGTCATACTTCAGACCCAGAGCAGCTAATCGCTGGCCAGTGTATTCTGCCTGCTCCCTCCCTGGAGATTACAATCAGATCAGATACTGTAAAATACAACATGATCTTATGCATTCCTCTAGGGCAGTGGCATCAAACTCTGTATCACAGTCGGGAGTGTGTATGCTGGTGTTTGCTTAAGCTACTTCTCTTCATAAAATAATTAGGTCCATATAACTAACACCGTTCAATTGTGCAAAATGTGCAATGGACACAATGACAGCTGTTGCTTATATATTGCATGCTTTAACAGAACTACTCCATCATATGTACCCAACGGAGGAAGTATTCATTGTTTGGAATGGAAAACGCTCTTTGGTAAGTTCCCTACCCAGAGGAGTCAGGATTTTCTCCCTGTCACCGTTGCCATTGAGGTTGTACTGGGAATGCCTGATCAGAAACAAGTGTCGCGTCGCCTTGGGCTTGTTATTCTCCAGTTCCGTGCTCGGGTCATCGCTGGAGCCTTCTTTCCTCTTCCCGTTCATCAGCGAGATCGGGTCCCGCCTTAACATACAAAGGTAAGTTTATCATAAAAAAAAAAAAAAAAAAGAGGAGAGCATTTCATTTTGCAAGATGCTATTCTGTATCAGCCACAGTGTCAAACTGTATGGGGCCAAGGGCCAAATGTATGTGTTTTTACCATTTTGATCATTTGAAATTAGTCCAGTTGGTTTGCAGATAGAGTTAAATGAGTTTCTTGTTGTTGTCTAAATGCAAGTTGCTTGTATTTGTGCATTTAAGGTCTAACAGAGTAACTTGTACAGAACTGAATGCGTAATTGTACCAGTTAAGGCAGCATAAATTGATTGGCACTGTGAGTCGGTTTCAGTTCATGTGGGATGTAGTGAACAGAACTCAGCATCAAGGATTGAGTGCTGAATCACACCAGAATCAAGACATTTTGCGAGTGGCAACAATTGCCCATTGCTCGAATACTGTAGCTCAGCTACCTAGATAGCTGGCTTGGTAGATGTACTGTTAGGAACATGAAAAGGCCCACAGCTAGTAGTTTTTATTTTTTATTTGTATTTTGTTAAATGATGAGGAACAACGCGAGCCTGAACTCTTGCCCACCTCTCTTGGACAAGACAGGCCAACCTCTCATCTGTACTCAGTTAAGAGTAACCAGGTGCCACTTAACAAGAAAGAGAACCACTGGTTGTTAGCGAACAGCAAGTGCACCCCTAGTACTGGTTCATTAATCAGCCAGCAAACTAGCTAATGCCATAGCCATTTCGACGCGACTGTCCTAATTGGCTATGTTGTGCTCCTGTAAAAATAGAAGATTGCAATAGCATGCTAACGTGCTATGTGCTAACTGGCTAGCACATAGGTTAGCCTGTTAACTACAGTCTTATTTAAATGCCTTTTAAGTTGGTTAGCTGGCTACTTACTTATCCCAGTTACTGTCCCAACCGTTCCCACTTGGTGCCACGGTGTGGTTCCCCAATGCCCACGTAGGTGGCTGTGCTGCTTGGAGGACGGCAAATCCAGTCCAGCTTTTTAATCGCTCCCTAAGCGTCGTGTCTCCAAAATACCCGCATGATTCAGCTGCTGCCGCGGCCGTAACAAGCACTGCCGATCCGCCGGCTATGCCACACACCAGCTTGGCAACCCTCCTAAAAGACATCCTTTGCAGGAAGCTAGTTAGCCGACTAGCTAATGTACGTTGTCGTACACTGTCAAGAACAGATCACTAACGATTCTATGTCGAGATTTCAATGCGTGGGAGGAATTGAAACTAAAACCGTCTCTCTGATTTTACTGGTCAGTTTAGGTTCCAGCTCTTGATGTATATTTGTTGAATGAACGCTTTAAGGTAGATCCCACGCCACTCTCTGCCCTTACCAAAGCTGGAAATAAAGTTCTACAAGCAACGTCTTGATAAATAGAGCTTTGCAAGTACAGTATCTCGCTTGGACAAAATACGTGCGATTACAAAACGCGACATTCGAGACATTGGATATGGGTGGATTTCTCTGTAAACGACAGTGTGTTACTAAAACCAATGTCGTTACATGCCAGTGTGCTAAAAATAAGTTATCGCATAATTGTTATTTTGATTTGGCTTAAACTGGCTTAAGATTTCACCAACCGATTGCCGTCACACAATTTATAATTATGATGTTGCTTCTTCACTTCATTTGAATCTGAGACTTATGTTTAGAGAATGATAAACAACTAGCCTATCTGATAAAAGCTGGAAGAGACTGATAAAAACAACAGTAAATAAGGAAAATTGAATTATGTTCTGTTTTGCAGAATCCATGTTTTTATTTCCTATTATTTTAACTTAATTGGTTACAACATTTTGAAATAGGCTCCTGTACTGTACAACATGGGGCGTTGTGTTCTAAAAATAGGCCACTAGATGGCGCACACCATTCACTCTTGAATTAATGTACCAAGAAAAAGCTCATTTTAATTCTGAAGTTTTAAACTATAGGAAAATTCGTTAAGCTGATTATGTCTCACGAAGTTGACTTATTTATTGTTAACATAAATGTTGCTGAATTTACTTATCTGCAATGTATGTACTCGATGTAATGCAGTAACGATAGGGGTCGGCAAATCCATTTGGCATTTCGGTATCTCATAGGCAAATCTGAGAACTAGGCTACATTTGACACAATAATTTGTGAATCGCGTTTAATCGTGTTCTGCCTACAGCGCGGTTCACTTGCGAGGAGCACTCTCGAGGCGGCACACCGCGAGCACAAACTACACCAGGCTCGAGCTAGGGACCCGAAGTGAGCGTCACAAATCCTCATTTTCTCCTTTTGTATGGAAGCTCCACCTTTTAAGCGGCGCTGTGACCTCAGCGGTGGGCTGGATTCGGAGGGTGGGATTTCCAGGGTTTTGGAGGACCGTATTTCTATCTATCTTTGGATCTGTGTGTATTTGTTAGTTGCAGGGGATTGCCGAAATAGCCCGTCTATAGAGAAAACCACACACTGGATCTCCGTATTTGTATGCGTCTCCCATTGGAATAAATAATTGAGGAATGTGGAAATTACAGAATGCCCAACAGCGCTGGAAAGAGATTTAAACCCACCAAATATATCCCGGTATCCACTGCTGCCACTCTTCTTGTGGGATCCTCCACTTTATTCTTCGTTTTTACGTAAGTTTCTGGACGCTTTGCTATTTTTAATCAGTTAATCTTAAGTCTAGCGCAGTGAGTGAGGAACACTGACTGTTCACTGTGTTTTCTTCGAGCCGGACCTTCATATGATCTTAATGTAATAGTCGGTGGTTGTTGGTGTAAGAAGTTTTTTTTTCTTTTTTGACAGCTCTCGCCGGGCCTAGGCGGTTCTGTCCCACTCGAATTGTTTAGTTTCTTTACATTTATGTTGCTGATAATAATTCCCTCGGGGATGTTTATATCTTTTGTAGTTTGCACGTTATGAAAATAACATGCAATTAATTGTAACTGTATCCAACGCGCGTTGTTTCAAGGAGTTTAGACTCGCCTCGCTGTTTTCTGTCTTATTTGGTAAACAGGATCGAAACAACTCCCTATCATCTAAGCATTGTAACTAAGTGGTTAATTACAATGGAAATTGATTAAAATTTAACGGTAGGCCGCCGTACTTGGTCAACATGTACCATACTTAAGTTCAATTGTGGGTGACCAAAATGTCTTGAGTTTAAGTTATTGTTATGCGCACATTTCGGTGCATTTTGGGTCAGTTACAACATTGTCTATCGATCACGAGTTAAGTCTAAGTATCAGTGGCAGTTTTAGTATTTCACTGTAAGAGCAACTGGAGTTTCTCATAGTTTTCTTTCTAGTTCATGCCCATTTCTGTTCAACAGACCAGCTGAACAGTCTACCAAACCACATGGTTTGCATATGGACCGTCCATTAATGCTCACGTACATTTATGAATTTGATAGCTGGGAACTACATTTTGCCAGGCCTGTGGAAATTCAGGTTCAATGCTGGTAGAATCATTTCTGAAACTGTACTGCCACTTTCATGTCGGTTCATTTTTTTCCATTCATTTGAGCTGCGTGTGAATTGTAGCTAAATCCAAGACTGTGATGAATTTTGAATTTGAGAAAGATGAATAGTGAATTAACTTGACTGTAAGCCCCTTCCGCTCCGTGGAAAACACAATTCGTGGAACTGTGCTTGGACAGCTCTCCCACAGTTCTGAATTGCATAATTTATCGACATCATAATCTGATAGTAACTTTTGTGCCCCTGAGCTACGACTCAGAATAAAAACCAGCGAGCCGTCATCACTCTCCCTGGAGACTGAAAGACTGTTTTATTTCTTTGAGTAGTGGCAAGACACCAATACCTCTGATCCATTTACCCATTACATCTGAAATTGGATCAACATCTCTGCACTATGGGGGACTGTAAAGTGATTTTAACGATATTAAATATTTCCCACATTACATGGTTTGACATAGCTGGATGTATTTTAGGTTAAACAGAATGCCATATTGTAGGAATGTTTTAGCAGAACTGAGGAGAGAAGATGGAAAGAAAACCAATCACGACTTTCTGCTCCCTTGAAGACCATGACATCAGGTTATTCATTGAATATTGCCAAATGACATTTGCATTTCTCATAGTTCAACCTTGAAGAAGCAACCCGAACACGTGGAGTTTGAAGATTGTAGCTCTTTGTGATTTGTGGTGTTGATTTGCAGTACCCTTTTTACACCACAACTGAAACTTAACACAACCACAATCAATATTTTATCATGTGTGGTAGAATGGGCCATGCAGAATTCTTGGTTTCAGCAGCTTGTTGTTTCACTGTGACTATAACTGTCGGTCTGATTTGTCTTCACCACCATAATGCTGTGTTACTTGGGCTAACACGTCTCAAGGTGGCTGTGCTCCTTTCCAGTCTCTTGTCATCTTAACTTACTGCCCAAAAGCCATAAGGTTTACAGGAGAAATGGAACACGGAGAGAGCCAATCAGCATTCACCAAGTTCACTTGAAACCAGCCAAAACATACCCTCATACCCTCACAGATATATTGTTGATTCTGATCACAGGTGTGTTTTGTGTCAAACTGGAATATTGCCCAGTTGTGTTTTGGTAGGGCATGGATAGGGCGCCCCTATATATTCTTGGGCAAGAATTGCAGCCCACAATAGGCTTTTAGCTGAATCCACTGAGTCTGACTGCACTTTACCTACGACCAGTAAATAGTACCACATAGTAAATGTTTTTTATCTGGACTTTTACCTGTGTTATAGAATGGCATAGGTAATGTTAGTGCTTTAGTGATATTGGCGTGGGAGCACCAGTACCCAGGCCTATGTGGCTGTCGCTCTTAGCTCTTGTGGCTCCACTCATGTTGTCACCTTGTAAGTAGTTCTGGATAACGTTGTCTCCCAGATGACAGCAGTGTAATGGAACTGCAGTGACATTGTGACATGGAGCGTTGAGTAAAATGCTTAAATATTAAAGGCTAAAGCCAACCAAAAATAAACATTTTTCTGTTTCTTTTTCCCATGCTTTCAGCTGAGGCTGCATATGCAAACAAAGACACGGTTCACATGATAACAGTTGTATTCGTAATAATTTGATTAATTCCTTTAGAAGTGAGCCACAAAGCAGGCCGAAGGCCTTGCATTCCTCTTTGCTGTGGTAGATTTTTCACTTCACCATTTCCAGAAGTAGGAACCTGTGTTTAGCTAGAGGGCTAGGATTAGACCAAATAGCACAATACTCTGTGGCCCAATTTCTTTTTTCCCCCTCAGAATCATGAGATGGATGTTTTTCAGATGAGCCGTAATGGAGTGATGTTTTAACAGCGTATTGGCCATGGATAGAAGGCCCTTCTATTTTTGGATATCGTAATCAAGCAAGAAAGTTCATCTCCTGCCCTGGAGTGGGCAAAGGCATGTATTTTTCAAAATGTCACCCGGTGTGTATATATATATATATATATATTTGTGTGTGTGTGTATGGAATTGGAGAAAAAGCCATTGAATTAAAAGCTCCCAAGGTGCGGGAGTCTGAAATGGGTGGTCTCAGAGCACTGTCTGAAATGCAGATGAGTGTATGACATCACAGACAGTACTGATGTCATAATAGGGCTTGGGTAGAGCAGTTGTGCACCACCTGTGGCTCACCATGTTTTACGCTGATCGCAGTATGTCAGTGTGTAAATATCCAGATGGGGAGATTGGCACACTGTCTGCCCTGGTTTGAGAGGTCCTGCTTGTGGCGTGTGCAGCATATAAACAGATTGGAGCCCAGCTTTTTGTGTGTGTGTGTGTGTGTGTGTGTGTGTGTGTGTGTGTGTGTGTGTGTGTGTGTGTGTGTGTGTGTGTGTGTGTGTGTGATTAGCCTTGTATGGACAGCTTATGCCTTTCTACTGTAAGCCTGGGTGAAGTAGCACAGTTCAGTGTAAGTGTGTAGATGTGTTAGAATAGATCAAGGAAGAGAAAGAGGGGTATCAGTTAGTAGTTAGTATAACTGCAATTCAGTGAAATTTACAACTGCTCTTCAACACAAATACATATGACCTAAGATGTTAAACCTTATGACTTTCTTTATAGTTTAAGAGAACATTCTGTTACTTTTAATGCTTAAATGAAGTGTTTGATGAGCATTGATTTATTTGATAAGGAAAAAGTTATGTCAAAAGTAAAAAACAAAAAAAAAGTACTTTCTGACTCTTGTCTCTCTGAATTGTGTGTGAGCAATTTTCAGAAATAAAAATACTTAAACAAATTACAGATTTATAAAATGTTAGCGAAATTACTGTCTCAAGATGAACACTTTCTTGCAGAACAAACAATCGAATTTTTTGCAAAAATCATTTCAATTGATGGAGCTGCAATGTAATGGAAAACTCTTCTTTCTGATATGTGGCTAATTGTTCCTTTACTCTTATTCACAAATGAATCAGAATTTAAAAAGAGCAGGTTAGGTTTTGATTGGGAATTTAAATGCTGTGATTTTTTTATGGGCTTCTGTCGAAGTCCCAATTAATCCTCTTTTTATGTAAATCTCGCTGTTCATTAAGGTTCACAGTGGAAAATAAAGTCTCTATACTACCTGTCAAATTCTGTGTTTTGTGCTCTGTGCTTCTCTTCAAAATGCTTCACAGCGTTGCAGCGTGAGTTCCTGAATTCCATGGTGGTCCTTTGCGTCAGACGACGAAGGGTTACTCCCTGGATTAATTTAGCTGGACGTGGCCCTAATCCTAATCTTTTCCTGCACAGAAGTGGTCATTTTGATTGCCATCGCATGCAGGCTGGTATTGGAAGCCGCTTGCTGTCACACGGGACAATCTTTGGCTTGGTTTCCATTCACTGTCTGTAATCACGCTCTTCTGATGGCATCCCTTTTGGTGGTTGAAAATCAACAAAAATATCAAGGATTTGACAAAAGAAATTTGACATCGTCCCTCAAGCCCTCCACTGAATCAGTTTGTAAAGGCTCTGCACCGTTTGTATCCCATGATTCCCAGTGTTTTGCATTATATAGCATTGTTGTCATGTACCGATTTGCAAGTGTTTGCGAGTTAGCCCAGCATTACTTGCAAATGGCAATGCAAATGGATCTGCTGCCTGCATCAGCATTATCTACCTAGCTATCATGAAAGGGTTTTTAAAATGCTTACTTTAGCAGTAATCATGCACTTTTCCATGGCTCTCACATCCCACACCAGTGGGTCATTAACCCACATAGCATAAAGACTTAAGTGGCCGACTTCAGTGGTTTTCATAAGCCTGCATTGTCCCAGGTTGGGGGTTGGGTTTTCGACTGGCTAGGTATTAATAATGACACTGGGATTGCTTTCATGGCCATTTTACTGATGGAAGTAAAACTTGGGTCACTCAGGGTCACATCTACCAATTTATAGCTATCTTTTTTCCAGTCATTTAAGTGCTTTTTGGATTTTACCACTATCAAAATCCATTTTAGACAAAATTCCAGATAAAAATCTGTCTGTCGTTCACTTACAGTGGAGACAGGGCTGTGGAAATGACCCTGGTTTATTTGGGGTAGAGATGGGAGAGTGAAGCTTCATGTACCCTATTGTGGGTGGAGCTACAGTGAGCTGTCAGTCACTGATTTCTTGAGCCAATTAAAAGCTCTCTTCATCCAAACTCAATGATTCATCCAAGTCAGTCAGTATGCAAGCTCCACCTATTTGTGATGTCATAAAACCATATTTTCCAGTCACTAATTTGAAGCATTCCCTTGCTGTCATTCATTATGGGTTACAGACATACGTTATGGATGCACCTGGAGGTGAAATGGAACCACTGTCATTTAATTATGTAACGTACAGCATATTAGGAATATAAGAGTAAACATTTTCAGTTCAGAAAGTGATTTTTTTTTTCCTTTTGGATCCTGGGCATGAAGTGTTCCCCCTCTGCATCAACATTTGATGTCAGGAACCCCTTATAAACAGGCTCCTCACTCAAGCCTCACCCTGGCTGTTCGTGAACAGGAGTCAGGAGCAGCTGCCTCGCTGATCCACTGGTGTTTATGCTAATGTCATAGCATTAATCTAATCCCCTCTGCCTGTCGGGTAGCCTTATCAGAAAATTCAAGCAAGCAATTGTTTTTCCCCAACGCAGAGCATGGAGGAATTAGCAACATGTTGCAGGGGTGGGTCTTTCATTTTTACTTCCCCCATGATGGTCGCAGTGGTGCGAGGCAGATGTGTGCCACATCACTCTGACAAGTTCTGCTCCTGCAGAACGCATACGACACAAATTAACATATGGGTTAATTTATTCATTTATCACTTCATAATTCATATTCAAGTATGATACTCGGGAGGGTATGTAGAGCTGGTTATTTATATTTTTGTGGTAAATTGTACCAGATACTTTTGGCCTTTTGACTACTGTAAAGAAAAAAATATATTATTCTGGAACACAAAACAATTGCTGCTGTAGAGACCTGTATCTGCTCAGTGCCAGCATAACTCCCACTCAAATGATTAATTAGTAAAGTGATGTGTATTTTCATATACACCCATTTTAAATGTCTGTTTGACTCACCCTGACATTTTCAAACTGTAAGTCACATCCTGTGTTTTGAAAATTGCAGTTTCTAAATGATCCAAGTCTGAGAATCGACGTGTAGGTTTAAGCATTTTGTCTTCAAAAGTCAATTTTATGACTCATTCCTAAAGCGTTTTCCCCTTGCATATGTTACATATACAAAGTAGATATCTTGTTTGTGATTTCTGAGCGGATCATTAAGCAAGTTTGGTTGGAGTGGGCCTTTAAAAGGAATCTGGCCTGCCAGGAATAAGAGGTTGAAGAAGTGTCTGACTAGAGAACCTTATAATCTGGCTTGGCCCACGAGGCTTAAAGTCCTCAAATAGGCCAGGGACCAAGACATTAGGTCATGGCTTTCTAATGTGTGTAAATGCCTGGAGCTATAGAAGGTACAGGTGTAGTTGTAATATCCCATTGCATCTTACAGCCTCAATGAATACCTGTACAGTTCATCTGCAATGTTTCTCAGGTGGCAGTGGGGCCCTAGGATCTCAGTGGAGCATTTCAAAACCATTTTTGCTTCCAGATCAAAAAAACATGAAAACATTGAGAGCACATATTCAAGTATTGCAAAGGCACTGGAGTCAATCTTTAGCAGGGCTTTGTGTTTTTCACCTATTGGTTTAAATGCTGAAATAAAGGGAGACTCGCGCTTTATCATGGTCTTGGATACTGCCGTGTCTGTATCGCTGAGAGGGAAATGCGTGTAAAATTCAGTGCTTTTAACTGAATAACCCGCCTTCACATTTTGCTCCTGTGAAAGGCCCAGCCAGGGTGTGGAGCCCTGAAGGGGAGGAGCTGTGGTTCTGTAGAGGGCTCGTGTGTGTGTTTCTGCCCTGAGGCCTGGTGGCACGGCTAAAAACACAGCCTGATCAGTAGCGAAGCTCAGAGCCAACAAAGTCGACAATGTCATTTCAAAACGGAAGCTGAGGCACACATATAATCATAGAACTGTAATCCTTTTTGCTTAAGCAGCTGTTTCATTTAATATTAATGTAATATGGAAATGTAACATGGAAAAATTTACAATCCTAGTGTGGTACGAGCCTTATCAACTATTCAAATACCGTATCTGACAAAATCAATGTAGTGATGACATTATTCTGTGATGTCATCACTATGAAAGTTTGCCCAAATTGTATTACTAAATGTTTATAATTTGTAGTTATTTATATGAATATGTAGTTATGTTTGCAGTACTTTAAAAGATTTGCCTTTTTGAAGCCAACACTTTGATAATATGACAGTTACATGAATTGTATGACAATTCATTACCGCTGCTTTTGAATTCAGTGTCCTGTTCAGATTCCCAAAATGGAGAGTTTGATTTGCTTAGGCCTCATCCCAAGATGGCCTTTCAAATTTGGGAAATAATGAGGGAACTGAGGACATAATTAATAAGGCTTTGTATCCACATTTCTGTGTGTCACCGTCAAACTGTGCCCTTAAATGTGGAAGGCGTGCATGCGTGTGTGTGTGACATTTTTTGTGATCTCTTGCATCGATCCAAAGCAGGGAGGTGAGTGACTCACAGACCCAAGTTTCACTTCTGCCAGAGTAGATTTGGGGTTACCTGAGGTCGCTTTACCTTTCATCTGGGATTTACGAGAGAATTTATAATGAGACCTATGGCATCAAAGTGCGATCAGGTTCTCTGATCGTACGCCTGTGTTTTTGTTTTGGTATGCGACTTTCTTAGCAATCAATTTACTGCCAATTTACATCAAGGGCAGCAGGGAAAAAAATTGGAAAATGAAACTGCCAAATAATACTTGGTGTGGTGGCTGAAATTCGCCCTGTACGCCCACATCCAGAGAGGGGAAAGATGATTTCAGGAATACGGAACATTCATTGTTTAGAGCTGAGAAAAATGCTTTCTCTTGGCATTATCTGACAGTATTGTGTAGCTCCCCAAGAATTGTAATTTCCTGTTCAAAGGGCTTGTGATGTGGCCACAAAAGGAAAAAGGATGGGGACATTCTCCTCTTGCTTCTGTTGGTAACCATAGCTTGTAGAAAAGAACTGCCAGGATAAATTGCCAGGAAAGTACCTGACAGCCCATCTATCTAACCTAAACATCAATGAACACTAATCATGCACGAGACCAAGCAGATTGAACAAAACGATAACAGTTCAAAAGTTCAAAGAACACTTGTTGGTACTGTATATTCGTACTCTGCATTGTCAGGAAAGCTTTCCGTCTAATTCCTTCCAGCACAAACCAAAGTCTTGACCAATGCCTTGGCCGGAATTAGTCCGCCAGTTTCATCTAGCTCCTGCTATGATGAGTCACGTTGTCAAGACAGCAGAGGGAAAGAGAGCTGGGGTTGACATGCATCTGAGTCTGACCAGCCCATCTATTCTTCTGAAATGAATGATTCAGTCTCAGGTTCTGATTGAGTGATGTCATCAACCTGTGCCCACAACAGGGGCAGAATACACTCCTCAGCTGACTTATTTCCCCTTTGTTAGATAAATCAGAGATAAAATAAAGAAACAGTAGTGGCTGTGCTTTTTTATTTAAGTACCGCATGGTTCTCTGTGGTTTGGGCACACTCTGCTGTTGCTTTGTTTGGCTGAGGTTCTGATAGCTATTGTAACAACCTTGTGTCTTTAGACAGATCCTCCAATGGATTGGAAAGCAGAGGAATTTTGATTACTCTTTGATTTAAACTGCTAATTTGTCCCTGGAATACTGGAATCTCTCAGTGCAGTTACCAATGCCCACAGGAATTTTTAATAGTGCCTCCTCAGTTACAGCCCCGCTAGCTGAAGTCACGCGTGTTACCTGTTTACAGAACGGGCACTCAACCTTTCTCCACAAACCGTAGTAGCAGTAAGCCACATCTGAGCATGTGACCACGGCACCCAATCAAATTCATCGGGCCTGTAAGGGGACCTTTTGAAGGTGCTTCCCTTCTGACAAATCAAAGATTTATGGTGCCTGGATTTTCCCTGTGGCTTGTAGTGTGAAGGCTTGCATCTGTGGTGTGGACTGCACTTTCAGTCATACGCAGGACACATTTACATGTGACCCATATTATCCCCCATGACCTCCTTCACTTTATCACTCCTGTCCCTTTATCTGACAGAGAGGAAAAGTTTTTACTCTGGAGCGTTTGTGTATTTGTTAATTAATGATCTAGTCTCCCAGTCCATTTTTTGTTGCAAAGCACCTTCCAAATATATTGCAGTCCCAAAAAAAAAAAAAAAAGATCGCCTGAGGCAAACCATTCCATTTTCCATTTGGCTTAATATCCCACCTTTGAATGGGGGAAGAGATTGATTCCTGGGTGCCATTGATGGATCGTGGGGACGGGAACTAAGCGCAGTGGTTGTTATGGTGATAAATTATGAAGGATACCGTTGGTTGCGCCGGGTGCCAAGAGACCTGTCTGAGATGGGGCTATCATGGCTTCAGACTCATCCAAGCGAAGTGCATGTAAACGGAGACAAAATGACAACTGCAGTTCTTAATGTCATCCTCCCCCCTTCCTCTCCCCCTCCTCCCTCTGCTGTGGTTTGGTGCTTCATTCGTATGCATGTTCCCTCGATTCATAGATTATTCAGAGGAGCTGTTAAGGGACTAATGATTTATTTTCTGGGTGGCTCAATCAGGTGTGGCATGTTAACAGTGCAGGTGTGTGTCTGGCGGCCTGGTGTTTTGAGTCCAAGCCACAAAATTGCCAGCTACGACCAGCTAAATCTAGATTAAAACTACTGTCTCAGGCTCAAAAGAAAAATGATATTTTAGCCAATCAAATCAACAGTTACCGTGCTCCCTAGCAGCCACTGCTGGCCAGCCTAAGTCACAGCAAGTGTGTGAACAGGGCTTTGTGCTCCTCAGCTGGCACAGGTGACAGGTAAGTGGAGGCATGTATACTGTGTGAACAGTAGCGAGCTTGTTTGATGTGACAGAGGAAGGTTATGGTTATGGCTGCGCCCTCCTGAGTCCGTATGCGGAGGAGCTGATGAGCGCAGTTTGGGATTTAATGCTCGTAAATAATTTAGGATTCTGCTAATATTGCATTTTATCATGAGTGACTCAGTCATAATGAAGCCAGGCATTCCCTCATTATCGTACAGTTTTAATGGGGTCTATGTTATTTGTGGTCACAGTTGCTCTGGGGATAACTGATAAAAAGGTATCACATTTTTAACAGCCTGGGGTCCTCTTTATCTGCATGTAACCTCCTGGGGATTTGGGGGGGGGGGGGTTTTATTAATTCACAGTTGGATGGATGCTCTTATCCTCTGATGTTTATTTTTAACATGGTGGTAATCACTCTTAAGAGTTTTATCAAACGTTCATCCATTGATCTGTCATTACCATCCATTTCTGTGGCAGTGGGCTCGCATCGCTTTGCACCACAATTAATACCCCAACTATTTAAGTGCAACTACAAGATATGTAATATCACAGCTCGCTCAGAGAGATGCTCAAATCATGTGTTCCTATGCAAATTAATGGTGAATTCAATTAACTTCAAATGGCTAATTATGTTTATCTTCTGCGTGGTTTGATTTATTCTAACTCTTTATAGGCTGCCCTGAATTTTAAACCGTTATTAGTCTTCTTTGAATTCCAATCTGCTTTATGTTGAACAAGTACAGGCTGTCCGGCACTAAGTTTTGTCCTTTCAAAAGGGGATTTTTAGCATTTGTAAGTACAGATTTGATACTTGGTGATGCTTGTGCGGTGATCAATGAGTTGATTGCGAATCCTTTCTTGGTCTGCAAAATAATAAACACTCACACAAAGTTGAGGATGAACCATGAAATGTGTAGGTTAAGTTCCCTGCGACTCACATTACCCTTAAATAAACAGACGAACGTCAGCGTACGCGTGCAGGCGATACTAGTCACTGCATGAGGACACAACGCGGCAATGAGCCATGCACCTGTTAAAACATTACGTGTGTGAATACCTGTAACTGTATATGTAGTGTAACAATCCAAGTGGAAAATCTCCTGCCTTTCCATCTGGGAACTGCAGTTATTGCACCAGCAATCAAACCAAACCAAAGCAGGTAAGTATCAGCTTAGACATCATTCGGAGTGGTTTATGTACCACGACACATGCGATGCACACCTCCTATCGGGATATTTAGTTTTAATCATTCCCTCCACTTTAGACCCACCTTCAGAGAGTTTAAGTAATCTTTTGGAAAGTATCTGTTACATCCTTGAAAGTGGGTGGGCTTATCGCTCTGCACTGCTTTTGCCTGGCTTATAGCAGAGAGAGGCATAAGCCTGGAAAACAAGCCTACTTACCACGGGCCTGATTTACTAAAGCATCCAGCAGACATGCAAAACTGTCTTGCTGGTGCAGAAAGACTAAGAGAGTATTTGATTGGGTGAGGCAGCTTCTTAGCTCCAGTCACAAATCGTGTCACGGAAATCGCACGTGTGTAAATGCTAACATGCGCTAATGGCTTTGCTAAACTTGCCCATATATGTTCAGCATGCAGGAAGACAATGTTTGGCCGTTGCCTTTCAAATCTACCAGAGCTGCACTGATTCCTCTAAGCTTCTCCAAAACCCGATATAACGCAGTAGATAATAGTAATTGGATTTGAGTGTCATGGTTCCCGCCCAAGCCCCTTGTCAAATGAGGATTGCTAGTTGGGAAAGCAGCAGAAGTCTTTTTTTTTTTTTTTTTTTTTTTTTTATAAGTAAGATGAACACTGATTATCCCTTCCTCCCATAAAGTTACTCTGAATGGCCATGAGGAATGAGGTTCCCGAGACTATCGGCTGTCTGGTGGAGATAATTGCAGCTATGTTTTCACAATGAAGCAAGGCCCCTTGCCAGGACAGTGTGCATGAGGACTGATTACTTTGTTGACAGAACTATCGTTGATACACGCACTGCTGCTCTTCAGGTTGTCATGAGGAGGGTTATGGGTAGAAAATGCGTCACATGGTGCGCAAAGACGAATTGGTCATCTGCGTCCAATTACGTCAAGTGTCTCATGTATCATTTCGCACAGCTACGGAACTGAAACCAAGCGACGTCACCTAATTTGTTGATCATATTTCCTTTAAACCAAATGATGACTGGTTTTGTCATTTTGCTTGGAGGAACTCTGCCAGATGTGAAACCATAAATGTGAGTGTACGATTTGAGTGAAAATATTTTTTCATTTCATTTCATTCTTTTTTTTTTTTTTTTTTTTTACATGTGGGGGCCACTTCTCATCAGTACTGGAGAGAGAGAGAGAGGGGCTGGGTTTTGTATCACGCATGAAAAATGACTAAAATAGTTAAGACTGCATATGAATTTATGAGCGGGGTGATTTTTTGGCCCCTGTAGAGTTAGTTACATCTGGAGCTTAATGATGCGCGTACATTTTGATGAATTCTGTTGTTAATTGACAGCCCACATATTCCACACTAGAATTACCTAAGCCTCACAATAACCATATGCTACAGTGGTCCTTCCCTCTTTTTTGTCAATTTCTCTCTCTGTGTTACTCTCTATTTCACTCTCGTTCATTGTCTGTCTCATATTCTCTTTTACTCTCTTTCTTTCTGTCACCCTCTGTCTCATTCTCATTCAGTTTTCAGTTGAACTGAAGACATTTGTCAGAATGAAGTTTCATATTTAACCAGTGAAGAGTTATTCAGAATGAATGTAAATACCCTGTCGTGTAATTTCCATCCTTCTTTGTGGTTTAATGATGATTTGCATAAAAATACCTCCATGTTTTAGGACAGTTTTGTTCCACTTTATCGTGCACATTTCGGTGCTCTGTTTTTTGGTATGCTTTCCGCTGAAACACCCAGCTCAGAAATGCATCCACGCCACTGTACCACAATTAATTATTTAAAATGGAGAAGGAGAACCCAGAGAGACACAGAACCTCTCTGCTACACAAGTAACTTTTTGTTTTCATTAAACAATGTAAGTGGCTTTGTAACCCCCAGTTTATTTTGTTAACCGAACCTGGTCCCAATCACCTGGCCTGGTATATTGTAGGTGAATGGTTTCCATACAGGATTTCAAGCTGCTGTGCTCCAAAACCTAATCTCAGACCCATGATTCATACCCGATTTAATATTAAAACTGTGCTTTAATATATAACCAGAGGGAGAGAGCCGTGCCACACACAAGTTCTTAAAATTTGAATTTGCTCGTAATGGTCGTAATCCATTTTACACAATCTGTCAGGTTTGACCGACAAGATTACGTTGTTGCTGATTATCGAGGTTTAGCTTGTTAATCAGTCTCAATGGGAGTACCAAAGGGCCCCCTACACAATTACACTCTTTTTCCTGCAGTTCATTTGAAAGACCCTCTCCAGTGAGTCTTACTTCCTGGTTTTCTTCATTAAGCAATTATCAGTTCTGACACCAAGAGTTGTGACGTAGGAGTCCACAAAACTAGCTGGAAATGTAGTAACCCCTCGTTTGCTCAGTAACTTTGTGAACAGGGTAGCTTTGTCACATCTGTAGTATGTGGGAAGAAAGCATGTGGGAAAGCATCTTGGAGGAAAAATAGAAAAAAGTAGAAAATAGGAAAATAGAGTTATAGTGCCAAAATACTTGTGTCTTCACTGACATGATCATTGTGCAACTAAATATTCACAGAATTGCGATGTGTTTGCTGGGAAACATGAGGGTGAATCAAGTAGGCCTTTGAAGTCTTTGTGGTCACGAGTATTTGGCCTTACTGCTGAACATTCTCTCCCTGCTGTAAGCTGTCAAAAAGTTCAAAAAGCTTTTGATGTGCGTGCGTTTGACATGTGGATGAGTCAAGTTTAACGCTCACCGCAAATTTAAGACCCCTCCCTCCTCCTGACCCCCCACTCCTCCCCCCGACCCCCCCACTCCATTTGCATTTCTGGTAATTTCACAGAGCAGGACGGAAAAATCTCTCGTTAGAGTACAGAGCGACGCTGAGCGCACTAGATTCGTCATTCCCCACAGGCCCTTTTGAACCGGGGAGCCGGGGACTGGAGAACGGTCGAGTTCCTCTCCGGCGGTAATCAAATCAGAGAGGTAGGCTCTGCCTCGGCCTTGGCTCCGTGCGTGCGCGCTAACGACGGGTCGCGACCCGCACGTCTACGCGGGGCGGCCGCCGTGGCCCCCCAGTGCCTTGTTAGTCTTCCAGCCCAGGACTCCCAATTTATCGTCTGCAGTGTCAGACGATGAGTGCTCCGATGACAGAGGATAAGAACACACTTCAGCACTAGAGCGTGTGAAGGATTGGCTTTACATCACTGTTTGGGATTTGGGATGCTGACTGGATCCTCCATGGTGAGGCACTGCCGTTGTACCTCTGGGTAAAGTACTTCGCCTTGCCTCAGTGAAATATCCAAACCTCACTCCCCCGTTACAAAGTGAATCTACTGCACTACAACAAGTAGCACCAGGCTAGCATTGTCTGGAGCTGAAGCTAGCTGACCTGGTTAGGTCTGACTGCTTTTCCACTGCGCAGACCCACAAAGGGATCCTCAGCACTCAACGTAAAACCAAACGCTGGATTCTGCCCCAGCAGGGTGAGGCCTGAGTGGACTTAATCTTTAGCCCAAGGCTGAGACTCTCCTGGGGGTGGGGAGGGGGTTAGAAAAACACTCTGCCTCTCTGCCTACCTCCGGTTGTTGTTCGCTGTGATTAGCGGTGGCGGATTGCTACTTCCTGCCTGCTGTGTTAATCTCTTCAGGTTTCAGCCACAGCCCTGTAAGCATTGTTCTCCGCTGGCTCCACCCACAGCTCCTGCTCACCAGTTTGTCTGCCTTCTGTACCATTTTACAAGGGCTGGGCTGGGCTGCGTCACCGCTTAGCGTGACAATAACAACAACAACAACAACAAAAGTGTATTGTGGGAAAACCACGAGGATTTATTTCAGCTTGTAACTTCTGCTACAGTAGCCTATCAGATGCAGAGGAATATGCATGTAGCCTATCAGATGCAGGGGAATATGCATGTAGCCTATCAGATGCAGGGGAATATGCATGTAGCCTATCAGAGGCAGGGGAACATGCATGTAGCCAATCAGATGCAGGGGATAATTAGATGACCAGATGTAGAGAGCCAGTTTTTTTTTTTAATGGTAATTTGACCAGGGTACAAGAAGGTGCCATCTTATCGTTAATGACCGCAGTGAGTCAGTACCTCTGTTTAACTTCCTGTTTTCGAAGGATGGCTGAACTCAGCTGATACGGCCCAGTTCTGGAGAGACCTGCGAGCTGATGTCACAGTCACTGTCCTCGCGTGACGGTCGACCCTTTGGAAAAACGAAAAAACTTTTGGATGTTTTTTTTCCCCCCTGCTCCACGTAATCCTGTACCCCCCATGGCCTCACGTCTGCTCCTGTTTGAAGTGTGAATGAAACAGGTTGGCAGGATTTATTCTCTTTTTTCGTCTTTCCTGATCACACTAGACAGACGCCGGGAGGAGAGCGTAGGTACCATGCGCGTCTGCGAAATCGAGCAGAGGACACATCCCTTTTGAGAGGGAGAGGGGGGATGACTCACTCTTGCATTATGGGGGATTTGTTGAAAAACGAATGCGAAATGTAGACGTGATCATGAGGTCTGCAGCAGTATTTTTAGCTGTACACCACACGCTGATAATGGGATCAAGGGTAAGCAGTGTGATGATGAAGAATCACACATGCCCACACAGACACATACATACAAACACAAACATTATGTTCATACTGTATAAAACAGAACAAAAGAGCATACATTGCTTTGATACAGATGTAACAAAGTAAATGTATATAAAATAAAAGGTTTAGTCTACATCATCATACATCTTGTAGCACACGCTACCACAGAGTGAACAGCCATTATCTGATGTTGTCCTGTTACCTGTTGTGCATGTTTATTTATTTATTTATTTGTAATTTAGTTAAAAGGTAGACTACACACCAGTTAACATGTGAACAGTTGCACCAATTCAGAGAGTTGCAGTGTCAGATAAAAAGCTAATTCTGAACTGTTTTCTCTTTTGCAGAGCTGAGCTGTAGAATCTGACCATGTCTTAGGGCCCAGAAGGTCTCACCCAGCTTTCTGGGGACAGCATGTGCTGTAGCACAACACACCAAAGGAGGTGGCAGCTTCACATTTCCAGAGGGTTTTCAGAGGGTAGTTCACATGATTCCTCTCTGTATATTTCACATTTCAATCACTTCCTTCACCTTAAGACCTGCTTTCACTGAGTCGGTGTAATTGGTCAGAAAATATTGTTTAGATCCAGAAAAGTGAGCAGTTTTATCAGTCTGAACTGCAGGGATTTTGTCAGATTTATTGCAGAGGTATGAGGCCAGGCTATCCTTATTCTTAACCAAAGCCAGCATCTGCCCGGCTGTTCCCTCCAATATGATAAATAGATGAGTAATCTGGACCCCAGACACAGAGTCTCTGATCGTTTCCAGATGACTTTGTTAGCCTAGATTTTCTGCGATCTGATTGGTGCCTACAGATCCCGAAGGTGGGTCTGCTTAGGGTTTTTTATAGTTTGATGCACTCACATTATTTTGGGGTCTCTCAGAAATAGAGACTGGTTTATGGGAAAAGCACGTTCAGTGGGGATCGGGTGGAGTTACGCCACATCAGAGTCAGAAAGTAGTCCGGCTCATAATTATGATGTCATAGTAGATATGAGCCTGACCAATGGGGTTCTTAGTGGGTGTTCCCCCATATACATAGCAATCCACTGCAGTCCTGGCCCTGACAGGCTGTGTGGTGATGTGGGATGGGGGAGGGTCATCCACCAATGAGGTGACAGCGAAATGATCAACCGGAGCGGTTTGTCTGCATCAGCGAGTGAATGAAGCCACCGGATAAAAGGCCAGGTGGTCTAATCTTATTCCATCTTTGCCTCCTGTCACGGCTTGACAACCAGGTTAAGATAATGCTGACGGATATCCCTGAAGGGTATGGCAGTGAATACTGATCAGGCTCTGGGAGTGAAAGAATAAATAAATAAGAACTTTTTCCAATTTAGAGATCTGCAATAAATACATCAACAACAAAACAGAGAGTATGGCAGAGGTGTGGAGAAGCCAGTCCGAAAGGGGCAAAGTATCTGCGGGTTTTTGTGGTTTCCTTTTAATCAGTAGCCATTTTTTTAGCCTTTGAAACTAAGACGATGTATTGTAACTAGCTCGGCCAATGTGTACTTTGTACACTGGCTTCCATAATTTGAGTTACATGGCATTAATATGGGGTTTGCTAATGTCATAGCACCGAAGAGGTTGCCTTTATAATTAAGCTGCCTGTGCTAACATTAAACAGCATGCAGCTACACTTATGGTATGTTACATCTATAATAATGCAGTCTGAATTGGATTGAGGTCTATTAATAGTGTCAATAGTGTTAGCACTGCTCTTGGGTGCTGACTGTTGTTAATTTATGTGGATCTCAGAGAACAGACAGGCATCTGTCTTTGTGTGGCACATAAAAAATAAAAAATAAGTGTTTCTGGTGAGAGTGGAAACCCCCCCACGCATATCTCTAAGCAGCGAGGAGGAATATGTCATATGTTAACCTTGGCCAGGGAGCGCAAATTGTTCTGGTTAATCTGCTGTGCATGTGAATATGTAACAATATTAAAGGTCAGAGCTATGCTGTTTTTCAGTGCGGTCCTCTCCACCTCCTACTTACAGCTCAATAAAGAGGGTGGAAAGAAAATATCACTGCTGTACATCAAGTCTGGAGCCTGAATGGAAAGCCAAAAAAGCACTTTGTGAAAAACAGTCAATATCCAGCGGTATCTTGAGTTTTTGATACGATGGAAAAAGAAATGGTATGGACAATTTCTTCACTATATTTGCAGTCTTGTCGATATGTGTTCCACAACCTGGCGAACATTAAATCCAGATTTAAGTTTCAGACATATTATTTTCAAATACATTATTCCTTTATTCCTCTGGACATCACACATGTTCGGTTCATAAATCTGGATGCAATAGCAGAGCAATTTTGGGGGATCAGACGTGATTCATGGAGAAATGTTCGAATTCCAGACTTGAGGAACTCTGCATATGAAATTAATGTAAAGTAATGGCAGACATGTTCAGCAAATGGATCCTCCTTAAACTTTCCTTCCCAATCCAGAAATGTAAAGAGCAAGAAAAATCTGCATTATTTCCCCTTCTTTTTGCCTTGTGAAGTTTTTTCTGCCCTCAAAAACTAAATGCTCACATCTCCCACCCGCTGTGTATAGAGGCCGACCTCTGGGTCACAGATCTGTGGTAAGGAAGGCCATCTTGTTCTCTGGTTGCCCTAACCACCAAAAAGAGCGGGAAAAGTGGAATAACAGTTGAGGGACATTTTGAGCATGGTGGGTGGGGGGGGTAAGTTGAGGGCGGTCCTGTTCCTACTTGCCATAGCTGTGGAGGAGGAGGAGGAGGAGGAGGGAGGACGAAGAAGAGAAAGTCCTCCTCGCTGAAAAACATGTGGTACTGATTTAGGGCCTCCAGCCGCGGCCCCCACCCTCGGTGTCTCCACCCATTTTTTTTCCAGTTTTTGGCAGGAGGAGGGCCTCGGCGCTCAGAATAAACTTGAAACAGAAACGGGCGTACAGTGCCTCTTTGCCATAGCGGAGCTGGTCGCCGCGTTGAGATGGGGGCTGGAGAACAGCTGGAGACGGCTGGGTGGTGCTCAGGGCAAATAGTGTGGGGGTTGGGAGAGGGGAAACGTTGGCTCAGCTTGAAACAAGATGGAGGATGCCTTCTCTCTTGAATCTTTCACAATTTATAATAATAATAATAATACAGCCTACATCATCTTGAAATGTTTTATATTGAAGAGGGAAACTCACCTCAACCACTGCCAACGTACATATAGCGCCCAAAGTAGATGATGCAAAATAGATGGCAAGGTGGCCATTTTGTGCCAGAGCACTCACCACACATCTGTTTATTTATTTATTTATTTATTTTCATATTATTTACTCCTCCTCTTTCTTTTTTTTTTGTAAGTATGCAACATCAAAAAGGAGGTACGCATATGCCATCTCTCATCTGTAAAGAGCAGCCCAGCGCCAACTCAAGTGGTCATCTCCCTTTGAAGCCGGAGATCCAAAGGCTGCAGTCATCTTGTGTGTCTCTTTTTGCCCACCCCCCCCCCCCCCCCCCCCCCCCATATCTTTATAGTAGCAGTGAGGATGAGCACTATGTGTTCATATCAGAAAAGTCACGTTCTGCTCTCTCCCTCGACCCTGGGTGCTTTAGAAATAGTCATGTATCGGTGTATGATATTATTTATACTGAAATTTTTTTTTTTTGCTGTGTTGTCACTAACAGCACAGAACCAGCTAGGCCCTTGCCAGCCATCCAGATACAACATTGCATCTCTTTGCATTAATTTAGCAGCCGCTCATATCCAGGGAAAACGTACAGTGTGTGGCAAATACGTGACTTAAGACTGAAACACTTACTATGCTAACAATAACTAAAAGTACAGTCTTAAATATGAACAATACATTCATAGCATACATTAGTGGGAAAGGCATAACCATCATGCACTGTGACTGAAACCTTAGCATTCCATAACCTCAGTCTGTACCAAGCTGCAGTCTGAGGAGGTGAAGATTCAGCTGTCCTGACCTCAGCGGGAAGTTTGTTCCACTACTGGGGGGTCGGGGGTGGGGGGGCAGTGCCACACAGTCACACAGGAGGGGCTGTCATTTGCCTTGAGGATAAGGAAAGGAGAGATTTAGCTGGTGACCGAGGGTTCGAGGATTGACATCAGGTATGATGAAGCTGTTCCACTCGCTACGGGACAGGCTGTAGAAGGGGATCAAAACCCCTTCGGCAGATACAGCTACAGCTTAATCGCACAAAATTTGTCCACCGCTCTGATTATCATCGTTGTTGTTATTGTTATGATTTCAGATCGCTTTGTCATTTTAATCTCCTTAGCCCGCTTTAAACTGGAGCTCAGGGAGGATTTACAGCAGAACAGGTTTTTCTGCCATAGGATATTGGACGGTAAAGCAAAGTCGAGTGGTCGCTCTCAGCCTGGCCCCGCTATGTTCCCAAATGACTGTGCGGGGCCCAACAACCACATGAATGAAAAGCGACGCCCGTAACGTTCAGAGGATCCAGCGGCGTATCCGCACGGCCGTTTGATGAGCCTCGCGCAGGGGGACTGTGGACAGACTTTTTAACGACTTGGCCCCAGCTCAAGCATGTCCTCCTGATTTAATTCCCTTGATTGAAATCACCCGCGTGGTTCTTCTGAAGTATTTCTGACTCATTCAGATGGACAGAGTTTCAACGATCGTACTGTACGCCCCTCTCCCGTGCACGGCGTGAGGGGAGTGAACGTGTTTGATGTCACAAAGAAATGAACCCCGGTGTTTAGAGACAGTCTTTGGCGCAGAAGTATACTAAAAGACCATGTTAGTATCCTTACTGTTTGTCTTTTCAGAGATCTACAGTACAAAGGTAAAGTCTTTTCTGTGATGTCTCCGTCTTCTCTGCATTATTTAGTGCCAGAACAATAGAGGAAATGAAAAACCAGTTACGGTTAGCCTGCACCTTTTTTACTTCTTCCTTTTGCTGCTGTCGTTGATGTTGTTTTTTCCCATGAGTATTAAGAGTCTGTTGGATAGTAAGGGATCGTTCCAAACGGATTGTTTGTTATTTTTGAACATCGTTCCTCGACAAGAGCTTCATTATCTCAGTATGTGTGCCTCTCTCCAAATATAGTTTGATTCACTTGCAGCTTTTTCATTTCGTGTCCAGTGACCTAGATTCTGTTTTGGATGGCTCTACTAAATGTCCTACAAGGTCCACGCATCACAAACCTTTTTTTTTTTTTTTTTTAGTTTTCTATTTTTGAACCATTTTTTTAAATTTCACATTCCCCCTCCCCCCCGTAAAGATAACACAACTCTTGATCACATGACTACAAATCCCATTCAATTTATGTGCATTCTCTGTAATATGTACCACCACTTCCTACTTTTCTGCCTCCCTCCACATCCATGATTCTTCAACATAAACTTGGTAAAAATTCATGTATAATATTTCTATAACAATTTTTTTCATAGATGGGAATGTTTGTTTTTTGTAATGACTTTATTTTCACGGTTAGCCACATTGCTAAATCAAGGTAAGAAAAACGGCTAGTCATGCTGTCCATGGCTGCAAGTTCATACTCGCAGAAAATGAGTTAACGATCAGTTATTATTGTAATACCTCCCCTCTGCATGTCTTACAGTTAATAATGAATTATTAATGTTGTGCGGTCCACTCCAGCCACATTACTGTACTTCGTGCAGCAGTGGAGTCTGGGCCGAAACGAATCGAGCGAAGACCAGGGAGACTAATGCACATGCTCAGCCACTCTCCCGCTGAACTTACCGCCCGATTTCACCTGAAGACACGCGCTCGTGAAATAGAACCGGAGCGTGATGACGTACGCCTTCCCTGCTTATCTGGAAAAGTACCGTCCCATCCCCTTTATCACATCTGTTATTCACGCAAGAAGGAGTCGCCGTAAGGAGGATGGACATTTACGGCGTAATTACTAATACCGTTACTGACGTGTAAATCTTTGCGCAACGCCCTTGTCAAAAACTACAGGATACAACATGTGGCTTATAAAACATCAGGATGAGTCCTAAGCCTTCAATATTTCACTTTTCCGAGCGGCCAGTTTCAGGGTGGCAGTTTGTAATTTTGACATCAGTACTGAACAGAATACAAAATGTAAGAAGAGGGTAGGGGATGTGCTCAAAATCAATGGAAAAATTATAAATTTAATTCCATGGTATGAGGTTGTCCTTATGGGTACAATAATTTAATTTATAGTGCAAGCTAGACCAGTTGTCAACACCAGGACAGTCTTGTTTTTATTTTTTATGTTCTGATGTGTATTCAGGGGATGACATTGATTGTTTATTCACAAAGAGGGAAGTTGGAATGTCAGTCTTGAGTGAAAAGTGTAAATTCAGTCACATGGACTATCCACTCATAGACGCGCTGTCTCACAGCTCAGGAGAATTCCTGTCACTTCTTTGCGCTGCTTTTTGGTACCCACGTGTCAAACGATGAGTGAGACTTGTGACAGTCCATGATTCATTTGTATTCATTTCCATAGCGATGTTGCTCGGCTCTGAAATTGAAGGGACGCAGTCGGCGGTGGAAGAGACTAAGACATCTGACACAGCCCTGAAAACTTCTGCAAATAAAAAAAACACCATGTTCAGTAATTTCATTCTTATTTTTTGAGCAGGCCAAGCGGAGTGAAATATGCATGTTAATGGATGGGTTTTTGCTTGTGCAGCTCAGCGAGGGCTTTGGACGCTCTCGGGTTCGGTATTTTCATTATTATTTTTTAAGCAGGCAGAGTTGGGAAAAAAAAATATGCAAGTAAATGGACGGTTTTTTGATTGTGCAAACTTCTTGTGACGCTCAGCCAGCGCTGTCGGCCCTCCTTTTTGAACTACCTTGTGCTGTTTAAGCATCATATACATGGATTTCCAATTTCCGGCTTTCTGATAAATTAATTGCATTAGCCAGAGTAACAGACATTGGGAAATGAATAATCTCTCGCTCTTCTTCGGTCTGGGGACGGTGCCAAGACAGCGCACCACAATCGGCATTCTCTCTCTATTTCCTGTGATGTAAACTGTTGCAGCTAATTTGCACTTATCAGTGTTGTGGGCCTTCAGTCCCAATTATGGTGCTTTTTCCAGCCATTAAGACCTCACTTGGATGCCATTGGTCAGAATGTGATGAATGTCTGTCAACGTCTGTTTATTACCGGTGCAGAACGTCACATTTATTGATGAGTTTAAAATTCAGAATCTTCTATTTGCTTATGCATGCCTGTGGCCTTTTGACTCGGTTTTGACATACATTTTTTTTTTTTTTTGCAATTTTATATTTTGTTCATTGAGCTAGATGCTTTATTCAGAGTGACTTGCTGGAAGTGCAATCAATAATCATCAGTAAGTCCACTACTGCTGAACCCATAACCTGCAGAACACCACATGTAGCACCATAACAACTAGACAATGGTTGCCGTAGTAATCGCTATAGTAATTGCATAGTCTAGAAGGTTCTCACAGAAACATTTTACCATGGCGTAACCTGTGAGTGAATCAGTATTTGTGTATGCTGCTAATAGACTAATTGTATCTGGGTAGTCAAGAGAAACAATAACCCGCTTACACTCCAGGGCCGAAATCTTCCAGTCCCTGCTATACTGGAACGGTTGTCTGTTGTCAATTGCCTAAGGCAATTACTGTAATGGCAGTGACTGTGTGACAAGCAACTTCATTATTTTTAAGGGGAAAACTGCATACTCTACATTAAATGTGACAACAACTTTTGGAATCGTTGGTTTTTTCACATCTTAAAAACCGTTGTATGGGGAAGTTCTTCAGTGTAATTACATTTTCATTTCAGTTGCAATGCTTGCTACCAAAAGACAATTATGCAAGCATTATATGCACGTTAAAATTTGACAGAGATTTACAGGAGAATTACGGGGGAGAGTTTCATTCTGTGTGTTCTTTCATATATGATATCAAATCCACTATGCATCTGTGCAGTTTTAAGCCTGAGCAGTTATTATTTGTAAGAAATTGAAATTATTCCCTTAATTATAGGAAGGCAATCATTACAAATATGTATTTTTTTCCTTTCTTAAAATTAGGGTTACCTGAAATTACAATTATATACAAATATATTATAATATATAATTATTCGTACCCACTTCATCTAAGTAGGGTAACTATTCCCTATGTTCACAACTAGTTATTGTTGGAAACCAAATGAGTTTTGGTGGAGAAAAGGCCTGGATTTAATGTAATGGTTGTCTGTGTTTTCTTTCTTAATTCTAACAGATCTATTTTGGCATTCAGGGTTCTCTGCAGTTGAGAAAATTTATGATTGCGTGGGTCGAACAGAATATCCCTGTGTGCTGATTCAGTGCCTCCTTCTGGCTCTGAAATTCCAGTAACGCACCAGCAATGCCCACACAGTCATGTGCAGTATTTTCTCTTCCGAGGGTATTTGGTTTGGCACGGGGAGAGGTGTTCGACACGGCAGAGAACCAGGAGATGAAAACCCAAACGGCAAAAATGTCCAGACCGTGCCTGTCCAAATACACACTTCCCATTGTTTTATAGCTGTGGCAGAGATGCATGTACACCCTAAGAGATGAGGGGAAAAAAAACCAGGAAGTTTGCTTTTTCCCTCCCTCAGGCCCTCTTGGACTTGCCCTTGCTTCAGACTGCAAGGCCTTCATATATAACATCTTAACTGCAAGCATTCTTTTTCTGCTGACTTGTATACAAGTTTTATATCTGTCAAGTGGCAAGCTGCAAGACGGTCGGTCTGAATCCAACCCCCGTCCATCTGATAACACTGATACTGTGCAGTATGGAGGAGCACTTAACTCATTAATGCTAAGTGCCCCGGGTCCCAGTCGTAAATCACAATCTGAGCGCGATATGTAGGTGCACAGTAAGAGGTCCTGTCTTGGAGTGTGCTGTGATCTGCCTTTTGACACTGTGGGGATCTATGTTCAGAATCGGGGAACGCAGAACGGGACCGTATGGGAGAATTCATAAGCCGCAGCGACGGTTGATGTGACCAGACTGAGAGTAGGTGGGTTGGATTTGTGTGAGTTTTTTGTACTGCTGGGAGAGCAGATTTTCTCACCCCTTGCCGAAAATGAAAGGGAGCTTCAGCTGCGCCTTCCTGCAGTCCTTCCCAGGGAAGCGTGGAGCTGTCTCCTCTCACCTCACTCTGTCTCTCTCTCTCTCTCTCTCTCTCTCCACACTCCGTTAGACTGCATGTAACCTCACTTGTCAGGCGTTTAACCAGGAGTGTCAAGCCCTTGTCCTGGAGGGCAGCTATGTTGTTAGGTGTGTGTGTGTGTGTGTGTGAGAGAGAGAGTGTGTGTGTGTGTGTGTGTGTGTGTGTGTGTGAGAGAGAGAGAGTGTGTGTGTGTGTGTGTTGTTGTGTGTGTGACAGAGAGAGAGTGTGTGTGTGTGTGTGTGTGTGTGTGTGTTAGTGTGACAGAGAGAGAGTGTGTGTGTGTGTGTGAGAGAGAGTGAATGTAGGAAAGTGTGTGTGAGTGTGTGTGTATATCTTTGTGTGTGTGTGTGTGTGTGTGTCTTCGTGTGTGTGACAGAGAGAGAGAGCGTGTGTGTGTGTGTGTGTGAGAGAGAGAGAGAGAGTGTGTGTGTCTTTTGTGTGTGACAGAGAGAGAGAGAGAGAGTGTGTGTGTGTGAGAGAGAGAGAGTGTGTTTGTGTGTGTGAGAGAGAGTGAATGTGGGAAAGTGTGTGTGAGTGTGTGTGTATCTTTGTGTGTGTGTGTGTGTGTGTTTTCGTGTGTGTGTCAGAGAGAGAGAGAGAGTGTGTGTGTGTGTGTGAGAGAGATAGTGAGTGTGTGAGAGTGTGTGTGTGTGTTCATGCATGCGTGCGTGTGTGTGTGTGTGTTCAGCAGTTGGTTCAGGCCTATGTGGACTCCTTACCCAATCAGTGACTAACATTAATCACTTAATGTTGTGCTGATCCACAGTAAAAACCAGCAGACACTGCAAGCCAGCCAGGGCTGGAGTCTGCCGCTCCTCCTCTTCACCTCACATTACTGAGAGCCAGATCAAGTCAATGCTCAGAAAGGTCCACCCGGCTTTTAGGGCAGTGCTTTGCTAATAAACCAATGATCACTCATTTATTGTGATGACTCATAATCACTTGTAAGTGGAGCTCCAATCAGAGGCAGCAATTGTGGATGACTCAACCCTTAAATTACCACTGGGGGGGGGGGGGTCTTGATCCTGGATATGTACAGGTCGTTCAGGTTTTTGTTTTCATCTTCAGTTTGGATCAAAGACCCAATATAAGTGAGTTAATCATGTAAGCAGTTCTGCTAATTGGTCAATTAAGTTCTGAGTTACAAACAAAACCCAGCACTCTCTTTAGCTGTGCAGGACCAGGGTTGGCTATCCCTGCTGTCAATCAATAGTGGTCAAAACTTACAAGAACCAATCAGAATGCAGGATTTGTGTAGCAGAGCCCAGTCTCACAAACTAACTTCCTGGGGTCAAGAGTAGGCTGTGGACTGTGGCATGTGTTGCTGAATTAGGGCTCAGGGGGAGGTCCGGTTATTGGTCAGCAGGCCATTGAACGGCCCAATAAAAACTCCTGACAGGGCTGTAAACTCCCTGCTGCTGCACTTGGACCCCTCCCTCTCTTCCACAGCCCCGCACAGGTGGTCTGTGGCAAGTGGAGATTGAGGTGAGTGGCAGGTGGGCAGGAGTTGTTGGTATATATATTGATATTGGATTCCCATTCCTCTGGTTGAGTCAATCTCTTTCTGTTATACATTTATTCTTTCAGTCTTGTCCCAAAGGACCATATTTATTTGTATACCACTCATTTAGTCAGCCTGCCACATTATGCTTCTCCTGTGAAATTGTTTCCTGACACGGTCACACTCGCACTTCTCCCATAGGGATACTTTTAAACAAGTTTTGAGGAAGTGAGGCTTCATGAGGCACAGCTGCTCTATGGTATCAGCGACTCACTGATTTTAACCAATCATTGTGCTTCGCCTTGGCAATCATGACATTTTGATTGGTTCAAACAAGTCAATGTGTGATACCTATTTACCTATATACTGTGGAGGCCTAACTGAAAGGGGAACCTTAAAAAAAGCAACAGCAATTTTGGGTAAGCTGTCGATTTAAGCTTATCTAGGAAAGGGTTACCCAAATTACCTATTTATGTAATGTATCACATGACTTGTAAGTGATCTGTTGACTGGTAGTGAGAGTGTTCGTTATGAACGAGCTTCTTGTACATTGTGCCCATCACATGCTAACAATGCAAACAATACAACTGTTGTCCATGTACGCCCAGATGATACTCTGCTAATATACGGCTTGAATGACTTACTGGTCATTTACTTACCACCGGTCCATAGATCACTCACAAGGTAGGTGATGTACTGCAGAAATACAAACTATCCCTTTAACAGACTGTCACATGCTGTGACCTATGTAGACGTGGCCAATGGCCTGTACAAGAAATGGAGGAGGGGGGGTTAAAAAATAAAAAATAAAAAAAGTAGAGTGTGGCAGCTTGAGTGGCTTAAATCACCGGTCCATTCATCTAGATGGGGGCCGAGGCTGCCACACAGCTGCTGGGCCTCTTTCATGTGGTAATTTTCACACTAGTCTGACTAGGGATGATGTTCTCGCCGGAATGGAAGCGAGCAGCTCAGCCGCGCGCCCGCCCGGTACGCGCAAATGCAAATCAGCCCCTCCTACTGTCGCCCTCGGTGACCCTGATTACATCTGTCAACCATTACTCTCCGAGAGCGAGCGAGGGAGGCAGTAGATTTGCATGAAAACCCTCTGCTTTCTTTTTTTTTTTTTTTTTTGGAGTTTTGGTTTTCTTTTTCTGTCGCTGAAGAGAGCAAATGAGACCGTAATGTATCCCGCAAATATGGATTCCAAGGCTAACATCTACAGTTAGTCGTTCTTGTCTTCTTGATGGCAAGTTGGCCGCAGGAGTGTGTTCAGAGACAGGGAATATTGTTGGGTTGTAGAGTCTGCGTTTTTCGGCTGGCAGACTGGTGTTTGGTCAGCACACACGCTCGTAGCCCGTTCAGCCAGGCTGTCACTAAGAGCTGCCAGAAGAATTTCCCTTCTCTCATCCAGACCAGTTATTCTCGCATGAATTGTGATTTTTTTTTTTTTGTTTATTCTCAAACATGGCTCCAGTCTTTTTCACTTATGTTTTCTCCAGTGGTGAATACTGATTGGGCGGGGGGGGCGGGGGGGGGGGGGTTGTCATTGTGGTTTAAGGCTTCAGGAATTAAAGGTTGCAGGTTCAAATCCATGCCTCTGTCAGGTGGAGAGGGGTATATTACAGTCTGATCTGACCTGCATTGCTGCATTGAACCACAAGAGGTTTACAGATGGGTTGTGATTAGCTTAATGGACGCAGTGGTGTGGTATAATGGTTAGAGTTCTGGCTTTATAACACACAGGCTCTAGGTTCAGTTCCATAGCAGGGCACAGGGTTGGGTGTTGCAGAAATTGTATTTGTTCATGAAGTGAATTGCGAACTGAGAAAGTAACCGTTTGATGCTTGTCTGGCCAAGTCTGTCTTGCTGAGAGTATTTTAAAACTCACAGAGCCTAACATGGTCAAATAAAATCATAAAAAGCCACTGCCCTTGTATATGTTTGGCAGTTTAACCGGATACATGGAAATATATGGCCACATTTTACTGGGCCAAGTATAGGTAACCAAACAGTGCTCTTGGAAAGTCCACTATGCCTGCCAATTCTGCTGGTTCTAAATGGATGGAGTCAGTAGGCATTTTCCCCAAAATTCGGTATGCTATCGCCAACAAGCCTTTAACAACTGAACCAGCTCAAAACCAAGAGAGTATCATTACAGCTTCTGTGTCTCGTAAATAATGTGGCAGAAAAATACTTTTATTATATCCTAACCAAACAAAGAAAAACTGGGTGGAAAACTGAACTGTTTTTAAAAATATTATAATTATAAAACAACTAAGGAAAATTTGGTGGCCTTATGCACTGAAACTCAGATGCAAACATGAAGCATATGTCTGGGCTTGGACCACAGATCCCTTGAAAATTGTTTATTGGTGACCAAGCTGTCTCTCCCTTCGAGAAAAACACGAAACAAGAAAAAAAATCATAAAATCAATCAGAGAATATCAAATTTAAGATATAGGGAAATTATCTGATTTCACCAGTGGGTAACACTTTAGTGCAGGGCCTGTAGATGATACTTAGAAATCATCAATAAGTTGTTTATTAATTGTTAGTAACATATTAATAATCAACATGTATGATTTGTGTATGTATTTGTGAACATGTTGAATAGTATAATGTCTGTGGCTTGAGGTTTGTCTTTGTAAGACTGATCACTATTTGCAGTTGATCCAGCACTCAGATTAGTTTTCCAGGTGCACTGTGACCTGGCCCCAGTGTAAGGTTAGCTGCAATGGTGGCTACCAAGAACCAACCTGCTTCAAGCTACAAGCATCCTCATGTACTAATGTTGACAAATACAAGACAAAAACAAATCATATATAAAATGTACTGAATGTGTTACTAATGATTAATAACTACTGAACAATGTTGAACAAAATCGTTTTACAGGCTCCTCTTTCTGGTTGTACCATTTGTGTAATGTGTTGAGAATTCTAGCCCATTCATAAATCCATTATAAGCATTTGACTTACATTTTTTAAAAAATATTATAAAAGAAGAGTAACATCACTTTGCCTTTATTTCTACCACTGCTGCATTAATCTTTTTTTTTCTCTGAATGTGAAGTATGGAGGAGGTTTGACCTAAACTTGTTTGTTTGCCCTGAGTGCAGAAACTGCCACACAGCCTCCCCGAGCGGTTATTTTGGTCTCCCCCTGAAGACTGTACGCAGAGTGGATTCAGGAAAGGACCTTGTGTGCCCTCTTGTGCATGTTGTACTGAAGGGGGAAGGAATGGGGGGGAATGGGGGGGTGGAACGACTTCATTAGTCTCTTAAGAATCAGCAGTCAGGCCTAGCTGGGTTCGGGGGCCAGGGGGAGGGTGGTGGTGGGGGTGGGGGTGAGTATAAGGCCGACTGTTAAGAAAATAAATCACGTTATACATCAGATGTGTAATGAGGGTAGGGGAGGAGCGGACACATGTGTGTGTGTGTGTGTGTGTGTGTGTGTGTGTGTGTGTGTGTGTGTGTGCAGTGATTTCTGAGCCCCGGTTTTAGTATGACTCAGTAGAGCCGAGGGGTACAAAAGCCTAGGCTTCTGATGGTGTGTTAGCAGTGCAGTGGAAGGGGCCCGGGGAGGCGGGGGGTCTAATGGAGTAAGGGCACAGGTTTTTGGTGCTGTGAGTCCTGTGATTGGGTATTCAAGTCCCAGCCATGCCATTACCAACAATGGCAGGCCAAAGCAACAAGCACAGAGGGCTCAGCCTCTCTGTGGAAATTTAGGATTTAAGTGGGTTAAAATCATCGCTCTCCACTACAGTCTCATCGCTCTCCACTGCCCCCTACTGCCCAGACAGGCACCTGCAAGTGCATTAACCCAGTGCATGTTGACTTCATGTTCTTGAAATAATGTAGCTGGTAATGGCTCTCACGGCTCTCATGGAGTCACGTGTGTGCGGCTTTCTCCCCCCAGAACTGTGGGAGAAGTTCTCAGAGGCGGGGGGAGGACGATAAGTTTGGGGGTGGGGGGGAATAATAAGAGAAATGGAGGAGAGTAGGCTGCATTCATCTGTGCATCACAGCAATCCTGCTCTTCTTCGGTCACATGGGAAGAGCGATCTGGTCATTGACTCCGCTCGGTCTTTCCCAAAGGGGTTCTTCAGAGACCCATCTTGTCCTCTCTCGGGGGTCTGCTTCAGAGGGAGCGTCTCGGTGAAATTTCCCATAAGGGTACTTGTCTTGTGAATGTCATGTTTCTCTCTCACACTCTCTCTCTCTCGCTCTCCCTTGCTCTTTTTCTCCCGAGCCGCAGTAAATTTTCGCAGTCTTGTACGCCACTATGGATCACAGGATCCCCGCCTTTTAGATTAGTCACAGGTGAGTCAAACTTAATTTCCCTGCACTTCCTCTTGAGTCCAAGAACTCATTTCATTTCTTCTTCTTTTGAAACGCTTAGCTCTGCACTCGGCACGAACGAACCAGAGTGTGGGAGTCTATAATGCCAGAGTCGTGTCAGGATTTTTTTTTTTTTTTTTTGCATCTTGGGAAAACTCAATGGTAATTTTATGGAGGTGACTGCTTTGCAAGTGTATAAGAGGAGGCATTCTGGCAAGTCTCAGTGGATTTTCCATGTACTATAACTGTTTGGGCACTTAACCTGTAGCTCAGAGGTTGCAGGCTTGATTTCCAGGGAGGGCAGTACTGTTGTACCCTGGAGCAATGTACCTCACCTGTATCGATTCAGTAAATATCCAGCTGAAAAAAATTATAGTGTAAAATCTTAAGCTCTGCAAGTCGCTCATGTAAGAGCATCTGCTAAATGAATTCTTTACAGACAAATATAATTGGGTCCGTAGGGATTGACAGAGAGATTCTCGATTAATTTCTCCAAGGAATTTTTTAGTGGAGGGCAAGGAGCAGGGAGTTTTGGAATAACCTTGAATTTTGTTGTCGTGTCTTTTTGAGTCTGAAGCATCATTCTTGATCAGTACGTGCTCGGAAGAATTCATCCAATCAGAAGTATGGACAGAGATGAATTGTTTTGCAAAGCTTTGACAGCAGCTCAAAACTAGGCCAGTGCTATCTGCTGAATCACCTACACAATATGGTGTGTAAAATTACTCCCCTCCCCCCATGTTGTTGAGTACTTACTGAAAAATATCCAGATTTGTCATGTTGGCTCAGGAACTTGGGCAAAATTTAACATCACAAGATCTGGAAGGAGTTCTTAGGCATCAGCTATTTAAAATAAACATTTTTCCATTATAATTTAAAGTGCTGTGAGTGTTGAGGCAGCAGACCGGCAACAGCACAGGAAGGACCTCATGTAAGCAAATCTAGATTGATTTGTTTTAGTGCTGGGTGCTGGAGGTTTATTTTCATACCAGTTTGGAAAGTTTGCCAGTTTGCATTCTGCTCCTCGTGAAATCACCAACTGGACCTTGGCCCATGGCAGCAACCTTAGCCATGCATTATATAAAAAATATTATATAAAAAGGTTTTTTTTTACATGCATAGAATATAGCAAATAGCTTATGAACGTGTTAATTCCATGTTAATGCTTTCAACAAGCTGCTTGTATGCATGTCAAGTGTAATTTTCCCCATCTGTGACTGTGGTTTACCAGCAGATTAGTATTAATAATGACAACACAAACTGTGATTTAATCATGGACTGTAGTGTGTGAGTGGTTTACACTAACAATTTGTGTGTTTTTGTTGGAATATAATCGAGATTGTAAAAAAAATGATTGACTTTCTCAACAACGAAAGATGAAATTTTAAAAGATGGATAAAAACTGAAAGCTCAAGATGGACATACAGGTAAAAATATGCTTGTATAAAAGTGTGCAAAGGAAATGGGGGGATCCTCACCGTTGTACGATTTACAGTAAAATCACAATCATGTCTAATAATGCATAAGACTGGATTTTATGAAATGGGAATACAACAAAACTGAGTACAACCCCCAAAGGGTCAAACCACAGCTTTTGCTTGCAAATTAGCGCCCCTTGAGGTTTTCCACTCTCCATGTGCCGCCAGATCTTGTAAATTCTTCTGTCATTGAACAGGGTACAAGGATTACACAGGTTCTACTGTTCTGACCCTCACGGGCTGCCGTAGCTGGGCCAGGAGATCAGAGAAATAAACAGCCCATTTAAGTGATAAACAGTTCCATTAGTTCTCGTCTTGGTGCTGGAAGCTCATCCTTACATGTGATAATTTTATTTATTTGGGTGAGGGGGAAGAAAACTCTGTGAATAGGATCTGACAAACATGTAAGATGTAGAAATGTGAGCTTCCTAACCTGCTCCCAAGAGTTTTCAGCGACCACTTACTTGGGTAAAGTGACAGTTATGACGCTAATGCTAATCGTTCCAGAGTGTGGGGTTTCGCTTTGTCTGGCACTCTGATGGGGCTTAACCTTGCTCAGTCTCTGTCAAATAATCATTGGCATTACATTACAGTCGGGCATTCAGCAGACACAGTGTAGCAGAGCGACTCACAGTTTTACGTGGTGTACACACTGTCCGTTTGTTCGGCTAGATATTTACTGAAGCCGCTCAGGTGAAGTACTTTGTGCACCTGAACCTGGGCATTGAACCTGCAACCTTTGCATTTCAGTTCCCTAAGCATTATGCTATACTGCTGCCTCCAGCAATAGATGTTTTGCAGCACTATGCCTTGCAGCATATTTAAGGTGGTTCTTTTCTTAGACGAGCAGAGTAGCATGGAGCAACAGGTCTGGGCTATGCAAAACAACTTGCTCAGCCTCACTGAGGTAAAAACTGAAGGTAAGCAGGTTAAACTCACACGTCTTGTGATTCTTCAGTGACCTCTCGCTAGGCCAGGTGGGCACACCTACAAGGTTCATCAGCTGAAAAGATGCTGACTCAGCATTCCTCTGGCAGTGTTGCACGTGGACAGCGTAAAAAATAGCAAAGGCTACTTGTCATGTGAATTGGTAGGGATAAAAAAAAAAAAAAAAAAAAAAAAACATATATGCTCATAATTAAATTATTTACCACTTCATTGCTTATACTCAACCTCTCAAACCATGTCTTCATACTGTGGGTGTGTCACTAGATTCCAGTAATGCCTGGAAAGTTTTCATTTTAAAATTGTGCATATTCACGGTCAGAGTACTCAGCAGGGATGAAATAAGAGGCTCTTCATGTCCTTTCATGGTTTATATTTTGGGCAGTTTCTGCATCCGCTTATTTGTTTTGAATGGCACGACTTAAGGTGCCACAGACTAATGGCTCTGTTTGCACAATGGGGAAGCGCTGAGCCAGGAAAATGTGTTTTTGGACTGAGGTCCGACATGCATGGATGTCGGTGTGAGCAGCGTTAGCCCCTGTGTCAGCAAGCAGGTTCCAAAAACAAGTGTCTCCAAAGAAAACATAAACAAGGGAAAAAAAAAGGAGGGTGGGGGTTGGAAGAAAGAGCTGCTGCTGGTTAAAGGTCGGCAGGTGGGGGTCAAAGGAGACCCCCCCACACACACACAAATTGATCATGGTAATGGTGGGGGGGTGGGAGGTTGAGTGGCTGCTCTGTGCATGGAGACTGCTGGGTAAAATTTTTCACAGAAACTTTTTAATGCACATAGATCACATTGCATTGTAGTACATCTTACATGAAATTCCTGTATTGCATAGACATAGCCATAAACTCCGCAATAAAAACAGAAATTTTATTATGCGGAGCACAGAATGACAGAGACAAGTGCAGTATGAGTAGAATGCAATGGGGGGGGCATGGTGGGAATGCAGCCGGACTGGCACTTGAGGAGGCTTGTCAGCTGTGGGACCTGATGCATAGGGGAGCCCCTACCCCTCCTCCCCCCGAACCCCCAATCCTCCAGAGCAGAATGGGGTTCACTCCAGGGGGTTATTGTTTCAGCGGGTCCCTCATCCTCAGGTGGACCCCTACCTCCTGCACCTGTGTGTAATGAGCCCTGGCTTCTGGGTCCTGACCTCAGTTCTGACTGCATGAGAGAACAGAACTCCAGTGACCCCACGCCCAGGACAGAACGAATGGAACGAGCTGACTTTACTGTGAAAAGTGTATTCGGCTTGACCTCACACATTGATTTTAAACAAAACGGTGAATAATTCATACGCACTGTGTGTGCGTGCCGTACATGCACAACCAGACCCGAGCATCGCAACTGCAGCCTGCTCGTAAAGCTCGTTGCCATGGCTGTCTGCCAACCAAAATAAAATATACAATATTTGTAGAGGAAAATAAAATCTCTGTCAATGTCTGCGTATGTTGTACAAAGAAAATTCCGATCAGATTAAATCATTGATCACAACAAGTCCTCAGTTAGCTCACAAGCTAAGCGTGAACAACTGGGTCAGAAGAACTGGGAGAAGAAGCTAAATCCAGCACCTATAATGTAATCGTAGCTGGTAGTGTTTTTTGTTTTTTTTTAAGTGGTCTCGTGCAGGCCTTGGAAAATAACAACAGCAGCATTAACCGCAGTAGACCGCAGAAACCTTTTCGACACAATTAAGCATTCTCATGGATGTCGTTACTCTTTTAATGGCCGGCTCATAGCTTGAGGTGGATTGCGGGCCCTGCGAGGGAAATAAACCATGAAAACCGATGGTGGAAGCCGCAATATTTTTTTTCTCCTGAAAGAGCAATCGAATTAGATCTTATCTCGCGGGTCAGGGAAACACCGCGCATCTGGCTCCCACGAGCAGACGCGGCTGAACGCCAGCGAAGGGGAACACAACCCGCGAATAGAGTCATTTCAGATCATCTGCGCCTAAAGGTAGCGCTCTATGAAAATGGAAAAGCCTCCATTGAGCACTTGCGACAAATTGGGGTAAAAAAAAAAAAACTAAAATAAAATTCCCCCCTCGGGACCGTTTGGTAATGGTGTCACTGCTGACGAATTCCATGTGTTACTTCTTTTTTCTTTTCGTTTTTTTTCTTCAACCCAACCGACCAATTACAAGCTGCCTCATGGCATTCTAAATGAGCCAATCAAAATCACATCAGTTATGTTTCACTGTCACTCAAAGAGGTGAAGCTATTGGCAATGAGGCACTTACTAGAAACACTGACCTGGAATTGGAGGGGTAATTGCATTTATAATTCTATTTGTATCTGCCTTTTAATGTGGTTTCCTTTTAGGGACACTGCTGTTTACATTGATTTGTTTGTCTTGGCTAAATCACTCGATTTTCTCTGTCAGGTGAATCGACGGGTTCCTGTTTGAATCGAATGTTTATCACATTTCTTGTCTCTGAGACCTGTAGCTCCTTGTTCAACCCCAAACTCTTTTCGGCACTTCAGCCTGTCTCTGTACACTTCACGTCTTCACGTTTTCAAGCTGGCCTGTACAAGAGCATCTGTGAACTAGCTGTGATGTAATGAAATGCAACAAAAATGCAATTCAGTTTAGATTTAGGAGGAAGACTATGAAATATCACCTTCGTCCAATGGCCTGTGGGATGTCACTTTATCTTACAGATTAGTTTTTTATGGTCCTATAGTCAGCGAAGCGGACCGTTCAGAAACTCATTCAGAATAGATGGCAGAGCAGGGTTCTGGGTCACTTCAGTCGTTTGGGGGGGGGTGGTGGTGGGGGGGCATTCAGAGGGACTCTGTAATCAATGTGAGCCTGAAGATTAGTCTAGCACATTCACAGAGTCTCCCACATTCGCAGTGACATTTATTGGAAAGTTTATATAACAGCGAGAGGCAGCTAACAGCGTTTGCTCACCTTGCCCTCCACTCTCAGTAATATGCAGTTATGATTTTGAAAGTCATGTTCACTTATGCCTAATCTGTCTCAACCTTTTTTTTTTTTCCAACTCTGTCCCCAAAGGGAAGCGTGTTTTCATGCATTACTTCTCTGATTGCTCAATAAAGTACTCTTCAATTCCTCTCCATTTTTTATCATACTTTTAAGCTAATTATTTCCTGTATTGGTGGCAAATGAGCACTGAATGTTCCCACCTGTAGGAAAGGAGCATATTCTGTTTCTTGTTCTGTTTTATAGTCATGATGTAGTTTTTTTTTTTTTTTTTTTTTTGGGGGGTCTCCTTACATAAGTGTGACTAAGACATGCCTCAAGACGCTCAACATTCCCATGTGGACCTGCACTAACTGTAGGTAAACTGTGACTGCTGCCATGACATCAGGCTTGTGGAAGGTCAGCCATTGGTCAGATTCCCTCCAAACTGCAGACACACCACCAATTGGCTGTCGGAGGATGACAAAGTCAGCATATACTCAGTTCATTGCATCCACAGGCGCCTGTCCTGACCAGGAGTGGCTAAAAGAGAGCAATGAGACTGTTGAACTTAACCACCTTAACCCTTATCTTTTCCCAGTGAGGCGTTGCCAATTGGTGCCACTGTGGACCTCCATCCATAGCTAGTAATGGTACAGCTAGAGCTGTAGCCCCCAGTCAAAAGGCTCACATCTGCTTCCCAAACAGAAATATTATGCATGAGCCATGGGCAGCCATGACATATTTCACTTGTACCTCTTCTCTGGTTGAGGTTATGTTTGAATACCTGTCTTCCAGCATCTGTCTTAAACTCTGCTGCTGTAACCAGGCATGTAACTGAGAGACACAGGACTAACACACAGGGCCACGGTTGGGTTGACCGGGTAGAAGAGTGTCCTTGCCATAGGCTCTCCATCTGCCGTCAGTGAGGCACACCAACGCGGGAGACGAATCTTTGGGGTTGTGAGAGGCGGTGAAAACAGCCGTTCCAAGACACGCTCACCAGCCCTCCAGAGGAATCGCTTCTCGCAAAATACCTGCGTCTTTTCATATGTTTAAGCTACTCTTATTTATCTTTTATTTAATAAGGTAATGCCACTGAGAATGTCATCTTTGTCAAAAAGAGACCTGGCTCAAGTAGCAGAACTATCTCCAAGTAAGAGACAATTTACACAGATATCATAAAAAACAACATTAAATAATATGGAAGCATCAACATTGAAAACATAACAGGCAACAATATTAATTAAGGCAAGTACACATGTCAGCTACAGATTTGTCAATCAATAAAATATTTATATCCAGGGACATGTGACAGTCAGAGCCTACTTTTTCCACCATTACGCCTACAGCTTTTATAGCTCTTATGTCATTAGGTGGTAGTGTAGTTTAATGGATCAGAAACTGAGATTGTAAATGAGAGGTTGCCAGTTCAAATCACAGTTTGTAGGACTGCCGTTAAACTCTTGAGTTAGATATATATAACCAGATTTGTTTCAGTAAATATCCAACAGTATAAATGGATTGAATGCTTACCAAAATGTAAGCTGTATTAATCATTCTGGCTTAAGTGTGTTTGCTAAACGCCTAAAATGTTTTTTTTTTTTACATTAATTTTTGAATGTATAAGAATATAAGCTGTTTAAGTCACTCTGGATTAAGAGCGTCTGCTAAATGCCGTTAAGTAACATAAATGTAATTTTGTGATTTCCCCTCTTTTGCGGATGTGAAGGGGCACACCCATGAGGAGGCACAGTTGTCGTAGAGGCCTGTGTTAAGATGTTTAGTCTAACAGGATTGAAAATGTGCTCGGAGCCGATCGGATCTGTGGTCGGGAAAGGTGATTCATCGTGAAACGCACCTCCGAGCCCTCAGACTTGGGCAGGTGCTCCGGACGAGACAAAGGGCCTCTGTGTCTATATCTCCATCCCCCTGATCTAGCTGATAAACATGCGCTCATTAGTCTCCAGCCTCCAGCCTTCCCACAATCCTCTGCTCTCCCATCAGATACAGAAGCTCAGTGTTGGTCAAGGGGGGGGGGGGGGCAGGGATTGTGAATAACTGCCTTTCAGCAACCCCCAGATCCCCCCTTTCCATTTCCACTTTTCTTTACAGATTACCCACGTAAAGAGGTAAATTTTCCTGAGAGCGGTTTCGTACCGTTATCTTTTGGATAAAGTGATATTAGTACGTTGGTGTGATCGAGCCGAAAGGCAGCAGTACATTCTCAAACATGATTGGCTGTCTCTGCTCAGCGGAAAAGGCCTTAGGTTTACAACGGTGCCTCTACAAGACAATCTGTAGTTGGTTTCTTACTGTTTATTTTAATTAGAATAAGATCTAGGACAGTGGTCCTCCGTTCTCATTTTGGAGAGCTGCAGGGTCTGCCGGTTTTTGTTGTTACTCAGCGCAGGATTAATTAAAACAGTCAATTACACAGTTAATTTACCTGACTTGGTTTTGGAATTTAAAGAGGGCGAAAAAAAAAAAACTTCCTGTGTTTCTCTGGTGTCCAGATATAGGAACACTGATGTAAGACTTGAATACCTTTACAACACAGATTTTTCTTGTGTGTGTAAAGGTCGATAAACATTCTCGAATAATTACAGGATCTTGTAATTTGTTGAAAGGTGCAACAACTGATTTACACCTGGGATTTGAACTGGCAACCTCACTGGTTATGGTCATGTTTATGGTCAGTCCAGGTACTTAACCACATTACTGCAACATACGAAGCAAATTCATCAACAGATAGAACAAATGTCTTGTTGCACCCAGAAAATGATGAAAGAAAGTGTTACAAAATCAGACAATAGAGCTCTTCTTGATTTCGGTCCCTATTAACTGCGGCACATCCCCCAAGTAGTAATTTGTTGTACCCCAGTAAATGATCATGAAAAATAACTAGTTTTTAAAAATGTATCATAAATTGCAAGTGTGAGGATGTGGGCACTGGGGGCCTGTGTCCCAGCAGTGCTAAAAGTCTAGCGACATCCCTGTCTCGTAACATTACTACAGTATCGATTATCCTTAATAAAGTAATTCTGTACGATGCATATGTCATTTATTTATACATTCTCTCTACTGGTAACAGAGAAACGGCTACATGAGATGTCTAGTGTTGGTTTGACCTTTGAATGAGCAGGGACGGTCTTGCAGGCTGCAAATGTTTCAGGATGTTAAAGTCCTTAGCTGTGTGTGTTTGGTCAGGATGAATCCTGACGTGCCGCGATAGCGTACGTGGTTCACAGGGCTGGCCGCTCATCGGGGCTTATCTGCAGACCGCTTCCAGGGGACGTTTTTATCACGGCCGTGGCGTGTACAAACTCAAGAGGCTGACAGCGCCGTGACGGTGTGTGCTGTGTAAACACTCTCCAACACTTTCTCAGAGGTTTCCGCCTCTGGCCTTTACCCTTGCAGTTTATTTACCTTTCGTATCCTGCCCAGCACCACAGCCGCTTCTTCACGCTGTTGTTGTTGCAGAGATGATTCTGTTTAAGTGGACCATAATTGGTCGAGAACTAACATAAAAACATTTGTCAAAGACTTTAATTGAACAGTTAGATGTGTAAACAAACAAAGTCTTTTTTTCCTGCATCTCGAAAACAAAAATGGCTCGATGGTTCATCCCTCGGGACCAGAAGCCGAGACTCAGGAGGACATTAATACCTCCAGCGTACCTGAGATTTCCCAGATGCAGTCTCATTACACGGAACCCGAAATCTGCTCTGTACCTTTGCCGTTTTGGCGGTGGCACAGCAGGACTTCGAATATCAGCGTTAAGCGGTGGATAATGGCGGCTAATGAAGGACTTGATAACACACCTGCAGGTTGGCTTAACAAGTGGAGGCGGTCTCCACGGACACAAGCGCAGTTGAAGAATAGGGATTGCCGAGACTTCAGGTCGAGGAAGGCGGGCTGTCCCGGACCAGCTGGCAGAGGGGTCCAGGAGATGGCGGATGCAACGCAGCCAAGAATTGCATGAATGTCGACTTGCAGGAGGAGCTATTGTTCCAGCCCACAGTGAGCCCTGGGAAGTATTTTCAGGCAGGAGGGAGAAGACTTTAAAGAAATAGATGGAAACGTCCAGGGGGAAATGCACAGAAGTAGAACATCAGATAAGACTGTAGCACAGCCACCTTCTTGTGCATCCTTATCTTGTATGAGGCATTACTTGGTCCACTGCCTGCAACTTCTTATGCCCAGAACCAAACCAAACTTTACCCAAGTGCATTATTTTGTATGCTGATATCTGCCCACAGATCACTGAAGAGGGCATCTGCAGACACTCACAAGATCCGCACAAGATGTGTTGATCTTTTGGCATAGGATGTCTAATTAACTGTCACATTTCTAGGGGTGGAAATTTTTTGATCTATTGTGACTCACCAATATGACGCAAACCTAGAAGGTAACTACAAACTACCAGAGAGCCACCAGCTCATTAAAAAAAGCCATGTTCATACATTCGATAAAAGTCTACCAAGTTATGCTCCAGGTTTGTTATTCGGTATAGTATTCCTATTTACTCTGCAGGGAGAATGTGTGATTCTGCTTCTCAATTATGAATGAATACATTAGGTGTTACAAAAACTTTTGTGCCGTATCTGCTGATCAGAAGAGGAACAAGAAACCTTTGATTAGATTAGATTAGGGAGAATGAAATAAAAAATGGCTTATGTTACCCCATGCTACTTTTGGACTCACTGATATGAACCAATCATTGTGGTTTGCTGTGTGGAGCAAAACCATTTCGATTTGTTCAAGTCAGTGATTGACAGATCCTTTTTAGCTCTGCCCACTGAGAGATTCAAGAATCCTCACTAATACTTTTGAATGCTCACAGGTGACTTTTTTGAAGCCCAGGGGCCTGTCACCTGAACTGACCTGTTGCATGGGGGGCAGCCTGTAGTCTAGTGGCTAAGGTACATGACTGGGACTCTTGAGGAGAACACCATTGCTGTTGGGCCCTTGAGCAAGGCCCTTAACCCCACATTGCTCCCAGGGGAGATTGGCCCTTGGTTAGCCTAATCAACTGTAAGTCACTTTGGATAAAAGTGTCAGCTAAATAACTATAATATAATGTAATGTAATGCAATGCATGGCCACCAAGCAGTCAGCAGCAAAGCGGTTATGACATGCTTGCGGGTTGAAGCCATTTTGTAAAGCTGTGGAGAGATTCTGCCCAGGCCTTGCAGCAAATGGACCTCAGTAATAGTCGGGGGTTTCCAAGAGCCAGCGGCCTTCAGCCACCACCCTTTATTGCAGACTGTAACTAACAAAGCACGTCCCTTCACAATGCATTCTGCTGGCTCTCTCACAATGCCACAGATCTGGGTGTTGCTGGCTTGAACACAAAGCGATGTTAGTCAATCTGAAATAGCTCTTATTTTAAGTAGACATTTATTATTGTCAATACTAATCACTTGCAGAAAATCTGATGGTAGTCATGGCCTATGAATTAAGTTTATATGGGTAAACACACACAAGAAATGAAACAAGCCAAGAATCCCACGTTCACATTTTTTTTTTTTTTTTTTTGTAAAAACTAAGCATACTGAAAACATCTTCAGATTACACACTCTGGTGCTCTATTTTAATAGTCCAATCTCATGGTGCAACAGTCAAAATAGTCCATTCCCTTGAGTAATTGCTACCAGGCTGTTTTGAAAACTCTATGGCATCAATGTCACACAAGTACAATGTGACAGTAATGGTTACCTTCAAAACTGCTATAAAATGAACTTTGCCCTGACACAAATTTGGGGTTTTCAAATCCATGATGAACCAGTTATTCAATAAAACTTTTTTATCCTAGTGCTGTCAAAATAAAAATAGACTATCAGAATAGAGTCCGTATTCCCGTTTTCTTCCCCATTCTAAAATAGTTTCCACAGAGATGTTCCCATCATGATTTAGGCATAATTTAGGGAGGTATGATTATTTAAAGTTAAAATTCACAACAAATAATGATATTCCAAAGTCCTGAACTATTGCAGTGTTTTTTTTACCAGAATAATACTGTTTTGTTTATAACTGAATACCTAGCTCATCTCAAATGAAGTGGCTTACCTCCACAAGAATAGCAAATAACTCCCCCACCACCACCACCCCACCCCACCCCACCCCACCATACCCCTGTCTCCTCCACAGTGTGTCCTTTCCAGTACATTGACAGTAAATATAGTTGCAATTTGAGGAAATTAAAATGTATTTCCTCTCCTCTACCCGGTCCCAGCACCTGTGTGTTCTGCTCTGCCTGACAGCGGCGGTGTTTCCATGGCGAGTATCCTTGGCGCTGAGGCTTCTCTCTCTCTCTCTCTCTCTCTCTCTCTGCTCTGTGATTGGTCGTCTCACTCCTCAGGCTCATAACCTTTACCCTAGCAAGACCAGCTTGACCCTCTGATGTGCGATAAGCCCACCCAGTTTTCACAGATACAGTTTTGCCAGTGAACCAGTTACTTTAGTTTGCTGCTCAGACCGTAGGCAGCTATTAAAACAAACTTCGCCACCAACCTACAATATAACCCTGGCAGAAATGTGGTACAACCAACTAATTTACTGGACACAAGCTGCAACACTGTTGTCCACACAGTTGATTGAGAATATATCCGATCAAAAACTATAATGTTAGTTTAAAAAATAACTTTTTTTATTGACTATTATGAAAGATTTCATTTAGGTCTAGGGTTTGGTATTCCAGGGATCTCTGCCTCTGTGACCACATGACATGGCAAGCTGAGGCTGTTCCAATCTTTCATAAATCCTTGTAAAATACAGCACAAATTCATAAGCCATTGTATTAAAATGGAATTCTATTAAAATAAGGAAAGTATGCTAAAAAAACGAACTAAATCTCATGGTATGTTTAATATTCAGAGTGTTTTTGCCCATGCCTTATCGTTCTCCAGCTGCCCTTTTTAGCCCGCATCCAGCTGCAGTCGCCTGCCCTGCCGCGGATGCTGCGCTGGCTTTAGCCTCTCTCCGGCTCCACCTCGCCTTTGCTGCAGTGCAGGCCGAGCGGCAGCTGTGCATGTCAATGCTCGGGTCCGCGGGATTTAGCCGTCGCGTTGTGGCGCGGCAGCTTCTTGAGATTCCACTCAGGCGCGCGGTGAGGAGCACAGCGTTGCTCGCCCGGTACGACAACATTCACAGTTAGACTAAATTACAGACTGCATATCGAGAATCCCGATCATGTTTTTTTTTTCTTCATTGAACGGCTGAGTTGCAAGTATTTAAATGTGGAATCTGACCTGTAGTCTTTACGCATGTCTAGTAGTTCTCTGTCCTCACTGCGAGGCGAAGGAATTAACAGATATGAGGACCTGATTGAGTCAACCTAACCATAGGTGCTCAGATTTGCTTTTTACCATTTAAAGTGTTTTATTAAATTATTCAGGCACAATACATTGTTTTATACATAAATGACTTTTTGCAATAATACATTAGTGAGAAAACAAACACCAATGCAACAACATACTAATTCCTGTGAACATTTAGTAAGAATTCAGCGTGTGATACTAAACATGACAATTTGCCATTTAATCATACTTGAGACAGCATGTCCATTCACAGAAATGCTCATGGCCGCTGAGATATATTCACCTGTTCTATCCCACTGCATTGACAACAGAGAATCAGTACCTGTCCTCACTGTGATGGGAGACCATCACCATTACGCTTTCAGCAACTCATTAAGATTTTTCTGCCTCTTATATAATCAATCACAGCATAGTAAAACATAATCACTTTGCTGTGTAGTCAAAGTGTATAGCGCAGTCACTTAAAACTCTAAGCTTTGGCTACTTACTTTAGCTATAATTTGAGGGCAATATCTGACCTTTTCAGAAGTTTCACATTTATGCACTGTCTTACTCACAGCCTTGTCCAAATAAGCCCTTTATATCGTTACGCAACATTATTCTTAGATGTTCTAGTTGTTCGTGTAAATTTACCATGCCCCATAAACCTGGAATGCGCATCCAGGATCGGGTGTGTAATTCGTCTCGCCACTAGACGCTCACATTGCCACTGGACACTAACCCATCTGATAGGGCATCTACATTTGTGCTAAAGTTTCCTGCAATCTGATTGGTGTAATTTCTGAGGGGTGGATTTGCATACCCTTTAGGACATGTAGTTGGTCAGCAGCGGTAACTGACTGTTGTTTGATTGTCTCTTGAAGCTGGACTTATACCACATTAGAGAGAGAACCTACTTAGACTCATAGTTATGATGTCATAGTCATGAGCCGGATCATTGAGGCTATGACCAGTAGAGTGAATGGTTCACATACCTGTGAATGTGGTGTTGTCCTTGGCTCCCTGCAATCTGATTGGTGGAATGGTGAATGCTTTCCTAGGCTTCCGGCAATCCGATTGGTGGAATGGTGAATGCTTTCCTAAGCCCTCCTGCAATCTAATTGGTGGAATGGTGGATGTAGTCAGCTGGGGCAGCTTGCCATCTCAGAATTAATCTGATGTGGTTACTGCCTTTTGGTTTCATAACACTTTCCAGAAGCGTGGGCATGAGTTGCAACCATATCAGAGCAAGATCTAGTCAGGCTGATAGTTATGATGTCATAAGGCCTAACAATTAATGCTCATAGCAGGCCCTAACAAAGCAGGCCACTGTTTGTATTAGCTGGTCTTGTGTAGAACAGATTACAGTACAAGCAAATGGGGACATTGCCCTAACTTTACTCTTGAATTTTTTTTCCTCTAAAAAGTATAAAATTGATTTTACTGTACCCTCCTTGTCTTCACCGCTTTGTACTTGACTGTTGGAGGGTGGAAAATGGGATTTCACAGACACAGCCCAAAGTAAAGAAGCATGCATTATCTTGTGGCTGGCTTTTGGTTTGTACACTCAGCTCAATTCCAAAGAGCCTTGGAACATTTTTCGGTTTTTTTGTTTTGTTTTTATACTCCTCTTGAGAGGTGTGAGGTCTAGTAAATCCTCTGTGCTGTCCCACTGAGCAGAGAACTCTAACAGGATTACTTGAATGAGCTCTTGGTGGCAAAAAGCAAAAGCCTCAAGTGGTTGTGTTGCCTTTTGTGGTCTTTCCAAACCATAAAACTATAACAGCATATGATGAGAAAAATAGGCTATTCAGTCCAACCAGGCCCATCTTTTACCTTTTGCCTTCAGAGTATCCAGTACTGCATCAAGCCTGGACTTGAGCACTGCCTCAAATACATGACCTGGCAACCCATTCTAACCATTGACAACTCTTAGTATAAAAAACATACTGCCTCATATCAGTATACAGTTTATGCTTCACTAAATTCCATCTATGCCTCTTAGTTCTACAATACCCGCCTCCTCTAAAATGCACTGCAAAAGCTGTCTGTTTTTGGCATGGCTTGTTACCAGGATAGAAGGGGTAGGCTTGAGTTTTGGATGGGGCAGGGAGGGGGTTAGATCATGACCCTTTCATCATGACTGAGGAAGTGTTTCCTATTGACTCAGATAGTACTTCCTGTAGGTCACCACCCAGAGTGCCTCAGAACCTCCCGCCCATCTGGACTTGCCACGGATGTCATATTTTCATTTCCTGTATAAACACAGCCTGGGCTTGGGTATCCTCTCGTTAAATGAACCCATTGTTCTCAGGTCATTCGTTCTAAGCTTTTAAGGTTTTTGTGTATGGGTGTGCGTTAGTGGGTTTTGTAGCCTAACTGCATTCATCAAGGTGTATCTTGACCCAGAACCAAAATACAACAATGTTTAGGAAAGTGCGCAGCCAGCTGTGTTTTAGTCTGGTGCAGGTGTCAAGCCTTTGATGGGGGAAAAAGAACTACAACAACAGTGGTGGAAAAAACTACAACTCCCAGTGTTCAGTGGGACTGTCAAACTGTCAAAGGTGTGAGTGAGGGAGCCTGCAGACCGTCCACACTGGTTGCGCGGGAGACACACTGGTATGACTGCGTCAGCTGCGCAGCCCCCCTAGTGGGCTGCAGAGTGAAGAGGCAGCTGGCAGGCTGCGCAGAGCAGAGAGGGAAAGGCAGATGATGGATCGAGGTGTCAGCAATTTGCAATCAGGAGCAACGCAACGCAAACGATCAATAGAGGCCCCCCCATGGGGCCAAGGCCTGTGGTCCTCGGCGCACCGACATCTCAACTGGGGGTGCTGATGGCCCCCCAGCCAGCTGTCTGTGGCTTAAATTAGGGGCCATGTGTTTCAAAAACTCCAGGGAAAGCAAGGGCTTTATTGAGATGTATTGTTCTGCTTGCTTAGCCTCACCCCCGGTTTCTTTCTCTTTTTTATTTTCTTATTTATTTATTTATTTTTTTAGACTTAGTCTTGCTTATTGTTTTGTGCATTATGACTAGCCAAAGATAAGATGGATTGTTCTGTTCTTGTCATTATGTATCTTTACTTTTTAATATGCTGAGTTGTTGATGAATTGTGGAGGGGAAATTTCCGGTCCATCACACTGGGAAGCTGCCAAGTCTAATCTCAGTATTGGAAAGAAAGACAGGGGGAAGGGTGATAGATTGGGGGAAAACAGTGGCAATACTTGTGAATATTTAACAAGTTTTTTCCCATATCAACACAGGTTTTGGGGTCAGAAAAGTGGGGTTACCCATAGACTGCCCACACCTGTTCTGTGGAGCTGGGGGAGAGTGGGGTGGGGATGCACTTTTTATTGAGAAGTTCTGCCTTTTAAGGCTCCAGCTGTTTTTTTTTCTTCTCTCTGACAGGAGAGCGTATCTCAGCATTTAAAAGTTCTCGCGGTGTCGTTCTGGCCCAGAGACTGCAAATTGCACGGTCATGTTTTTTGTTTTTTTTTTTCCTTGTCTGCATGGGATTTGAGCTTTGTGTGAGACTGTTGTAAGGTCTTTTAGGGTGTGAAGGGAGTGTTTTTTTTTTTTGTTTTTTCCAAAAGGCACATTTTCAAAAACCATCGCCTGGTACCTGCCGAAAAACTGAAGCTACCTCTGTGGGAAGCATAATGAAGGTGAAAGGTCACATGTGGTCATTTGCTCTGTTTTTGTGTGGGAGGTGACGAGCGAAAATAGACCGCTTTGGGGCTCCGGAACCGAGCGAAAAGGCATACTGTCAGCAGACCGAAGCCAAGTCGATCCGTACTCTAAACATAGCCTCAGGGAGACAAAGCAAGGAACCCCCCTTCTATAGTGAACTGCAGTGACTTGCAAAAAAAAGAAAAGAAAAAAAAAAAGTCTAGGTTTACAAAACAAACACCCTTTGCACAAACAAAACGAGTGGGAATGGCGAGCAGTACTCTTGTTTTACAGCTTGACAGCTGTTCAACAGCTTGGTTGACCTTTCTTGTGCAGAGTGAGTGTACACAAGCATATGTGCATGTGTATGTTTGCGAAGAGTGTTTTTTTTTTTTTTTTTGAGGCCTCCTCGTCAGCACTATTTCCCCTCCATTTACGCCTATAAGGTCAGTTTCAGAGCCGCACGCACAAACATCTGCACTCGCGGAGTCCCGTTGAGTCGATTACCGGAGAGCCTGTCAATGGGGCAACGTGCCAATGCCTCATTACACCACCTCCATTTGGTCTGCACACCTTCTCCATTTTAATCGCAAAGTAGGGCCGAGGCTAGCAGCTAGCCTTTCCTCATTCAAAACATCCCTGGAGTAGGTCTTGGGAGGACATAAACTCCAGAAAAAAAAGGTTGATTGGGGAAAAAATACACACATTTTTAGAACACATATATCTATTAAGGGCCATTCTCCTTGTGAGATTGTTGCGGTGCATTTAAAAAAGAATTGTCTTTCAGATAGCTAGAACTATTATTGTTTTTTAAAGACAACTTAAAAGTAATGTTGATTTGGTATGTGTGTGGCAAGATTAGATATTGAAAATTTGGCAAATAATTACCATCTGTACCTTTTATGGGTTCATGGGTTTTTGTCGTATGCATGTGGGATGCAAACAAAAACAAATTCATCAGGAAAGAGTGATTGCAAGCATGCACTGTGATGTTCAACGGTGGATACAATATCATACAAAAACAATTCCTGAAATGCAATGAATCACTCTTTGCGTGCCATCCCCCAACTAGCGTACACATTCAGGAATACACAACAGTTAGTCAGAGCTAATGCGCACTGATTGAAGCGAAAAGTCCTCGGTTTTTCTGCATTTGTGAGAATGCAAACGTCATTGCGGTCAACGGCAACGTTGTAGTAATGAATAACACCCACACTCAGACGATGAAGGGCTTATTCCCCTGTGTGGGAACTCGAAAACGAAGAGTTTATTTGTCACGCAATCTCATCTTTTTCAAACAGCAATCCCTAACTGCAATCCTTTCAGTTCTCAGCACAACAAAAGTCATTTATTCTTCTAACTTCAGCCCCACCCTCCCCAAAAAAAAAAAAAAACTAATTGTGCCAGGCTCTTGTATTTCAACAGAGGTAGTTTTTTTTGCAGGAGTTGATGGTCAGACTTTTCTATTGTGGGCGGTGGGTTTAGCATGGGGCGAGAGTGTCAGAGCCCGAAGCCAGCTCTTCGCAGGGTAAACATAGCCTATAGTGGAGCGCCAGTCGATCGGGCCGCTGTTGGAGCCAGTCACAGCGTGCACGGCGGTAACTGTACTCCCCATACTTTTTTTATGTTCTGCTGACTGGTCTGCGAAGCAGCTGGGCCATACATTGACCTCGTTCTGAGAGAAGGAGCTGTCCCTCTATAAAGAGGGGTGGGGTGGTTGGCCGCCAGTGGTGGTGGAGCCTTGCTAATTAAAAACTCTGGATAACCCCTACGCTCAATGTCAGCGTTGCCCGCAACACTTCAGGTTAAATAATGGGCTCCCTTGCCACGAAAATATCTGTTTTTATAAGGAAAATGGGGCTGTTCATTATGAGATATAGCAGCAGTGGGTGGTTTTGTTTCTTTTTTTTCTGTCTTTCTCCCCTTCTTCTTTCCTTCCCTCTTCTCTCTGAGCGCATTAGCGGACTTAGCTGTCACATGTTATTGGATCACATCGACATTCAGGTGCGACACATAGCAGCAGATACGCGCGGCCTGTCTGATCCCCCCCTCTGATTTTAATTGGCTTTTATTTAGAGTTACCCATACTACATCAAAAAAGAGTAGAGGATTAGCCCACTCGATCAAATCACAAACCCATCGTAAAGCAGTGGGCTTTCTGACAACCAATTAATCTTTCTGTTTGTTACATTTGGACGGGAGGAAGGAGAGGCAAACCAGCAATACAGGACACTGATGAAAGACTTCCTGAAGTACTGCGCCAGCGCTGGCCAGAAGGAGATACTCACATGTTCATTTGTGGGGAAGAAACGGTCACGGTTAAGTTTAGTATACAGTATGTGGTCCCCACGCCTCGTCTCAGTGTTAGAATTATCTCCGGTGCATGTGGAAGAACAAAAATAATTTATTTTTTGACTGGGTGATCTTGAAGTTTTAATAGATGACAAGAGTTGTTGGGATGAAATTGAAGATGACATTCAAATGGGTTCCATAAATAGCCCTGTTGCCTGGATACGGAGCAGGCTTCAGGATTCCATGGGAAACAGCTGACTGGGTAGTTAGTGATTGCAACTGGTGTCACTACCCAGTATGCAAGGCTGTTGATTGGATTTTCAGCCCTTCCTTACCTTTTAATGCACTTACCAGCCTTTTATAGATGACGCTTTTGGATGGATATACCACCTACAAATGAAGACAGCTACAAAGTAGTGTTGCAAAAGCAGTAACCCCTTTGTTAAAAGAAAATAGGCTGATGACAAAATGATTTTACTATTTTAGAAACAAATCCTGATCTCCTTTACATTTCATTGTGGAAAAACAGAGTGTTTTTGCTTGTAAAATCAGATGTGATTTTCGAAAACATTTTGGATGGTCTAATAACCAAGAGATAAATGCTATTATTCTTAAAGTCTCAAGTACATCATTTACTTTTCCTTTTCTTCTTCCCTGTATATAGCTGATATATTTAGTTTCTTATTATATTGATTTTTGTTACTTAAGTTTGCTATTTGCACAGTTACAGGAGTTGTTGCAACCCCATTTGGCTGCTGTTGTAAATGCACAATTATGCATGTGACAAATAAATCTCTTGAATGTTGAATCTTTCAAAGGCAAGACGAGCCCAAGTTGTCCTCTTCCTGTCACAAAGCATTTTGCTGGTGCACTGAAGTTGGTTCTATGTGACTGCTGCTAAGCTGAATGCACTGGGTTATGATGACAGAGAGAGAGAGAGATGAACAGCATCATTTACTTTAAAAAAATGTCTGCAGTGAAAACCAAAAAGAAAACCAAAAAAAAAAAAAAACCTTGTGCTTTTCATAAACCCTAGGGATGTCCATCTGGGCTTGTTTGGCCATTGGCAGAGCGATTGAACCGCATGCCAGTAAATGCATGCTTGGGTCGCCGTGTTGGCATGGGGGGGTGAGATGGAGAAAAAGAGATAAGATAGGGAGCAAGCAGCAAGACATATAGAGTAAGGAAAAGATAGACAGGATGGAATGAGTTCTCCAATGGAGGGTGGGGTCTCGTGGGGGGGGTAAAGGTTTGTCTGAAGAGACGACCATTACACGTCGCTAAATGGCACTGTTGGGTCGACTGAAATAGCACACACTTACTCCCTCCCTCCCTCACTCAATCGCTCACTCACTTGCTCAGACCTGACGGAGACAAACCATTGGATCCGAGTTAAGAGCTTTGGAAGCCCGTGGCTCAAAACCAAGGGACCCACACTAAATATTTAACTGCTTTCACCGCATGGGGCCTATTTGTCCGCAGCCCCCCCCACCCCTCTTTGCTGCCGACAAGTGGGACAAAAAATAGCCTCGTCCTGACTTAGCTGTTAAATGCTCCACCTGGGGTAAAAATATATTGGACCTAACAATAGCGCGAATGACACAGTGGTTACATGAATGATATATTAACAGACCATGTGAAATAATTTTTTAAGGATGAGTCCTTAAGCTTTTTCTCCCTCCGGTGTACGTGTGGAAAATATAACATTTTGTTCTTTCGTTGGCGAGATGTGCTCAGGGGTGCCGTGACTCATGAAAATTATATTTAACTGGGTTTGTGGGGGGAAAAAAAGAAAGATGACGTATAAAGATGGGGTTTGTCGTGCCGTGTGGAAGCACAGGTATGCCTGCTATATTTTGCTTTAAATGGGCAATACGCAAGGCTTTTTTCATCCATGTGCTGCTAAATAGCCTTATTTAAATCAGTGGAGATTAGAGAATGAGTTTCGGGAAGAAAAAAAATTTGACGCCCGAGCTCATGACTATGTCTTCCATACCTGCGTTATAAGGCCCCTGTTGCTAATCAAGGGGAAGTGGGGGCAAAGGCCCTCAGTGCCCGTTTGGTTAAAAAAAAGTACCCTCCTGGGTGCCCCTACACATGAGAAAACATGCTGAAATGCCCTCTAGAGTTGCCCTTTCGGTGGAGAAAGCGTGATGAAGTGCCCTACGCCTGGCCCACCCCCTCAGACAGCCTGAGCACACCACTGCTCCACCTATTCAAACCCTGCAGGTGTTCAAGGACCAATCCGCTTGCAATACAGGGGAGACGTGGCATCAGCAGGTAGCGTGGCCCCTCACTTGCAGTGTGTGTTTTTCCCAGTGATAACGTGATGAGAACAGGCCTTAAACAAGCTCACCATTTAAACTAGGAGAGTATCCAGTACTGCTTTAAATCCGGACTTGAGCACAGCAAGGGTCTCTGCCTAAACTTCATGACCAAAACATCAGCCAGCTTTAGTTATCTTTTTAGTTTTCAAATGTTTTGCTCAAAGTTTGGTCCCCCACTTCAAAAATCCCTCCCACGCCACTGATTCCCTTCCAATAACACACATTGTTCATATAAAAGCCATGTAACAATGAAGCAGTTAGATGACTTCCTGATTATGCCCCCACACACACACATACACACACACTTCGAAAGGAACACCCTGATGCTTGTTAGCGTGAAAAGAGACCCTCGAAGTGGAAGTGCAATCACAAAAAAATTAGTCAGACTAAACTCTACAAACAAACAAGGGAAAAGGAAACAAACATAAACAAACCCTCTTCACACAGGAGATGAGTCCACACCCTCCCTCTGAGTATCATAGCCTCGGAATTGTTAGTCACATGGGCGGCAAGACCAAAAACGCTCCATATGACTCTCCATATGTTCCCCCACGAGTTTCTCAGGCGTATCTCTCTTTCTATACGTGTTTTTTTACAGCGTGATTAATGAGATGTATTTCATATCTGGCTTCTGTTCAAGCTATCCTTAGGTAACCTATGTAAATCTGCAGAATGATGGCCCTTTAGAATAGTTATATGAGTGGGGTGCTTTTTATTATTATTAAAATGTCCCCCCGCTATATTATATTTTTGTGTCATTGGGGATATTCGATCTCGATAAAGCTGTAGGATGCCACGCTAGAAGGCAGGCAAACTGAAGGGGGAAATGGCTGTCACTGGGCGAAAGGGATGTGGGAGATGAGAACAGACAGGGCCTGTTAGTGATATCCCATGCCGGGGAGCGGCGAGCCGTGCAAAAAAAAAAAAAAAAAAAAAAAACGTTTTTCTGTTCAACCCGGAGCATAAAGAGAGCGTTGAGTAAACGCAGGTTTTCTGCGCAGATCCAGCTCCCCGAGCCGAGACAAGCGCGCGATTATACACCCGCTGCCTGACCGTTTTGTAGTGCAACGGCGGTAGGAGGAGAGCTGGAGAGAGGTGTTTTTTTTTTCCTTCTCCTCCTCCCAGGCTGCCAAAAGTGTACATCTGTCCCCGCTAGCTAGATGTTACATGCTGCTTATCATTAATCGCGAACCCCTGTTGTCAGCGATGGCAGTGGTAATAATTTATTGATTAGTCCCTTCACACTTCGCCGTGGATTCATTATGCGGCGAGAGAGTAACCGCGAACTGATTTGTTTTGAACGCCGTGACAGCAAAGACAGCCTCCCACCTACGCAGACCCCAGTGGGCCGTCTGATCCTACCTGCTGGTGGCCAATCAGGTTTTCCGCTCCGGGCTGAAAGCATCAGATGGGTGATGTCACAGATTCTGTAGAATCTTTGGCAGTTACTCAGGCTCCAGATTCATAAAACTGAAAATTCCATCACACCGTTTTTTTTTTTGACTTGCCCGTTACTAAGGTCCTGATTTACTGAAGCAATTAATTCATGCAAAACTGTTTTGATGGTGCAAAAAGATTAAGAGTGCATGTGATTGGTTGAGGTAGTTCATTTGCTCCAATCAAAAGTCATGACACTGATTTTGGCATGTGCAAAATTTTTTTTAAAACATTCCATTATGGGATGAAAAACAATTCAATGGCTATTGGCGTTCAATAGGCAATATAGGAACAAAAAACCCCTTTTACCAAACAGAAGATGCTGTAGTTAAGAAGCAGAGCAGACAGAAGGGAAGAGACACATGAGGTTGGGGTCTGAGTGGGTCTTAAGATTTAGGGGTGCATGAAGAGGGGTGCAAAATTTGTCCATTCTTAACTGTAGGTTCTGCAGAGTGAATATTGAGTGCAAAGGTAAAGCTAGCCTGACCAGATCAGCTCCAGCTTGTTTTGCGCAAACTTGTTTCAAGTTGGCAAAGACACAGGGTTAGCTGATCTCAGATCAGCCATGAAATAATGAAAAATCAGTGCAAAGGTAAAAAAAAAAGTCCACCAAGCTAGCCTGGCCTCAGATCAGCTCTGGCTTGTTTTGGGTTGGAAAGGAGACAGGGTTAGCTGATCTCAGATCTGTACCAGTAATGAGTGAAAAATGGTTTCCTGCAGCATTCTGGCTGATGCCGCAGGCAGTGCACGAGCCCCAGGGAGACCGGTCACACATGATTGGCTGCTTACAGAAAAATACACCATCAACAGAGGAGCGGAGAGAGGACCGATCTGTTCCCCGTGTGTGTGTGTGTGTGTCTTTATTTCCTCGTTTCTACTTCAACTGACAAAACAGTATCTCAAACTGTGTGCTGATTCCAAGTGCAGATGTCCGTATGTCCGCCCCGGGTGAGAGGAACCGCGAGTGAGGCCAGGGCTAGCGATCGTAAGAATAAAAGCGTGAGAATGCGTAATTAGGAGGGCAGGCCCTTTAGCCTGGCTTGGCCTGTCGTTTACCCACAGCTGGGGAGTACTTTGTGCAGCATCTATGAGGTGTCGTGCAGCTCAAAGAGAAATAATTCATTCTCAGCTGATTCTCTGTCTAAGGCCAAACTTGCCTCCTTCCCTCGAAATCACCCAACCCCTAAGCCCCCCTCCTCCTCCACCCTCCCCACCCAACCCCCAACCCCCTGGCCCCATTGCTGCAATCCACAGTATTATTTTCAGGGTACAAATTACCCCTATGAATATTACCCCATGCATATTTAATTCTGGACATGGGCGCGTCGTCCGCCCCTATCCTGGTGATTAATGGTTTGGAGTGGGGTCTTTCTTCATCTTAGAGCTCGCGCGTGCATGACGGACGAACAATTATCACTCTTCCCTCACCCCCCTTCCCCCATCCATCCCTACGAACTCTCATCTCTGGAGATGGAGCACGCTTTCATTCAGACCCGCATCGTCGCCGCGGCGTCCGCAGAGTACAGCGTAGTGCGACACAGAGTCATTAATAATCGCAATTTGCTAATTACACCTGTGGATCGCTTTCTTTCCTCCCCCTCCACGCTGACGGGGGGGGGGGTGCTGAAAGCCCGGGACACTCCTGCTTATCCATAATTAAATACATCCCAGGTTTTTACGGAAGTAGTATTTGAAAGAGATTTCCATTTCAAAGAGGGCCTTAATCACGATTTCGGTTTCCAGTTCCATGAGACCCTGAACCAAGGTTGCCACCTGTTCCTTTCTGTTTGGTCGAGAACCATTTCACAACGACGAGGTAAGCGTTGCATTGGTTACCGAAGACAACACTTTGTAATGAAAATACTTAATCAAAACTTAGTGATTAAAATGTGTGTAAAAAAAAGTGTGTAGCACAAGAGTGAGATCAAATTTAAAACTGATAAATAGTTGAATGACATAGTTTAGATTGAAAAATCTATGTGGTAGCAGCAAAGAATACAGTGAGGTAGAGAGGCACAGACAGGCATTTGTAGATCAGAGTATGATAGCCTATTTACCACCAAACCCTCCTACACACACACACACACACACACACACACACACTCACTCAAAAAAACAATGGGGTACCTCCCATTACCCACCCAACCTAACCCAGCCCCACTGTGATATAAATTTATATGTGGATTTTGACAAGACAAATTTGGCAACCCTTGCATACCCTGGACATACCATTGTTAAGGAGCGGGACACCCTGTCCTCCTCTGTCGGCCAGCCTTTCTCTCTCTCTCTCTCTCTCTCTCTCTCTCTCTCTCAGTCCTACTCTCATTAGTCAGCAGGTCCCCACTGTTCAAATCTCTGTCCTCGTTGGAGTCATGCCACCGTTTAACAGCCTAATTAAACCTTTTAGTTAGTCCCGAGCCCAATAAACAAGGCTCGTTACATGGGGATGCAGCACAGTTTTTTTTCCACTTTCTTTTGTTCTCTCTCCCTCCCCAAAATGTAAAGTTGGCAGACACACCGCTTCAGTAAATGCCCTGCCTTAGCAGTCTTTACTTAACCCTCTCATTGTCCTCCTCCACTTTTATACCCAAGCTTATTGTGTAAGCATTTTTTTGTTGTGGATTTTTTTTTTTTTACTTTGTTGAGGATCTTAAAAAACCCCTCACCTGTAATGTCCCGTAATGTAAATGAGGACTTGCTCCAAGCTCAGAGTCATTTTGGCCCTACTTTTCTTTTACATAACCAGCCACAAAAGAGAACAGAGGGGAGATTTTGTGTGAGAAATAGAGATTCACGTTACCCTTCAAAGGATCTGCTTCTTCAGTGACTACCTGGCGTGACACATTTTAAGCAATTAACGGTGCGCCCCGTTTCGTTGAATTTTATGTGTGGTTTGGGCTGCGGAGTGAAATCCTATAGCCACAGGAGCGAGGGGATTCTTAGAATCCCAGCCATGCGAGGCCACGGAAACGAGAAGTGATGATGTCACCGCAAAGTGCACAAAGAGCCCTGTGAAGAAGGAGGAACATGCCAACGAGAAAATGGCCAAAACAAACGGGGCCTCGACGCTGAGACAGATACGTTTTTCACGGGCCGTAGATGGCTGCTGTGTTTGTAATGGAACAGCCAGTGTGTTGGGAGGAGGAAGCTGATAAGCGCCGAGAGGATGTGATAAACTGAAGTATGTAAGTCCCCCCCCCATTGTTTCTGGTCTCATCGCCATCTTCGTCTTCAGAAAGGCCCAAAACTGCTTGCTTGCAGCATTTGCAATGGTTTATTTTTTATTTTTTGACAAGTTTTCAGAGGAAATGTTGTTCAGTTTTGAACGGCCTTGTTGTGGAACATCTGCTGCTGGCTTTGCTGCTGTAAGCTCCAAGATTCTACATGTCAATCTTGAGCTCATAGAGTCAAATCCATTCAACCAATCAAAAGGCAAGACTTTGAAGGGAACAAAATAACAATGGTGGAATTCTGGACAATCGAAAGAGAGGAAATGCGTGCTTCATTGTCTGTTTTCTCGGTTTTTATTGAGCAAATTTGTGAATTTCAGCATTCCATGATGACAGCCTCGGCCGCTTGTTTGTGTGTTTATCGGTAACAGCCATCAGAGTGTAGCATGTTCAATATTGTATACAAGTCTTTTGTATACACTGGCCAAATGCTGACTCATTGCTATGGAAACAGGCAAACTTAAAGCCATTATTTTGATGTGGACCTTGTGGTCTTACAGTTTTGCTATTCAGTAACATTCTGATGTTTTATTCTTTTTTTCCCAACTGGAAATCTCACCAGTCTCTTCCCGGCTGCTAATCCGGTGCTTTAAGGTGAGGTAAGCGAATCAAAACGGCGATTCAACCATGCTTTACGCCGCAAGGGGTTCTTTGTCAGATACGTCACACTTCACACCCTGCCGCTGCAGTAAGTAGTATTCCCAGGCTGTAAGACAGCAGTACCAAAGACCAGAGGATCTATCTGTTGATCAGTTGTTTAGAAATCCTACTAGGCATAAAAATGCCTTTTTGAAATTGCAAAGGTTTGGTTTATAGTTTATGTGTCTGTGGGGTGTGTGGGCTGGTGCTGGTGGTAGTTAGGGGAAGCTTTTTTTTTTTTTTTTTTTGCCATGGATGTACTTGAGGGCTGAGAAAAAAAGGCCTCTTTGTCCAACACAAATCCTCGCATTGGCTTGAACTTACTGCTGCCCCCTGTGGCAGTATGGGGTATGGCGCTAGGAGGTGTTTTTTCTGTGGAAGAGAGATCTGAATAAGCACTCCTCAGTGAAGCATGTTTTGTGAAGTGGTTGTCAAGGAGACACCCTGCTTATCCATGGTCCTATATTTTAACCGAGGACAATAGACCACCAATGTTCCCTCTTGGTATAACACCGGGTATGATCCATTTGGTAACATGAGATAATGTAAGATTATTTTATATTCAAACACAGAATACCGAGTGGGGCAATTTCAACAAACCTCAGTTTTGACCTCATCTTCCATTGAGAAACTAAACATATTTTGCAATGAATCACATCTGAACAAAAACAGAATGAACATTACTGGAAATGACTGTCCCACTACAGTCCATGGAACTGTTCCATGGACATTACTCCTCTGCTTGCTTATGTTCCAGTCTGTCAAGATATTAATTAATACCGGCTAACTGCGTGTCTCTCCTTAGAAAGGCTCATCTCTCTCGTTACCTCCATCCTGCGAGGCAAAGCCCACGGTGTGTTCTTCCTGTCAGGGCCCACGTGATTTCGGGAACAAGCCCTGAGGGGGATTTTTCGATAGCAGGGGGCATAAATAAACACTCCGTTCTGGAAAACGAAAGCCGCGGTTTGCGCGTGTTAGCCTCGGGGGCTATGATATCTGCAGGATGCACGTAGAGAGAAACGAGGAAAACTTCTTCTCTGACTAATTCGTGCTTCCACGGTGCTTTTTTTACTTTCATGCCATGGCTCACAGTGTCTGTCTTATCTGCTGCAAAGTCTTCCCCACCCTTTATAAAAACTTTTTTTGGGGTTTTTTTTTTTTTTTTAAGGCCTAGTGGGAGGTAGGCTAATTAACGGTAGCCCTGGAGGTCCGGTGTTCATGCGCCTCTTCCAGGCGCTCAACACCTCCGATTTTCCTGCAGAAACGAGGTGAGAACAGGCTGATAAAGTAGCACAGGAAGGGCAGTGGGGTTTTGTGATCAGCGAGGACCGTGCAGAGGAAGGGAACTCAGAGTCCAATCCTGGGGGGGCTTGTAAAAAGAGTGGTTTGGAAATGATCAGTGACTTAAATTGAGCACTTTAGTGAACACATAAAAAAGGACTGCAGGAGTCTTTTTTTTATTATGTGTGTCACTTCTGAAGGTGTTCCCCTGCTGCATCTCAACATGGTATAAGCTCTTGCAGTGTTAAAAATACAGCACTGGTCACAGTGAAGAGGTTTCATTTTAATGTTTTTCTTTGGCTTTCCAGGTCCAAATCATACATGTTACCCAATTCAAAAGGAAAGTCTGCTTTTCTTTTCTTCCTAATATTTATTTGCTTTGCAGATAAACCCCCATTTTTTGATCTTGTGTCTTCTAAGAGACCACTGCGGAAATGACCCTGCTGTTGATAGCCAGCAGATAGGCTTGTTGGGGACATTATCAAACACAGCATCGCAGGACTTTTAGTACTGGTCCATGTTTTCTTATGTATGGAACACTAAACAAGACCAAAGATGTTGGATCCCTCTTTAAAAATCTCTGCCTTTTTGATGGTAGCTGGGGGGGGGGGTCAGTCAGTAACATAATACACTCGTCAGTGTTTTTATTCCATGTTTTCAGACCAAACATGGCCAAAGACTGGTCAAAATGCAAGAAAATGGAAACAAACGAAGCCCAAGATAGATATAGCTACTATGTATACTTGGCCAATTAAGCAAGGATAAAAAGACAGAACAAAACAATTACATCACGCACAATATTGACAAAAAAAGTTGTCAATCAATACATAGCATGCCAATAATTGGCCTGCATTTGTTCTGTGTTTTGCATGCCAGAGAAGACAACCCCTCTCTGTCTGTTATACCGCTGACCAAATTTTCATTTAATCTATATGGATGTGGCTTTCAAAATGGCAGGTCTGCTCTTCCACTATGGATTAATGCTGGGTGAGGTTGAGGGAGGAGTCAGTCCGTTTGCCCCTCCCATTGGACTGCTATTGGTCTCCCTGTTCCCTCCCTCAGCCTGGGAGCCAACAAAAGTGGAGGCAGCTGCCAGTGGGAGGAGCAAATGAGCTGGCCCCTCCCTCAACCTCACCCAGCAGCATATAAGGCAATGAACATCAGGCTTCCACTGCTCCTCTCAGCAGTAAATGGCGGCTTTTCTGACAGTGAAGGGCAGTATATGAAACACATCTATTTGAAATTAGTATTCGTACGCATGTATTGTTTATGTAAAGTTGGATTCTTGCCTCTTTTATTGTATGGTTTATACCCCTGTTTCATCTGTGTCTCCACTATTTCAGGCCTCAGCCAGGGATAGGCAAAAGCAAACAACCAAAATGCAAACCGCCGTCCAAATAAATATACCTACAAAAGGTAAACCAGTATGGTGGATGCATATGGGTTGTTCTGCAGGTGAGGAAAAAGTGGCAAGAAACATGTATTTTTTATGAAATACATACATTAAAAATGCTCAATGCAAATACATATATTGGAAATACTGATATTCCCTGCCCGCCCCCCACCACCCACTCTTTTCATCTCTGTCCTACCAGAAGCGCCTCATTCAAATCAGCAATGTCGCATTCTCTATCTTCCCGTAGTCTGTCTGCCCATACTGTAAATTGCTGTGCTTTTATCAGCGAATCTGCTCCCGGAGACACAGCACAAAAGTACTTAGTGTTCTTCTGCCAGTGAGTGCCAGCTGTGTGTGTGTGTGTGTGAGTGTGTGTATATATATTTGTGTGTGTGCATGTGCGTTTGTGCGTGTGTATGTGTGTGGCAGAGCCTCTAGTAACCAGACCCCAATCCTTTGAATTCATGTTTCTCTGACAATAACAACTACCAGGTCTTTGTTGAGTTTTTGATGGCCTGCAGGGGTTGGGGGTGTTATTGAAGAATAAGCTCACTTGGAGTGACTCTGAAGTAACTGAGCATGTTACTAACGCACCATAAAAAGGGATTCTCTTGTTTTCCATTGTCTGTGCACTAGATTGAAAATCGTTTTTTTTTGTCTCACTACCTGCAAGGTGGTCACAATGGGAAATTTCAGTGTGGCTGAGAGCATGACCGTTTATTTTTTAAATTTCATTTATCTAAAATTTAGTTTTGTTTTTATATCAAGCTTACTGGTTGCTTTGAGTTGTGATTGGAGGAGAAGGGCTCCTGAACCCCTAAATGGGCGGAGCTACAATGAGGTGTGAATAGCAATGCCATTTGTTTGAAACAATCAACAAAAGTTTTGTTCTCCTCTGGAAAGGCACAATGATTGCTCCGAATCGGTGATTCATCAGTAACGTATTTGTTGTCATGGCGCCTGTTTTCATTTTTTGTTGTCATGACACCTCGTTCTCTGTCGTTGCTAACCTTAAGTGTTTGACGACAGCCAAGCTGACTCAGTGTTGGGGGGTTCGCAGGGGGATGCAGATCGCCTGTGACTCAATTAACGCCAGTGATGAACTGGTGGTCCGTGAATCTTCTCCTGCATTGAGATTTCGGAAGACAGATTGCAGATATTTGTGTCAGTTTTACTGCTGCGGTGCGATAAAGTCTCACTTTGAGGACCTGACTGCTGAGCTTTCAGTATGTCAGGGAACATTAGTCTTGTTTTGAGGCTCTTCCCTCCCCTAAGAGACACTATTCAAGCGGGTATGCATCATGTATGTTACATTTTAATAGACACTCATATCCCATACAGCTTCACTTATTACACACTATAAATTTCTGCACTTAATTGTACAGGTTTGGTATAGTATCTTCTCAAGGGTACACATCTTGAATTCAAACCTGCAACCTCTGAGTTCCAATTCCCTAAACCTGCATAGCCACTCCTATGCTTCAGGGAGCTGACCCAGGACTACACAGAGGTTGTAAAAATGTATATTTGGAATTATCATTGATGGGCCCTGTGTAAATGGAACAGGCTCACCAGACTTGCCCAAAGGATACTGTTAACCTCCTTTTTTTTACTAATAATGATATAACCAATTGCGACTGTTGAAATATTAATTTCTATTCATGATTTGTCTTTTCAGCACTCTGGCATGGAGGAGTTGGGGTAGGGAGAAAAAAAAAAGAGTACTTTGGTAGATGCTTATTTCTAGGTCACTGTGAAGCAGGGTCTCCATTTGCCTAAAAGACATAGATTTTGTGTCAGTGAAAATCTATAAGAGAGCACCCCAGCATTTGCTAATTATCAACACTGTAATCATGAACCTTAAAACACTTGGAACCGAAACAGTAACATATTGACGGGTCATCTAGACTGGGTCTGAAACTGGATGTAACATATGCAATTATGGAAGACAGGTGGAGAGGTGACACATATCCTCTCCCAATGAACCACTGTGAGACGCCTCCTTACTCAAGAATGTAAGGACATTTTTACAGTCTCTTCAGCAGTGGACTTGCCAAGCTGATTTCACACAAAAATGGGGAGGGGGGGTGTACCCTCACTTCAATATGACTGGTTGATGCTGTACAGAAAATAATGGAAGGATAAGGCCTCCCCCGCAACCTACCATCTCATCTGTCTTGCCCGGGTTTCATTCTCATGTCAGAGCACAGTCGCAATCAGCATTCTTTACAATGCTAATTGCAGGGTGCTATCGTGCTAATTGCAGGCTTTTCTATTATTTTGAGCAGTTGCCATTGTACAAATGCACAGTGTGCTGCAGTGTATCTTCCAAGTATACTCGAAATATCTGCAACCTTGGCAATAATAAAAAAAAAACTTGGAATGGACAGAGAGAGACCCTTTTAAAATGTCTTGCCACTGTTACAGCTTCAGCTGTCTGGTGTCTGTTCCATTTAGCTTTGCCCTGTAGGGTCAAAGGTCAAAGAAACTGTGATATGGCTGGTGCAGCTGAGCCTTAAAGAGGGCTGATGGGAGTGAAGCTGACCAGCAAGGTGTCGATGTCACTCCACAGACGCTAGCAGCCTTAAGTGGAAGGCCGTGTTCCTACACTGACCGTAGTCTCCAGAATCCAGACGTTCCAATCTCAAGAGATCCGAAGACAGTCTCACTTTACTGTCTGGGAATGGCACTTACTGCAGCAGCTATCGCTACGGCAAGAAATATGGCGTCTTAGAGAATGTCCGCAAACTCAGAATTCCCAGAGGGCAGTGCGCTGAGGTCTTTTTTTGGGTTGAGATGTTGCTTTCTCAGGACATGGCCCCACTATGGATTGATAGGATTGGTTGGAAAGTAGTGGCTGGGCTGTGAAAAAAAATTGGGTGGGTTTATCTGAACTGCACTCCGTTTGCTAGTCTTATAGCTGTCTGGTAGAAGCCTGGCACACAAGGCTACAACGGCCCAAATCAGTATCGCGTTTTTTAATCTCAAACGTGGCAGCCGGCAGCTTTTCAAACGAGGAAGGAATTTTGGAGGTTCTGAAAAAATACTCTGCTTCAACGGGCTTTGAAGTCGGAAACGGGAGGGCGACAAACACAAATCATCTCTTGGATGGCTTCTGCTTGATGCTGATAAGGAAGGGGGAGGCCGAATCAAGGAACGGTCCATTCCTTTGTGGTGCAAAATCTGGCCTCCTTCAGGCCCTTAATGTATCTTGGTCCCATGAATCCACTGACATGGTCACACTTCTGATCACTGGCCAGTTTCCTTTGTGGTAGACCATTGCCCACAGGCCCAAAGTCTTCAGCCAGTAGGACTATTAGGTTCGTTCTCTGGTTTTGTGCTGAGGGAGCACGGATATCACACGGATCTAGGATCAGTTTTCCCACTGTCCATATAGTAACCATCCGAAGACAACCTTAACCATCATAAGCGTAAAGAGTAAAGAGTAAAACTCACAGTAGACCACATCCCTATTCAAAAAGTGTCATCCAGTGCTGATCCAGGATCAGTTTTCAACCCCTGTCCATAATCCCAACTTTATCCATTATGAGTAAAAAAAAAATCCTAGATCATGAAGCATTTCAGTTTCAGTGTAGGAGTTCTGATCTCAGATCATGTTTCCCAGTTCAACCTTATCCGTTAAAAGCTAAATCTGTACTCTTATTGTGAAATGCTTATATATATATATTTGGGCACTGGTGTTGTCGGGCCTGTGGGCCCAGGATAGAAGGTATGGAGCAGAGGCCATCAAACCACAGTGCATTTCAGCTACCACCTGTAGGGTTACTGAGTCACTGTTTCATTTTATTAACCCGAGAGATCTTTCACCCTGTTGGCTTTGAGTGATGGTTCTGCTGGTTCTTTAGTTTTCACATTAACTCCCAAAACTAGGGATGAGGACCACAGCAACAGTATGAAAACCCCCTCCCCCCCGCCGTGGATTTTAAAACTCCCTTCCAGCTGAGTTTGATTGAGTTTTGTTCAGGTGTGCAGAAACCCCCACCTTCACCTACACATAGAATTGTACCATTTCGCCGAGGACTCTTCCACAGTCCGTGTTTTTGTTTTTTTTTTTTTTTTTTTTCGTCGACAGCAGCCACAGTCCTTTCTGAGAATAACATTAAGCGAAGAACGGGAACCAGATCCCCAGGACGGGGATCACGTTACGTGTCTGGAAATGACGCCAGCAAGTCGTGGTGAGAGATGGCCACAGCATTTTTTTTTCCCCTTTTTTTCTTTTTTTCCATAGTCATTGGAAGCAGAACAGATTCACACTGCCGCTGCCCTGTGGCAGGGCCTGTCATGCCACGCTCGTTGTGTTGCGTACCGGAGCGCTCGGGGATCAAGGGCACTGTTCAGCTAAAGCGGGCACAGAACTTTCAGGGAGGGCTGGGATGCCAGGAGTGGAGCGAGGAGGATTTGAGCTCTTTATATAGCAACACCTGTTCGCTGGGGATTAACAGGAAGCTGGATTCTGTTTGAGGGTAGAAGGTATTCTGTCCGGGGCATGCTGAACACTGTCTCTCTCTCTCCCTCTCCCTCTCCGTCTCTGTCTTTCCCTCTCCCTCTCTCTCTCTTTCTCTCTCTCCCTCTCTGTTTCTGTCTCTCCCGCTCTCTCTCTGTCTCTGTCTCTCCCTTCTCTCTCTTTTTATTTAAATAGTAAATATGGTTTCAGCAGTTGGCACCGACTGCAAACTCAGCGCTGCAAACGATCACATTTTCTCCGTGGTCTGTTGGGACAAAGCGTTCATGAGTTGTCTTGATGTTCACATTTACATTCAGGCATTTAGCAGATGCCCTTATCCAGACTGATTTAGGCAGCTTATATTTTGCACACGCTGTCCATTTTATACAGCGGGGTATTTTTTGCTCAGGCTGTTCAGGTCCATTACCTTGTTCAAGGGTACAATGGCAGTGTCCTGTCTGGGAATTGAACTTGCAACCTCCGTTGCAATTACACCCCTAACGATTACACTGCACTGAATTAAGTTCTTATTTGCTTCATATAGGCAACTTAGGCTAATTTTGTGAGGCATGAATGAACACCCCACTGCCCATACACTTTCCACTTGTGGTTTAGGCTATCAGTTTTGGATTTGCTTAACCACAACAGGAGTAGTTTGCTCACTACTGGGTCAGCATGTGCATTCATGGTCAGATTTTCCAGCGCAAGCAAAACCCCATTTTGTTTACTATGCTAAATGTTTACACCCTTAAACATTCCTTATACAAAAGAGCAGTATTTAACAAGAAGTTTATTTCCACAGCGTGTCCTATTTGCTGTTCAGTGTCATACCACCTGTCAAATGCCTTATTCAGAAGCAATGGAAATCTAAATGAGCTGCATTAAGCCTTTCTAGCTCTTTCCCAGACAAAAACATGTGTCTTGGTGACATAAAAACTCTATGTAACACACCACAGTGGTATATCTATATCAGTTAATCAACCCATTTCAGTTTTTTATTCAAGTATTTTTGTTGATTCTCTAGCATATGAGTGGGGAAAAAACCCATATATCCCATGTTTGTTTTCTGAATTACAATAAGTCTTTTAGTCAGAATTTTTTTTTCCACAATGCCTTTTCCTTGCAGCTTGGTAAATTGCTACCTACTTTATCTCCGCTTTTACTTATAAATTATTCATAATACATTTCGGATATTGTGTGTGCGTGTGTGGTGCTTATTAGTTTTGTGTCACGATGAGATTACTTTGCAGAATTACCCGCTATCTCTTCAGAAAGCCCTGCTCTGCAGCTTCTGCTGAAATCACAACTTCATGGGCCCATATGGGCATCCAAAAACTTACACAGATGCTTGGTTCTGCTCAGGTGCTTGATTCTGCTTAGATGCTTGTTTCTGTTCAGATGCTTAATTCAGCTCACTGGGGTTCCATGGAATGAATCACTTAGGAGGACTATGGTTTTTTTTATTGTTTTCCGATTTTTTTTTCTTTTACGTCCTGTTAAAAGTATGACATCTCTGCTGAGTGGGTCAATCAAAGCAACTGACTGCAGTGCTGAATAAATTTAGTAAATAATAATAAAAAACTACTCTAGTTTTGTGGCTGTCAACAATCAAACTGATGCCAGGAATTCCTGTCAACTAACGTAGGCAAACACATGAAATACATATAAACCAGCATCTGATTTCTGTAAGGAATCTTTCTTTCTCTAAAAGTCAAACTTCTTAAAGTCAGCACTATTACACTGTGCTGTGTGGCCTAACACAGGGGTAGTGGGCAGTTGATTTGGTGGAGAGAAACTTTCTCTGCACTACAGCTTCTGTCCAAGATGATGGGGTCAGCCCAGTTGACCTCTCACTTAGACCAGCCGAGCCTGCAGAAATAGGGATTCACCCCTCACTCTCACACCTCTTTTGACATCAGCCCCCACAGGCTTCACCAGGAATCACCCACCCTCCCGCCCGCCCCGGAATCACCCACCCTCCCGCCCGCCCCGGGCCGGAGCGCAGAGTACTACACTCGCCCTGCCGTCCAGATGGTCGGACAACAAAAGTCGGGCCGCCGGCCGGTGTAATCCCCCTAATAAAGACTCAGGCCATCAGGCACCTAAAGGGGAAACATGCTCTCTGTTTCCCCGGCTGCTCCTCTCTGCTGCGTGGCTGTTAGTGCTTATATAACAGGGGTGGAGAACTCAGTTCCTGGAGGGCCTTTGTGTGCGTTTGTGCGTGTGTGTGCGTATGTGTGTGTGTGTGTGTGTGTGTGTGTGCGTGCGTGTGTGTGTGTGTGTAAGTGTTGGTTTTTTGTTTCCTCCAACTACAAATGGCACAATTAGCTAATTAGCTGTAGGTGCACACCAGATGTTGGTTAACTCACTGAGTACTCTATTGCTGACGTTTAGTCTTAGGATAGCTCTGGTGTAGGTTGCCAGTGAGCTTGTTGGTGCCCTTGGATTTCTGAGGATGGATTTGATTGGCCTACTGGAGGTCATGAAGAGCCAACAGGGAAATCTCCAGCTCTGAAAAGTCGCTTCACATTGTTGCACTTCCACTAGATGATGATTAGTCAGAATTAGTAACTGACCATTGGCTTATTAGCAACGAACGTCACCTGGAGAAAGTAAGGCCACTCACTGAACAGAACACAGTAAAATGTTTCATAGAAGAACACAGGAGACGTCTTACTCCATTATTCATGAGCTTGTCGATTACGATTTTCCCACCCATGCTCAGGTGAGCTGGGCCCCCTGGAGGTCCCTGTTAAAATGTCAGATTATACAAATCACTGGGCTAATTACACAACTGAGAGCAGCTGTTGGTATGAAATTCAGAAACCAATTTTGCTCTCGCCTGGCATATAAACAGTCACTTGCCATTCCTCTTTTCACCTACCCACCTTAAAAAGGCTGGCTGACTCTGTGAATTTGTGTGTGCATTTTTTTGACAGTCAAGGTGTGTATTTATACTCTTGTTTGTTTGAAGGGGGTCACGTATCATTAGCTCCACTCGAATAAAAGTATGGAGGTCATGTAACGCTTTGATGGTTCCATCTGTAGTGTGCTGGGAGTTTGGGTGGTTTCCATGGTAACTGCATCAGGACCACAGTGAGTCATGTCCCTGTGTAAGATCTGTGCTACCAGGTTGCTACATTTTAAAGTTCTTAAATGATCCCTACCACTGGAGGCTGGCCTGTCATTTAAAACATTCCAATTTGATGCCTTTTTAAAAACATTCATGAAGTTGCATAACCAAGGACAATACTATGCCGTTCGACCTTCTGCGCTGTGACGGATGAAATTCGCATAAAAAAGCCATCAGCCAGTCAGACAGCTTGACCACATTTCGGAGGAAATTATGTTCAGGATGACCTGCTGAGTTTAAGAACATTGGCTGACAGCTGCTGTCTCACTTTCAACATGTCAGATCTTGAGTTTCTTGCAATATATATTGGCATAACAAAACTTTATGATTTAAGTCGGAAAAATCAAACCTACCCCTTACAGGTTTTGACATACTTTACATATGTCAATTTGAGATTCTGTACAGTCAATTACTGTCTGTAAGTATGAACTAGTCTTCAGCTTTCAGATGTCCTTGGACATCTTAGTGAGTGGAGGGGCCAGATACTTTTTAGTGTACAGTTGAACTTCAGAGATACGGACTGACCACCTTGCATGATAACCAATATGTATAGTTATCACTGATACACTGTAAAAATACAAACATTATTGTGGAAGGGGATCACATCTTGCAGAGATTAAAAGAAAAATAACTTGAATTATATTTAAAGCTGTGAAAATTTCAGAAATCCAAACTTTCACTCCTGGAACATTCATATCTTCAAGGATCTAAAATGGCAGACACCAGTCTTTCGCCTATTCAGCACTCAATATGAACAAAAATCTCACAAGGTGCTCCAACACTATTGTGGGAGCCATTTATAAAGAGCTTAGGTCGTATGCAGCACACTAGCGGGTCCAATAGGTGTCGCCTTTTGTGGTTTGGCTTAGACATAATACAGGTAGGGACTTTCACTCGGGTGGCAGGTTTTCCTGAACGGACAGGGAGCACGTGTAGTTTTTTGACCGCCATGCTTCGCTGGGTGAGCGAGCACTTAGTGCAGTGGTGAAATGTTTTGCTTTATGGAGATTTATGAACTGTGTTATGGATTCCTGTATTTACCAACTTAAGGCCATTAACGATGAGCAATAAACCTTCCAACAAAGGCAAGAAACACAAGCGTGACAAGACTTGGTTATTTCACTAGACACTAGTAGCATAGCGGTTGATAGCGAGCACGTCTGTTAGATGCCTGTCTATGCAGCTCTCCGTGGCTTTAAGTTTAGGCCTAGCCGCTACCGCTATGAAAGAGCAGTAGCAGAGCTGAGAATGGGGGAAGGATGAAAGGTTTGTGTTTAGCTCCGTGGTTATGCTGCACAAGGCAATCAGAGGATTCAGGCTGCTTTTTTGTTTATTTTTGGGCTGAATAAATGATGCCCCCATCCCTTGTTAGTCAGTGTTTCCTTGTTGGTTTGGTTGTTGGCGGCAGAAATGAACCAGACTCCAGAGCCATGGCTTGAGACTGACAGCGGCTTATTGAAGAGTTCGGGCCGCTCTGACTTTTTTTTTTTTTTTTTTCTCACCACTGCAGTATTCAGGCACGCTGACAGCAAAGACGGTTCCATGTAATTCTCCATCTGGTTCGGATATGGAGTTTAATCTCTCTCTCTCTCTCTCTCTCTCGCTCTCTCTCTCCCTCTTGGCTGTGCGAAAGTGTGTTTAATTATGTGCGTGAGAAGTTCCCCATGGGGTTTGCTTCATGATTCTGTGACATCATGAAACGATCTGTCGGGGATTTGTCACTCGCTTTGCATCGTACATGGAAGGACGATTATGGGCCAACAAACCATGCCCCACTTCCCACATGACGACGGGAGTCTTCTCAAACGTTTGACAAAATATGGGCGTCCGGTTCCACATAAGCGTGACATTTTTCAAACATTTCCAGGGAAACATACACTTCTAGACATGCTATGTCTATTTACACACCACAGTGCTGGCCTTTGTGTTTGTTTCTTCTTTAAAAAAAAAAGATGAATAAAATGTAAAAATAGTAAAAAAAAAAAAATTAAGGATAGAAGTAACAAAAAAGTTCTAAGCCAAATATAATGAAGGAAACCCGAGGCTGTGCTCTCAGATGCTCTTAGAAGTTTACCTTACATGTGCTGTTTGCCATGCACAGGATATCTAATCAGAGCTTGGAGTTTATTTGGAGTTTTTTAAAATAAAAAGCTTTGCATTCAATAATGAACCCCAGGGAGAAGGCCGAGAGGAAGGTGCCTACTGCAGAAAAGGGCCTACACACAAAGCAGAAGCAAAAACCCACGGAATATCCAACAAAACCAGAACGTGTTTAACTGGGTGCGGGTGTTTTTTTTCCTCAGAGTGCTTCTCTAGGGCTCAGTATGGAGGGGAGAGGCTTTTAAAATCGCAGCGCTCGTTTCAAGCAGCTTTTGAAGATCTTTGTTCTCCTCACAAACCTACCACTCCACCCTACCTCACCCCCCCAAACCCAATAGCTCCCCTCCCCCTATCAAATATCCCACTGCATCACGTAATGGAAAAAAAAATGCAGAAACGTGAAAACAAACACAGCTGCACCATCGGTAGTGAGCTTGCTCTCTGTGATTTTTCTTTCTTTATTTATTTTTTTTTTGGGGGCGGATGAGGGGATTGCTGTCAGCTCCTGCGTGATTGTGCACTGCAGATGCTCACACCGGGCTCCAGGTTTGTGCACGGATGTGGGTGGGGTGGGGAGGAGGGGGGAAAGGGTGAATATGGGAAGAGCCAGTCACGAAGCTTCAACTCTGGCTGTTCCGCTCACCTCCCCCCGCCCATCATTAATTCTCCCCTCCGTGTTACTCCGTGGACAGCCTGAATTGCCGGGCTCTTGTCCAAAGCGATGAGGTTATAATTGCGATTTCTAAAGGAGCCATTGTTGCGTTTTTTTCTTGTTGGAAAAAAAACCCAACTGTCCCATTGTTACGCATCCCTCCTCCTTTAGCGCGTGGAGAGAATAGGCCTGAAGTTATTGATGTGAGAATAAGCGGGCCAATAAGCAAACCAAAGAAAACCTTTTTTTTCCCAACCATAATATGTGGTGCAGGGATTGTAGCACTGGCGCTTGTTGTATCTGAGTTGTGTGAACAATGATAAAGAAAATAACATCTGAGCAGTTGTGGGCAAACCTCACCGGGAGGTGAAATTTCCAGGATAAGACCTCTTTGTTCTGGAGAGCCAGAAGGCAGGCTACCCAGCGCTCCACCTTGCCATGTGAACTTCTCCTGAGCGTGCAATATAAAGGTCTCAGCCCATCTTCCGGCAGGTGTGTGGAATCACATGTTTGTCCTTCTGTCTTACACCTGACGCCTTTTTAATGGACACACGCACACACACTCACACACACACACACACACACACCCCTGCCCCTCTGAGCTGCTGAGGTATGTTTGAGTTGCACAAACATAGTACATGAGTACAGAGCTGCCTTGCTGTAGTCTTCCATAACTGGAGCCTGACAGACTGAAAGCAGTTGGACAGTTTTCAGCATTTGGGATCTGTGCTGATTCCACCCCCCCAACCCCCCACCTGGGCTTCAGCCAGCACTACCTGACAGTGTGGTATAATGGTTACAGAGCCTTTTACTTCATTATTTCATTTGACAGGGATAGTGCACACTCATAAACATTTCTGTAGAAAGTGCCAGGGTTAGGGAACCAGAGAGGTTCTCCTCCTTTGTCTTTCAAAGAACCGGGACACCTGCCTTGTTGTTGAGCGGTTGTTTTGTTGGGGTCAGGGGGATGGGGGCAGGGTTTACAGCTGTTTGTCAAGCAGGGGGTTGGGAGGTTGGGAGGTTTGCTTTATTCACTATGTTTTCCTCCAAAAATAAAAGAGCATAAATTGTTCCGGTTCCGAGCTGGAAATCTGGAACTTTTTGAATCCTTTCCTGGTTGGGTGGACAGCGTAATTTCATGATCAGGGAGCCCTTCTTGTTTTTAAAGTATTTGAGTGTGTGTTTGTTTGTTTGTCAGAGAGCATACACATTTCACAAACATTTCTGTAAAAGGTGCCAGAGCAAGCCAGTAACACTCGCTTCACTTTCATTTAGTCCCTGAGACTCGGATGTTGCAGGTTTGATTCCCAGGTGGAGGCATTGCTGCTGTACCCACAGGCAAGGTACCTAATCTGAATCGCTCTAGTAAATATCCGGCTATACACATAGACAGTACACAAGTATTTATAATGTGTACGTATATGATATATAATAATCTGACTAAATCTCTCCGGATAAGGGTGTCTGCTAAATACCTAAATGTATGTAAATGTATATGTTAAACCGGGTTACCCCCTTAGCTATAGGATAATGGGAAATCACCCCCCCCCCCACAGCAGTCTCTGGGTAATCTATAGCCAGCTGTCACAGATGGGATCTCCAGTATTGACCCCCCAGTAAACAACCTGTCACTGACAGCGATTCACCCTGGCACCCCACTCAATTAATGCTACCCTCGCAATTACAGATTCTCTTTTAAAACATTTACTTGTTTTTTTGTTGTTGTTGTTGTTGTTTGTTGTTGTTTTGCATTTTTACAGATTTAAATGCGTCCTTGCTACCTGCTATTGGCAGTTACTTACAAAGTTATTTCCGCTTTTGGATGAGGGAACAGGAGGGGTTGGAGCAGAGTAAGAAAGCTTGTGTTAAGTGGACAACCGTCTCTTAGCTTCTAAGCTAACTTGCTCTCAGGTGACCTGCTGACATTTGTATGGAGGCTGCATTTCTTTGTGTTGTTTTGTAGCATTCAGTTTGCAGGTGCAAACCAAAGGGGGAAAAAAAGAGATCTTTTTTGTGTACCGGGCTGCAGTGTTAGCGTTCGAGAAACGGCCCTGGATCTAGATCTGTGTGGGGTACGCTTAGCTACATCTGGAAGCAATGGCAGCCGGGCAGAGGTTTCTTGATTATGGGGCCAGAAAGCCCCCTAAAGAAATCTGGTCTAATGAGCACGGGCGATATAGCACATTAGCAACATCATGGCCGCCTGCCAGCATCTGTTTGAACATTACTGTTATTTACTTTGGCTACGGATGAACAGGGAGATAAAGTAAGCAGGACTAAAATCAGAGAGAGAAGGGAGGAGGAAAGAGGAATGAAAAATTGGGGAGGTTGTCCAGGCTCTGGATGTGTTGATATGATAGCCCTTGTATTCTCGAGGGGGGGGGTAGGAAAAAAGTGCATATTTTGTAAAACAGTCATGTTATCTGCTGATTGAAAAATGCTCCAGCGTTGGTAGAATAGCGCTTGTGAAATGAGAGATTTTCAACCTGTGCTTTTGCCTCAGCCGCCGACTGCACAAATACCCAGCTTCACCTTTTGATGTCATGCCCATATTTCAGATGAGTGAGGTGTAGAGGAGCGATGTTCTGCTGATTTGCAGAATGCCGGGGCCCAAATCTGAATTTCCCATCAGCAGCTTCAGCCCCCGGTCTGTAAAACGGTTCTGAGGCAATTTGCCGTGACGCGGATTGATCGAAAACCACAATTGGTATACAGTCATCCTGAATTGAGCAGGGGATATAGAAACACAATAGCCGTCCTGTCAGCTGGAACAAAAGACCTTGTGTCCTCCAAAATAAAACAAAAAAGAAAAAAAATTCAAACATAAAAGAAAATAAAAAAAAAAAGAACAGCGAGGAAACGGAGAGAGACAGTAGGTTTTAACAAAACCAGGATCTCAGGTTTAATGGGCAGAGTGAGTAATGGGATTTTCGGAGTTCTGCATGTGGCAAGGCCGTCTCTTTGCTCAAGTTATTCTTGGCGTTCCGTCATGGGCCTTAGAATGTTTATCTTGCCAAAGATTCCACCTTCCATGATGTCAGAATGTTGTGGTTGGGCCGGCGCTGGAACTGAGCCGTTGGGTAGAAACAGGAGAGGAATCCTCTCCGCAGCTAGTTTCACCTGGCAGTCCCTCCCCATGGCGACCGCCAACACCCCCCCACCACCCCAGCTGATGAATGAAATTGATTGGTGTTCAGTTAATTAAGGAAATGGCCTCCAACACAGCGCACTATCAAAATGGATGACAACCCACTGCCTCAAAGACAAGAGGAAAGCTCAGCAGTTCCGGTGTCACGGAGTCCAGGAAAATAGTTTGGCACCGTCGTTCAACACATATTTTTCTGAAATGTTTGGCCTGTTTAATCAGATTTTCAATTTAATTAACTATTGCTAACTGCTGAGTTATACATTGTTATGAGTAAAATTGAACTGGTTTCCGTTGGCCAGTTGTGGAATGTATGGCCCATTAGTGTGGCTGCAAGCGCAAACACACACGCTATATTTTCATTGCAACTGTTGTTTGTTGAGAAACCTATTAGAATATAATGAAGGAGATTAACATTAGCTGTGCTCCTTACTTGAGCATTTGTTGGGTGTTATCCTTTGTTTATAATATGTTACACCCTCAGAGGCGGAAGGCAAAAATACCCTGCCACATGTTCTCATCCTGGCAGTTGGAGGAGATTTAAAAGTCCTGGAAAAACGTTAACAGTGCCCACGGTATTTCATATTAATTTGGAAACTCGTTGCTTGTGTTGTAAATACTGTTACCAGATGGCACGGAGGATCTAACGGCCAGTTTCTGCCTGTGACTGCAGTCTCCCAGCGAATGGGAGGCGGCTCGGGTGGTGTTGTTGGGGGACAAACTCAGTGTTTGTTTTCACAAATGCAGACACTGTCGCACGACACCGGGTAATTTCTAGGTGGCGGCGTTCCCTCTGTAAGGAAATAATAGCCAGCCGGCATCGGGTGAAGGATATGTCAACACAGGCATAGGGCCCACTCTTGGGGGGGGAAGGTTTCATAAACTTGGGGAGGGAAGGTTATGTTCAACTCAGCACCAACTTCCTGTAGGAAGAGGCCAAGAGCTGGCCATGGCTCTGGGTTCCGCACGTGAGAACGGTCCGGGACTCACAGATGCTGCTGGAAGATAAAAACGGTACAACAATCGAGCACCCGGGTTCATGGCCGAGTTCAGGACGCATTGGGAGGACTTCTGCTGGGTAGCAGTCAAGGTCGATGGGTGGAGTTGGGGGGGGCAATGGCAATGGAACAGTGGTGTCAGGCAGAGCAAGCCTTCCGGAAGTTCCAAGACATTCCGGAATGGTTTTCTCTCATGGAATATTTCTTTTTTTTTTTTTTTTTTTTATTGACACCTCTTGAAAGATTTGTCTTTTCACGTCCATCCGCCACACGCCAGCCCTCCCTCTAGTCCTGTTCCATCAGTACGTGCTTCAACCGTTTGACCATCTGCTCCAAAAACTGCCCTCCGCCCTCCATCATGGACCACGGCACCAGGGGGGGCCAGCAGGGCCCTGACGTGACCTATTTTAGCATGGGCCAAACATCTTTAGTATCACTGTCATTGTTTAAAAATTCCAACTTTATTCAGCAAGTATATTATCTGTAGTAATTAATTATCCTGTCCATTCTGTTCCATAAAACAGTACCACATCTCACTTAGCCCAACCACCTAATACCTTCAGCAGTCCATGCTCTCCATTGCATTGCATTTCATTCAGCAACATGATTTACACATGATCAGTGTATCTATGCAGCTGGATATTTACCGTGGCACTTCAGACTGGGCGCCTTGCTCAGGAGCACAGAGACACAGTGGGTGTTGAACCTGCAACCTCTTGAGTTACAGGTCTAGTTCCCAAGTCACTGTTGTACACCTTTACCAACTTGTTGTCATTTTTTTGTCCCTTGTTTTGTTCTTACTTCATACTACTGGCCTTCATGAAATTCTTAAGTTGGGCTTGTGACTCAGAGGTTGCAGGTTCAGTTCTCAGGAAGGCCGCTGCCTTTGTAACCTTGGGCAGGGCGCTTGCTCTTCAGTGAGTATCCAGCTGTATGAATGGATAGAGTGATAACAATCTGTGCTGTGCAAGTACCCCTTGATAAATGCCTGCCAAATGAAATTCAATGTGATTAAAAAAGCTATAAAAGGTAGAGCCTTGTGTGTGATATCCAGGCTGTAGATGCCAAATGATCTTTAAGCCTGAATAAGAAAATATAAAAAGGAGATCCTGTGTTGAATGTCTAACATATTGAGTATAACCACACCTTTGATAGATGTTGTGGCTAAAATGTCCAGTATTTGTTACTCGCTCATTTTTCAGTGTAGAAAGTGTTACGAAACAGCCTTTAGAAAACACAAGAGGAAAACAGTGTTTTATGCATTGCTATTGTTTGGAGTGACATCTTTTTTTTGACATCTTCCCCCTGTGTGTACAGATGGCTGTCCTGAATGTCTAAATCCTGACACTTTTTTCATTCGAAACGACAAGAATGCATGTGGTGTGTTCCAAAGGAATAGTTTTGAAAGCAGCATACTCTCAACAAGGAAGTACTGCAAACCGGTCTGAAAATAGCAATCCAATAATGTATGTTCAAGCAAGTTACCCTCCAACAGTGAAATGTGCCAAAATGATACTGTACTATACTATACTATACTGTACTGTACTGTACTATACTGTACTACAACTTAACTATTCCCTTACAAAATTTGCTTCTACAGAGTAATGCTATTCAGCATTTTGTTTCATTTTTATTCTGCGCTTTCAGAGCAGTTTTTGCAATACCAAAAACATTTGCAGAGTGCTCTGTAATTCAAATGACTTTTTTTAAAATTGGATTTGGCCTTCAGCCAGCATAGTTTTGATTGGATTTTAGGGCTTAAAATCTCAGTTAAATTGTCCAGATTACATATCACATTCTGTAGTTTGACAATGGTATTGCACAATTTCCTAAGTCTGGAAATTGATATTTCAGACTGGAAAGTTTTAGTATTTTGGCTGGTAAATTAAATTTTCTTGTATCCTTATAAAATGCTTTCCCGCATGCCTTTCTGTACAGTTCTGCATATATAACAGATGTGACATTGATAATACTATTCATGAAGTTGCTGAAGTAAATGAAGGGGGCATTACTTTCCCAACTGATTCAGGGAACTACTTCATTCCGCATTGTACAGCTTTTGTTGTTGAAGTACTTAAAAAAACCAGGAAGTAAATTTGGCAAGTGGGGGCCTTAAAAGAGGGCAATGTCACGGTCATCGCGTTTCCTCCTGGACTACTGAATGCGGCGAGCGCCCTCTCCTTTGTTTTGGGAACTGCGGGTTTAAGGTGAGGGCGCCGTATGGGGGCTAGATGAAGTCGTTTGGCGGAAAAGGCCTGGCGTATACCCGGGCACGGGGCCGCAGGCATCAGTGGGAGAGGTGATTACACGCTCGAGTGCAATTCGGGGGGGCTTGTCTGCCTGCCTCACACTGCAGGGTTAATGAAGTTTGGCTGAGTCCCTGGACTTGGCCTTCCCCCTGGGGCCGCGGTCTCAGTCTCGGCACTGTGAAGGGCCTTGTGTACGCGCTCTGAAGATGCGTCTGAGACCCCCACCCCACCCCGAGGCATGTCAGAACAGTAGCGCGTGCGTCCATAGATTCCTCTGACTCCCTGGATACTCCGCTCCGAGTCCTGAACATTGCAGTTTCTGTCTCCAAACCGTCAGAGCTGAGACGTTTTCGATTTGACGCGTCCCCACGAATGTCCGTGAAGGGGCATGACTGAGCCTAACACTGCGTCATTCTGCGTTGCTAATACAGCTCTGGAAAGTCCCGTTACCTACCGGAACCTTCCAGAAGGGAGGAGCGCGGGAGCCGAGGGTGTGATGCGTCTGTAGGAGCTGTGTTTCCTCTGACTTTTAGGGCATTGCGATTTCCTGCCGGCTCCAAACGGGCTAACGGCACAAGCGCTTCCCAGCCAATCGGACGCTCATCCGATAGCAAAGCCGCAGGACGCTGGATCTACATTCCCACTGAGGCAAAGATGGCAGGGGTGGTTCTTTGCGAGCTGAAAGTCGTGCGTCGTTGAAACGGGTCTGAGGAAACACACAGTGACCCATTGTGAGTAGTTAGCTCATACCTCAGAGTAATGAAAAACAGCCATTGTGAGAGGAAATGATCGCTTCTTTTCCATTACTAGTAGTCAGGAGTGGAGCATGAATTTGCTGGTTTTCTCTCTCTTTCCCTCTCACTCTCTCGCAATGTCCCCTTGTGTCTCTCTCTCAGACTTTTCTAGAGATAAGTTCATAATCCACTCAAGAGTCCCAAGGTCTAGTCCCAATTCAGAGACTGTCATTCAGAGACTGTGATAAGATTATCTACATAACTTCATGTTAATTCTTCTGGCCTGGAGTTCCTGAAATCTGACTGGTGCCAGCAGATTTGTGATGCTCCAGTCCTTCAATTATGATGTCATAATTGTTAGACTGACAGTTGGGCCTACTCAAGGTCCGGTCTGTAGATCCCATTTCACCTTAAATTTCAGAAAGTAGGACTGGACCCAGACTTTGGTTGGATGACCAGCAACACCTAAAAACCATTCTGCTGCCCAAATGAGTTCCACACCATATCTCTGGCCTAAAGTATTACATACCTGTTTTTTGCAACAGTTTTGAGAGACAGCATGTGTATCTGTTTGCAGACCAGGCCTCTGCGATGCATGTGCTGGAACGCTGAGTGAAGCATGGGTCTCAGAATGTCTCAGAAGTGTGCGTGCATTAGAGGAAAAAGCAACGCTCCCATGAGAGTGGAACCAATCTTTCGTCCATACCCCCCCCCCCCCGCCACCAGGCAAGTTATTTGAGGATTCCGACAGGCTTTTAAGTTCGGTTGTCTGAAAAAGAAAAGTGCAGTCTAAGCTCAGCATGTCTCAGGAAGAGGAGATGTAAATTCCTGGTTGGTATCTGGGTAAATACGTTAGTTAGGGGTCATTTTAAAAGACACAGTTTGGTTATTTATTTATTTTTTTAAATAAAAGACTGAGGTGAGAGAAGATAAAGCGTGCGCTGGTGGAGAAATCCCAATCTCCCCTGGTTTCCCGGGACCTGGCTGTCTGAGGGGATTATCTTCATGGCCCAGCAGGGAGTTACGGACGCTGGATTGACAGATTACGGATCAGCCAGCGACCCCAGGGACGCGCGTGCCCTCCGTCTGGGAGCTGGTGGAACAGCTCGGGGGGATTAGGGGGTGAAAAAGCGGGCAGATCCTCTTTACCCCCGTCCAGAAGCAGAGTCACTGCCTGCTCAGCGTTAGGGTCGGCCGAGCTCGGGGGGTCAGTGGTTGCCCAGGGAGGCCCATGACTTCCTACCCCTATCCCCGACCCCTCCCTCACACCCAAGCAGAACCAACTCTGTCCAGTCAACAGGACCCCAACGACAAGGTGCTCTAAAAAGCCACATACAGCGGACAAGATTCAATCAAACACGCTTATGCTCTGGAAGAGCATGTGCAATTCAATCAAAGCAGACATTACATTGCAACATAAGAAATGTGCTGTTTCTTTCTAAATCAGAATGGCATCACTCTTTCAAAGATTTAACTTCATTTTGATTGAATTGCATATGTCCTTAAAGAGACTAAATTGAATTGATTGGGTGCCAGCCTCCATCTTTAAACTAAGGAGAAAACTGAGGGAAGTTAGCCCAACTGTGTAATCCGCTGTTTTTGTTTTTAGCAATTACGTGCTAAGCAGCAGCTCAAACCCAGTCTAATCTTCAGCTCTCCGGGACCGGAGACCCCTGACCCACATCACTCCATTCACTGCGGCTTCCTCTCCCCCGCCTCCTCTTTATACACATGAAAAAAACGCAGAGGAAAACACTTATGGACACAGAAACGAAGACTGGCAGATCGTCAGCTGTCCCAGGATGTGATTTTCTGCTTCAAAGCCTGGATTCCAGGGTTTTTGTAAAATTAATTTTGGAAATGTGGCAGTTTGTAAGAAAATGCGGGTACTGACGAAGTCTGCCACAGCAGCTGTTCTGGAGATGAATGTTCCGACTCTGCTAATTGTGTCAATTAAAGATTCATACCCTTCTGAGGAGGATCATCATGTGCAATTATACAGATTTCTGTGGAAAGGTCAACCTGCGAAGATTCGTCCGTTTTTTTTTTTTATTATTAGAGTGCCTCTAATCAGCCGCAAAGATAAAATGTCATATTTCCTCACTTCCCCTCTGAGATTTAACCTCACATGTGATATTTGCGCTGATTGCTATCTTTCACTTTCTATATCTTCTCTCAGTATCTTTTGAAGGCATTTCCCAGCGGGAGGCTGTTTGAACACAAAAATGTGTTTAAATTTTCACCACATGAGATATTTTATACAAGTGGATAAATTAATTTTCAGAAGTCACAGATCATTTGTTCAAGTTTTAATGTAATAAATAAATGTTTCATTTTACACATTGTAAGCACTGTACAGTGAATATAATTTTTCTAAACAACCATTCCAACGTTTCATATGGTAGCAGAGAGTCATTTCATAGTTTTAATTAACAATTTTCCTCTTGAGAGACTTTAATAATCTTGCTTATTAATGACAAACTTACAATATATTTATTCTTTAGTGTCATTTTAAAAAGTAACAAAGCACAGCGTGTTAATCTTGAGCTGAAAGGTCAGTTTTTTCCAAGAGGCAGTAAGGCAGAAAGTACCACAAACATGGTCTTTATGAAGCTGGATTGGCCAGTTACACTATGAGCGCTCCAATTCAACAATTCAGTGTGGTGAAAGTGTGCAGCCCTGCAGTTTACAGAGATGGTGCTTTCTGCCACCACCGTCCCCCCCTTCCCCCACCACCCCACTCGAAGTCTCTCATTAGAGCATGCAGACTGTGCCCCCCCCATCCTCCGCCTCACCCCCCACCCCCCCCCCCAGGGGGCCTCACTCAGCTGATGAACATGTGTTCCGCGCTCTCTGTCTGTGTGTGTGATTTATGTGCAGTTCTGTGGTGGAATGTGATCATGTATAGATGTCTGTATAGCTTATATAGTGTGTGTGTGTGTGTGTATAAGTGTAACTTCTGTGTATGTATGCATGTGTATAGGTTTATGCATGTATAACTCCTGTGTGTGTGTGTGTGTGTGTGTGTGTGTGTGTGTGTGTGTGTGTGTGTGTGTGTGTAGGTGTTGTGCATGTGTAACTCCTTGTGTGTGTGTGTGTATGTGTGTGTGTGTGTGTGTGTGTGTGTGTGTGTGTGTGTGTGTGTGTGTGTTTAAAGTCAGACAGTCAGCACAATGAGGGTACTGTAGGAAAACACATTTGAGGATAGGCCATAGGCCAGGCTATTTATGTTAATGGACCATACCATGCGTGCATATACGTATGTGTACTTTAAAAAAAAAAACTTTTTACAGTTCTCTGTCCTCTACAAATTCACCCTAGATGAAACGATTTGTGTACATGTACACACACACACACACACACACACACTCACACATCCCGTTGACACCATCTGCTGGTCACCTGTACCTGACATAGATTGGCTATAGTAGCCTCAACCCTCACCCTGTGGTGAGCAGCAATCAGGAAAGAGAGAGAAAAGTGTAGATATTTTTAGATGAAAGGAATCAGAATAACCGACATGTTTGATTTCTCTTCAGGCCTGACGTTCCAGTCTAACCAACACCCTGCCCCCCCCCCCCCCCCACCCCCACTCAGTCCTTTCTTAAAGAAATGTACCACCAGATAAGCACCGACTTCAAAGCACAGCAGATTTCCAGTAAAATCTCTGTAAAAGGCCGACAGAGAGAAAAAGAGAGAGAGAGAGAGAGAGAGGAGGGAGAGAAAAAGAGAGAGGGAGAAATTAGGATTCAGCTGAATTTCCTGCCGTGTTTCTGTGTAAGAAACCGCTCTGGGATGGAAGCTTTTCGGATGCTGAGGCATAAGCTGGTGCTGAGATCCGTATCTCCGGATGCGTGAGGAATCACAATGCTGTGGGACGCATAATCCATCGCCCTTGCCGAAAGGGAGAAAGGAAAGCCACGAATTAGCAAAGAGCGCATTATGTATGTCGCTAATTAGATTCTGAGCGCCCAGGAGTCTCCGCTCAGACGCGCGAGTCCGGTTTGCGGCTCGCTCCTGAGACGGAGTGAAGGATTGGGCACAAGGTTCTCCTGAGGTTTAAATAACGAGCGCTGATAAAGCCCACCCTCCGCGCAACATCCCCAAACCCCCCACCCCCACCCTAAAGTAAAAGGTCCTTGTTGACATGATTAATGTTCCGGTGTTTCCAAAATATCCGTGTTTATGGTCTCTAATGCTTCGCTGGCGTTGCTGTCGCATTCTCAGTGGGCAGGGCTCCATGAAGGCAGGCCTTCATCTTTGTGTTGTTGCACCTCAGAACTGCAAGCAGGTAACACGGAAAGATCTTTGAGTTCATTTGGGTGTGGAGCAATAGCGCTATACCACTCCCAGTGACCCCATCCCCGAGACGTGTTAAGGGGGGCTCTTCGCTTGCTAATGTTTATGTCCTTGCCCTGCTTACTCGGGGGGAAGCTATCGGTTTAATGCCATCATTTTGTTTCATGGGACAGATTCAGGGCGTTTTATTCACTCCCCAAAGGGAAATCGTACAAAAACAACACATGTAAGAAAGTCTCAGGGGAGTGAGTCTGACAGAGACAGAGTCTGGACATGAAATGGAAATTCATTCAAAAGGGTTGGAGAAAAAAAAAGGTCTTTTTTTTTTTTTGCCTTTTCGTTCTTGTCTGCTGTAGAGGTTGCTGCCACCGCTCTGCCTGGATGGACAGTTTAATTTGCGCGTCTCCCCCCTCTTTCGCTGAAGGGTGCATCCTTCCCCAGAAGTGGTGGGTTTTTTTACGCTGAAGGGCAACGGAGAGGTTAGAAGTGACAGGAAGTGCCGTGGCGATGAAACGGGGCCGCGCCATTCTGCGAGTGGCGGAGGGCCTCTGCTGCTCTCGTCGTATTTCACACCTCAGTGCACCGGTGACACAGCGGAGTTCCGCGGATGTCCGTCACAGAAGGCTTAGCGAGAGAGCGGGCGCTGTCCTAGATCCTTCCCCCAGCCCTGTGTGTCGCCTGGAAGCCTATGGCCGGTAGCTGGGTCGAGTGCGGTTACTCGTGAACGTCTGCTTTCCAAGGGCAGCCGGGCCTTAATCCGCCACAGAAATGGGGTTTAGAGATTTGAAGGAGGCAGGGACAGGACGGCGCACGCTCTCCGGTCGCCGAGCTGTGCCCGTTTCTGACAATCACTGCTAAGGGAGAATTGACCGATAGCTGATGTTTCCTACTTCACCTGTACAGGATGCAGCTGGAGTTTTTAGCGGACTACCACCATTTTGGAGGGCTACTGCAGCAGGCACATGTTGAGGAGCCATAGATCACTATTTACTCCTTATGGTGCCAGAGGCAACTCTACCCAAACTTACTTCCTGGTTCCACCCAAAGAAATACTTCAGACAGAAAAGGACAGCGGTGATGTAAAAGGTCATGGAACTAGCTGGAGAATAAAGACCCGTATTTACTCAATGACCGAAGGAACTGATTATGGGATGTCGTATTTGTGCTGTAAACAAGAAGGAAGTCAGAAAATCTATTCCTGTGGCCAAAATATTTTTACTTTCATTGACGTCAGTTTTTGGACTCGTCTCATTGTGCAGCAACATGTGACATGTAGCTGAAAGACTTTGGGAACTTTAAAGTGTTCATTAAAAAAAAAAAAAAACACAGTTTCTTTTTCCATATTCAGAAACAGGATAATAATAACATTTCCTTTGATGTATGATATGCAGTTTGTCATTTCTGAACAGGAGAACTGGAGGAATTGACATGGAGAGCTGGCCCGTAATAGCTATTCACTTCAAAAGCTCGCTTCTGATTGGGCCCACATTAAACGGACGCACATTAAAAAGTAAATCGCCATAATGCCACATAAGCACTTTAGTCTCTAACAGACGATACCAAATCCTCCTGTAGTGAGAAATACTGCTTTCTGGATAATTGCTTTATTGCTTTTAGGATTTCAAAAATATATATTTTTTAAATCCCTGAATATAAAATGGCTTAATCATAGAATTTATAATACAGTTCTGTGTAAAAACACCAGATTTCGGTAAGGAGCTGAAGAGCTTGTTTTCTTCTGTGGTCCCTGAGAATTCAAATGAAACAGGTAAAATTGAGTTGCAAGAATTTCACAACTGTAATACGATATGAGAGTAGCGCCACACAGCAGACAGGCCCATATCAGCTGGAGACCGATAATATTACATCACATTTACACTGATTACTATGGGCTACATTAAATCAAACACACTTTGTCTTTTCAAGGGCGTATGCAATTTAATCAAAACAGATTTTTACATCGCAATGTAATTTTCTGTGAGTATTTTATTGGAGACAAGAAAACGTGTGTTCTGAAATGTGTTCCAGAACACATTGTAAAATAGACATAGCATATGCCCTTAAAGAGACTGAAATCTATTTTGATTGAATGCCGTGTGTCTTTAAAGAGACTAAGTACATTTGATTGAATCTATTCTTAAATAGAATAGCATATGTCCTAAGAATTAGCCATATGACCTAAGTCCTTTGTGATTGAATAGCAATGACTCCCTTTAAAATGCCAGGTGCTGTTCGATTGAATCTAGTCCTGTGTGAATCACTCTCAGCATGGTGCCTTGTTCTGAAATCCCACATTTGTGTCACTGTGGATGCTGCTGTAGCGTATTCCACTGGCTACAGACCAGCTCCTGGCCCATGACATTAACGCCGCTTCAGGAAATGACATCAAAGGGGTGGCGTTTCAGAGTCTGGAGGGGG